>JAGFBZ010000437.1:41757-70563 GCA_018398805.1 Hirundichthys speculiger | reverse complement strand
TTTCCTACCTTGAATTGATGTGTGTACTCCTTTAGATTTAGTTTGTTTTACAGATTGAAGACCATCATCTCCTCCAACCCGTCAAACACACACACACTAGGCTATTTTTTGACAACTGTATGCACATGCACACACAAAAGCTTTCAACATAGCATATACTGCATTCTTCTGCACTCTATGTCACACTCTATCCAGGGGTGTCAAACTGATTCCTGAAAGGGTCGTGTGGCTGCAGGTCTTTGTTCCAACCATGCAGAAACACAGCTGAACTTGTTTCATTCAATCAACTGAACTGGTTCAGACCTTTAGTGAAGACAACTAGTTGCTTGACTAAAACAAGTCAGCTGTGCTGCTACATTGTTGGAACAAAAACCTGCAGCCACACAGCCCTTTCATGGATCAGTTTGACACCTGTGCTCTATATGTAAACAAACACACACATGGGCACACACACACACACTACTCTCTGTACTGCGGGAAACTGCCCACTCACAGACACAGAGATAAAATTGTTACATTGTTTTTGCGGGTGAGTGCGTGGCCCTGATTAGTCTTTCTAGTAAGTGCCTTGTCACAGCTTCATGATGGAAAAAAGATGGTTTACTGCAGAGTTGGTAGCAAAAATGCTCTTAGAGGAGGAAGAGTCTTTTGAAGAAGTGCCTTTGGAGCATGAGGAGGAAGTTGAGGATGATGACGATCATGTCTCTATAAATTCTGAGCAAGACGGTGAGTTTGACCAGGATGAAGAGACAGACCCTAAACCAGGCCCAGGAAACCAGATGCCACCAGCCAGCCCTAACCCACTAGAGGCCAGCAGCCAGCAACCAGGCCCATCCTCAGCCCACCAGTCAGCCCTTGCCTGCCAGAGACCAATTCAGAAGAAGACAACCTCAGCCCGTCAGCAGCCAGCCCGTCAGCAGCCAGCCCCAGCCTGTGAGCAGCCAACCCTCCAGCAGTCTACAAGAGGAGGAACATGGCTATCAAAACATGGTGAGCTTGAATGGTTGTCTCGCCCAATAAAGCAGCCACCTTACATTGCTGCAAATATAATTAGGATGAAGCCAGGGCCGACACGGATGCCGGTGACTCATGTGAGTGACATAAAGTCTTGTTTTGACCTATTCATCACTGATGACATCCAGACCATCATTTTGGACTGCACAAATATGGAGAGGAGGCATACATATGGGGATGCATGGAAGGAGATGGACCAAACCTCACTACGGGCCTATTTTGGGCTTGTCCTCCTTGCCGGGGTTTTCAGGTCAAATAATGAATCTTCAGACTCCCTGTGGGATGAGGAAACAGGCAGAGACATTTTCCGAGCGACAATGTCTCTAAATAATTTCCGAATCATGTCCAGGATGA
Source organism: Hirundichthys speculiger (assembly GCA_018398805.1). Classification (NCBI taxonomy): domain Eukaryota; kingdom Metazoa; phylum Chordata; class Actinopteri; order Beloniformes; family Exocoetidae; genus Hirundichthys; species Hirundichthys speculiger. Next base: position 69,195 of record JAGFBZ010000437.1, on the reverse strand, counting down.
TTCGCTTTGATGACCGAACCACAAGACCAGCTCAGAGGGAAAATGACAAGCTGGCTGCGATCTGCTCAGTGTGGGACCTGTGGGTGGACCGCTTGCCCCTGTGCTTCAACCCTGGGCCAAACATCACAATTGATGAGCAGCTTGTGGCTTTCAAGGGTCGCTGCCCCATCCGTCAATACATGCCCTTCAAACCTGCAAAGTATGGCATAAAGATCTGGGTTGCCTGTGATGCTGCATCATCCTATGCATGGAACATGCAGGTCTACACTGGTAAGCCAGAGGGAGCAGCTCCTGAGAGGAACCAGGGGATGCGGGTTGTCCTGGACCTCACTAAGAACCTCCAAGGCCACAACATTACATGTGATAATTTTTTCACATCATACAGGCTGGGGCAGGAGCTGCTGAGGAGACAACTAACCATGGTAGGAACAGTCCGCAAAAACAAACCTGAACTCCCACCCCAGATGCTGGATACAAAAAATAGGCCTGTCCTCTCCTCCAAGTTCTGCTATACAGCTGACACCACCCTGGTATCTTATGTTCCGAGGGCACGCAAAAATGTGGTGTTGATGAGTACCCTGCACAGAGAAGGGAAAATCTGCAGCCAGGAGCACCAGAAGCCAGAGATTATTCTTGAATATAACAACACCAAAGGAGTAGTAGATAATTTAGACAAGCTTGTCGGTTGCTACAGCTGCAAGCGTTGCACACTACGCTGGCCGCTCATGCTCTTTTTCAACCTCCTGGACATCTCTGCCTACAACGCTCTCATCATCTGGCTGTCTATCAATCCAGGGTGGAACAACAGCAGGCGACAGAAAAGACGGCTTTTCCTCGAGGAACTAGGAAAGGCATTGGTGACGCCTCACATTGAGAGGAGACAGCGAATCCCAAGGTTTGTGTGTTTATGGTTGTTTTTTTTTTATTTCTGTTGAATATTCTTTCATCAAAATGTATGCAAGGCATTGTACTTTCTTTGTTGTACGGCACTTTGTGTTACAATTCAATTATGAAAGGTACACCAAAAATATTCATATTATTATTGGTATTATCATTATTATTATTGTAGAACCCCACCATCTGCAGCAATTGTAAGGAGGATTAAGAGGGAGAGTGCTGGTGTTGCACCCGCCCAACACACAGAACCCCAAACACCAACGGTGCCTGATGTAAGTGTGTGATACTGTTCTATGTGTATATCAAATACTCCTATAGTGAGTGAGTTATTTGTAACAATTTTCATTTGAGTGTTCTCATCCTTCTAGGCTCCCACTCCAAACAGTGAGTGAGTGGTTGGTAATGTGGGCGTAGATGAAGAAGAGTCCAGAGAGGGGGTGTGCCAGGTAAACAGTCAGTCGTGTGGAGCATTTTGGACAGCGTGTTGAATGTTTGCCATAAGCATATGGCTGCCAAGCCTGTTGGGATGGACACCGTCAGCTCTGTAGAACGAGGGACGGTTCCAAAATAGGTTAAAATTGTCAATAAAAGCAAAGTTAAAAGCTTTACAGGTGGACTGTAACCAGGTGTTGAGGGAGAGGAGTCTGCTAAAACGCCCTGCTCCGTGGGTGTGGATTGGCAGAGGACTGCTGAAAAAGACTCTTTTTCCAATGTCTTTTAAAAATTTAAAAAGGGCCCTGAAGTCCATTTTTAATCAGCTCCGACTGCTGTCGAGAGGAATCCACGCATCCCACATGAACCACGACCCGAGTTATGGAGGATGGGGACAAGTGGAGAAGTTCAGGAAGTTTATTTAAGATGGTCGGGACTGTCGCTCCAGGGAGGCAGTGTGTGGTGGCGTTGAAAAACCGGACTTTCCTCGTTATAGAATCTCCCACTATGAGAGTGGTTGGAGAGAAGAGGGGGCGAGGGGATGAAGAAGAGGAAGAGAGCTGTGGAGAAGAGTTTGCGTTGGCAACCCTGTCCACATGCGCTGGATGGACAGCTGCGGACAGATGGGAAGCCAGTGCCGGGGGAGGAGTTGGAGGGGTATCGGCAGCGGCTGAGGGCCGAGGGCAGCACGAACCACCGGGGTGAATCGCCCTGCGGGCCGCTTCCTTTACAATCCTGCTCCAGAGCCAGAGCTCCTCTTGTGTCTTGTCACCACGGCGCCACTCGAGCTAGTGTGTGTTGATTTCTGGTCAGCGGAGGATGCTCATAACAAGTCAGTAGATGTTTTACTGGTCACTGATCATTTCACCAGGCTGGCTTGTGCTTACCCCTGTCCAAATCAAAACTGCTAAGACTGTTGCTCGTGTGCTGTGGAACAATTTTTCTGTTTATGGGTTTTTAGTGTGCCTTCACTCGGATCAGGGTGCTTATTTTGAGAGTGTACTCATTGCTGAGCTCCTAGAGTTGGCCGGTGTGGAAAAGTCGCATACCACTCCGTATCATCCTATCGGTAATGGGCAGGCTGAGCGCTTTAATTAACCCTGGGCACCATGATTAGGGCTTTACCACCGCGTTCAAAAGCAAAATGGCCTCAGATGCTGAACACATTGACTTTTGCATACAACTGCACCATACATGAAACTACAGGGTTTCTACCGTTCTGATGTTTGGCCGCACTCCTCGCTTGCCCTTTGATGTGATGTTTGAGAGTGTTCTGTTGGATGGAGAGACTGTTGATGTTTAAGTACGTACAATCTCTGGGGAAGGATTTGAGGGAGGCAACAACTCTTGCCAGGCATATATTACCAACCAACAAGCTAAACGAGCCAGAGTTTACAACAGAAAGATGAAGGGTTCCTCAGTTAAAGTGGGTGATAGGATCCTGTTGGCTAACAGAGGTGAAAGAGGGAAAAGGAAACTGGCGGATTGGTGGGAAAACGCAGTGTTTGTGGTTGTCAGTAAGAACGACGAGCTGCACAGCTACAGCATTCGGCATCCTGTTACAGACCGGATTAAGACAGTCCACCAGAATCTGATCATGCCTGTCAATTTCTTGCCACTGCCATCATGGGGGGAGGTTGATCAGGAAGCAGAATATTCTGTTCACGGCTCTGAGCTTAGCCGAGACACTGTGGCTTCTTTGTGTTAGACGGAGCAGAGGGATACCCGGACTGCCCGCTGGGTATCTGGCCTTCCTAAAATTCCAGCAGATGAGCCTGATCAGCCTGTATTTTTGGGTGAGGCTCAGTGATTTAAATCAGCAGGTTGATGGTGTCACCAGATTTTCTACATGTGGAGCAGAGGTTGAGGAAGGTGCTGAGCTATAAGATCAGGTGGACACAGGGTCAGTTGAACAAAGTTCTGACAGATGCCAGTTGTCTGACCAATCCTTTGATACCTACAGTGTTGAATCTGCCATTACTGGCTCTGTGCACTCAGTCAGGACACCATGTACAGATTTGGTACCTGCGAGGCAGCCTTCCACCATGACCTCTGGACAGACAGGGGCGGTTGTGAGTCTGTTGGGTGGGGGAAACCACACCAGATGTCAAAGTCAGTGAGCTTTGTCAATCAGACCATGTAATAGTAATTAGAGGATTCCAATGGCATTTCTCCAAACTCCAAATGTGCAAAGTAAAATATAGCAAACACAACATAAACATAGTATTCAGTGTTCCAGAGATGTAGTCAGTTTTTTTGAGGTATGTTGCTGATGTGCAATAATGCAAGGTGTGATAATACAAGGTGCATATGGTAAAGATGTGGTAGATTGGTTAAGCAGGTGAATAGACTCATTCAGACTATGTCCACACAAAGGATCTACATTATTGCTTTAAGGGTAGTTTATATTTCTAGATAACTAATTTTTTGTGTATGAGTATCTTTGGCACTCTCCAAGACAGTTTGTTTGAGGTACTAATTTTTTTCTTTTTGGGTGCACTTTGATACCATGTGTCCCGTGGCCTTTAAATGTGTATATGGCATATTTTCCAGGGGTTAAACATGTGATTGATTACCTCATCTTTTCCTTGATCCTTTGTTGGAAAGTTTTCATGAGTGGTCGGGCTGGGTTGTGTATTAGTAGTAGGGGTTTTACATAGTAGCACTTTTATCAAAATAAAAGCGCACTTTTATTTTGAAAGACAGCACTCTCTCCATCATTTCTTTTATTTCTTTTGAATGTTATTAATGTTACAAATAATTGTGTGTTTAAAAATGTTCATTGTAATGTTGGAAATGCTGTTAGATGCTAAGGGAAGGTCTGAGAAATACCGGAAGTAGGCTGCATATTTTATTTTGAAGCCACATTTATTGTGTTGCGGGGGAGAAATACTTCCTCCTGTTCATGACTCTTAGAGGTACGCATTTCTGCTGCTCTGCATATTTTCATTGTTCTTTTTATAAAGTGTGAATATAAATTAGTTTAAAATGTTTGCAAAATTCACAGACACCATGTTAAATAGGTTTCATTTATTTCAAGCATAAACTTGCTAGCTGGAAAAGTGTATTTTGAGATTTTAGATCTTGTGTTGCTTTTTTTTTTCTTTGGAGGACACTGTACTGGATTGCTGTCCAATTTGTTGGATTCTGTTTTGTTTCTATTTGTGAACAAGGATTTGGATCGATAGTCCGAGAGGAGCATCAACAAGTCTGAAGATTCACCTGCACACCCTGGACCAAGACATTGGTTCTAACACTGGGATCCTGAGCAGGGAGAGCGTGTATTAATGAGGACCCCTGTTCTCTGTGAATGTTTCTACTTTATAATGCAGAAAGAAAGATTAAATGCAGTTGAGACCAGCCAAAGTGTGTCTTCTCATTTATCCATCCGTAAAAACACAACGCAGAAGTAGACCCACTACACAAGCTCGGTCAAAGAACCAAGGTGTGCCTTGTATTGTAAGGCACCTTGTTTGGCCATTGTGTCAGGTTGTTGAATCGTTTATCTTGACCTGGCACGCAGGACTGGACTCTGACCTTTTTCCAGTAAATTTTCATTCCATTTGAAGTGATGAGATGGTCACTTGCCATGAACAGTTCTTTGTTTGACCGACCCATGGTTGGAAGTGCGGAAATCATTTTGTTTCCAAAGTGGGCAACACAGTCAGGGCCCTTCGGCGTCAGTTTCTGACTCACAAGGTCGCCCTCAGCGTCTAAGCACCGACGCAGCGGGCTCTCAACAGATTCTAATGTAATTCCACCCGAGTCAATATTTGACGCTCAGAGCGAGCGCTCCAGCCTTCCATTCATTTCAACACATTAACCCGGCCGCGTCGTTTCAAGCCGCTGAGAGCATCAGTCCCATTGGATAACTGAGGATCTGACACACGGAAGTATTCTAATTACTGTCCGTTTTCACGTTAACGGCGATTTTTCACAATGATATCTGCAACATTTCTTAAGGCAGAAACACCACTGTATCCTTGTTAATTACGCAACATTAGTGGGTTAATTTCCTGCACATCAATTTTCATGTTTTTCCCTTCGATTCTGAGAGAGAGTTGTTTTATAACTGTATATAACTGTAGGCAATACACTACCCATAATCCTCAGCTACCATTGCTATAAAGACGACGCCAGTCCGCTTTGCTTGACAAAATCGTTTTAACTATTCCAAAATTAAACAGAATGTGAATGTGAACTAAGTGATTAATAGTTAAACATCAAAATCTATTACTGTCCCACATCAGCTGAATCCTAAAATGTGTGCTCCAAAAAACTAAATGTTGTAAAAATGTTCTTACTGGCCCAGTATGGCAGCAGATAATAGTGTGTTTTTTTCTGTCTGTACCGCGCTGTAACTTTGTGTATTGTGATAAATAATATATAATAATTTGTATTCTAGTTTTCAGAAACGCGCGTGTATGACGTCATTGTATGCGACGATCCTGAAGGCAGTTGTATTTTTCCCTCCTCCCGGTAAGTGTAATGGTAAATTAATCAATAACAGAGAGAGAAAATATAAAAATCTAAACCACAAAAAATGATTGAATCATTCCAAATGTTGTTGTCAGCGCCTTTTAGAATGCAGAGTTTTAATTTATAGGACTAGATTATTGATTAGATTTAGTAAAATATAACAAATGTGCGGTTACTTTTGCTGGCTAGCTGCTGTTAGCTAGTACAGAATCAAAAAGGCTGTCTTTGAAGCTGAGCTTCATTTTGTTGTAATTTTATTTGAAGGGTTGTGCATAAAATTGACTTGACAGTTGCCATGAAGACCAAAGAGTCTTCATGAATGTTGTCAATCATGTCATGATGACATTTTAATGTAGTTAGTGATTGACAAAATGACACTTAATGACCATATTGAAGATTTCTTCATGACAGCATTCGTGTCATGAATAATTCAGTTTCAGGCATATCCCTTCAAATAAAAAATTTACAGTTATTTGTCATTTACAAGAAAACAACCATAGGAAAATGTATAATCTCCAGAAGTGATGCATGTTACATTAGCTCAAAACAGTTGGTCAGTAGCTAAGTAGTGATGTTGTAAATTAAAAAAAAAAAAACATGTGTCAAATGTATGTTTGTTTAGCTTTGAGTTTCTCAGTTCTCCTCTCTTTCCTCAACAGATCCTGCAAATTTGTCATCCAAAAAGCCAACCCTTTGTTTTTCCTAAAAAACAAAACAACCCAAAGGCACTTTTAAGAGCCACGTCTGTCTTGTTAACTTGTCCTTACTGTCTCTCTGTCTCTCTCCCCGTCTCTCTCCCCGTCTCTGTCTCTCTCTCTCCCCATCTCTCTGTCCTGTCTCTCTCTCTCCCCGTCTCTCTCTCCTGTCTCTCTCTCTCTCCCCGTCTCTCTCTCTCTCTCTGTCTCTCTCTCTGACCTTCATCATGAATGATTCAGAACTCCAGGATCTGCTCATGAGTGTGGATAACCTGGCTGATCAGCGAGAGCTCAGTGATGACCTTGAGAAGGTTGATGACCTTGAGAAGGTTGATGACTTGCTTGGTGAGCTGCAGAAAGAGGAAGCAGCAGCACCAGTGGCACCTGTGCCAACGGTGAGGTGGAAGAAGAGAACCAGTGACGGAAACTTAATCCATGCAAGACCACGATCAAGCAGGAATCAGTCAAGTCAGGGTCAGTATTGTTTTTGCATTCATGATATTTTAAAGATCTAGATTTTTTTAGACATTCATGTTATCTCAAATCAAGGAAAAAGCAAAGCTTTATGTACCGTACCAGGGGAAAAATAAAATATTGGAGTTAAAACTTTGGTTTGGTGGTATGGTAACAGACATTTTATTTTTTGCATATCTTTAGTAAGATGGCAGAAGGTAGGAAGAGACTGTGGCTTGGGTGGGTGTTGTCTTTAGGGCTGTGACGGTGAAAGGTTTTCCTTCGCGGTGAAGAATCAATGGATCACCGCTTTATTGTGTTAATTGCGTGGAAAAACTAATTTTTCCATGTAGTTTTACAAATGTTGTTGTAACGACTACATTGCCAATACATTTCATATATTATTGAATCAATATACATTTTTATTTATCACTGTAGTCTGGAGATACAATCAATGATTTCACTCTGTTAACCAGGCTAAAATGGGTTAGGGTTAGGGATAACTAGAACATTTTAACGGTACAATGATTTTTTTTTTTATTCTGATATAGCTGGTTACAGTCAGAAGACTCATCCCCCTGTTGATGCTCCCGACACGAACTCTGAGGTGGTCTTTGCTCCAGAGACTGTTGGTATGTACTTTATTTGTTCTCCATATGCCCAAAGCATAATATTCAGACATTTGGACTTGTATCTGTATGGTCTTTGTGATACAAAGTTAAGATGTAAACTCTGTCTTTGTATTTGAATACACATTTGCCAGAATTTTAGCACAGCAGTTACACCTTTACACTCACTTTTTTGTACCATTTTAACAGAGGGGTTTCTACGAGATCTCCAGCAATCACTTAGTGATGCCACAGGAGATGAGGTGGAAGCACCAACCCCAAAAGCTTCCCTTCTGGCTTCATCAAACTGGAGCACACGGAAAAGTCTCTTTGCAGAGAGCTGGAGGGCAGAGAGACCACGTCTGGTTAACACTGCAGTGGCACAAGAAATTGTGGAAACCCACATCTGCCAACAGTGTTGGACTAATACAGCTGTTGTCCGTTGTGGCGAATGTCGACCTTGCCCCTTCTTCTGTGCCGAGTGTGATTCCAGCATGCACACCAGACACCCCCTCGACAACAGAGATGCCAGTACTGCAGGATTCTTCCAGCCATTGCCCCCAACAACATCTGTACTGAATAAGGCCCTTTTCCCCTGTGGTAAGTTCTGGTTTGTGATTGTACTGTCATGGCCTGGAGTGGCCATGATCATTTTTCTGTATATTCTGTGTGTTGTCAAGTTGGCGTCTCTCCATGTCTCTAGTGCTTCCTGTTTTACTTTGAAGGTCTGTCTTGTCTCCGTTGTTTTCAGCTTTGCTTCCTTCCCCTTGTCAAGCCTGATTGTTCACACCTGCCTCTCGTTTGTTCCTGTGTGTATATAAGTCCTGTCACTCCCTTTCTGTTTGCTGTCCATTGTCGTCCTTATCCCCATGCATCCCGGTCTGTCTGTCACCTTGTGCTTTTCACCCTCGCTTCAAGGAATAAGCTAAGTTTGTAATTTTGGAGTTTGATTTTTTTTGCTTTTGTTAAATAAATACCTTTTTGCTTTTTAACCTCCTGCATTTGGGTCCTCCTTCCACTCCCTCACCCTTGTGACAGAATGGACAGCCACTACATGGACCCAGCAGGAGGAGTGATTGATTTTCAGGGCACCCGACAGGCCCTGGGGGGGCCAAAGAGCCTCCAGCAGGCTCGCTGGGGCTCAGAGGTTGGCCCAGCCCGCTTTTTGGCAAAGCTGGCCTCCGAGGTGACGGAGAGGCTGCCTCGGAGAAGACGAGGCAGGCACTTGCGGTCCAGGGTGACCCAATGGGCTGCCAGTCCCCAGGGGGTTCCTGCTTCAGCTGCTGCTTGTCAAGACACCCCAACTCCAGCTCCCTGCTCTGTGGGCATCCAGGGGGATGTCCCACCTTCGGCTCTCGACCCTGTCCCTATGGCACGGGTCCTCCACGTGTTCCACGTCCGCGGCCCAGTCGGCTTAGCACCTGCCCATCAGACCCAGATAGGCCGCGTCGTCCAGCAGCGCGCCGTTAAAGCACCAAGGCCCCGCCTGCCCCCGCCCCCCCCGACATCCCGCCAACCACACACACAGCCGGTCGTGATCACTATACCTGCTCTGGACGTGCTCGGCCCCCCCACGCGCTCCACGAGCCCCGGGGTCGCCAGGCACAGGTCGATCCTGGGCTGGCACAACCTGCCCAGGACCACCTGCCGCCTGGAGAAGCCTGAGGCAGCTCCGTGGAGCGCCCGCCACACGTCCACCAGCCCCCCCCTCCGCATGACCGCCAGGAGCGCCCCCCGGCTCGTGTCGCTCCTCCAGTCCCCCTGCGCAGACACGTCCCCCCTCGCCAGGGCGACATTAAAGTCCCCCAAAACCACGCACTCGGGCGTGAGCCAGTCCCCGAGCGCGCCGAACAGGGCCCTGCGCTCGTGCTCCACGTTTGGCGCGTACAGCGCCACAAGCCTGCACGCGTCCCCCCCCCCCGCAGGACTGCGTCCACCGCCAACAGCCTGCCCTCCCTGTCGGCGTGGACGAGCGCGTGGGACTCGCATGCGCCACGCCGGAACAGCAGAGCCACCCCCCTCCGCCCCTCCTCCCCACACGCCGCCACCACCGAGCCATCCCACAGGGCCCCCGCCCTCCTCACCGATTCCCCCGTCCACCGCGTGTCCAGCAGGGCTATGATGTCCCCATCCTCCCCTGCCAAAATCTCCTCCATCCGTCTCCTGCCCTGCACCCCCCCCACGTTGAAGGAGACCAATTTCAGTCCCGAAAGACCTGCCATAAAGAAGAAAAACTGGGTGAAATAGCCCATTACCGCCAATCGCACTCATACCGGCCGCGACAGACGTCCCTGTCCCCGCCGATTCTTTACCACCTTCCCTCTTCCGTCGCTCGAGCCCGGGTCCCTCCAACCCCGGGCCAGCTGGATCTCCAGCTCGGAGTCCGAGTCCAGGAGAAGGGAGGGGGCTCGGCGCTCGGCCCACTCGGGGACCGCAGCGGGGGAGACGCGCGCATCGGGGCGCGGCCCCGGCGGAAGACGGGACCAGGATCGGGGAGACCTCCATCATGTCATCATCACACACATCGTCCAACAGCGAGTCGGGGACCATGTCCGGGGACACCCCCGCCGCCGCCGCCGCGGCTGCGTCGTCTCCCCGGTCACCGCTCCCGCCCGGCCAGGCGCCGCAGGCCGCGGCCTCCACAGAAGCAGCCTCGCTCTCGGCGGAGCCCTCCTCAGGGGCAGCGGCCTCCACACCGCCCCCCGTCACCAGTATCGCCAGCTCTGCAGCATGGTCTTCCCGCTCCTCCGGGGCAGAGGGCCGGTCCTGCTCCGGCTCTCCCCCCGCCGGCTCCGGGGCAGCGGCATCCAGTCCACCGCCCCCCTTCGCCAGACCCCGTGTCTGCGCGTCCCCGGCGTCCCGCGCCTCGCCCCCAGCGCTCCTCACCTCCGTCTCTCGCGCCTCTTCTCCCGGCCCGGCCCCGGCCTCGTCCCCGCTGGCCGCGGAGTCCCGCCCGCTCCCCTTACACACACATTCGCTCGGCCGGTGCATGCACACGCCGCACCGCACGCGTGCCGCGGAGCACTCCCGTGCGTAATGGCCCTGCTGGCCGCACTTAAGGCACAAGAAATCGGGACATTCTCGCAGCAGGTGGCCCGGCTGCAGACACTGCCGACACACCTTCACCTGACGGTCATGCACCACCCTGAAGAACTGATATCCCGTGGCGGTGAGGAACTTGGCCGAGTAGGGCAGGGACTGGACGGTCTCGGTGAAGCGGACCCTCACCATCCTCGTCCCGTCTGCGATCCCCGTCCCGGGCCACATCCGCCGCCGCACCTCCGACACCGCCTGGACCCCCCAGCCGCTCAGCTTGTCCAGGATCTCTCCGTCTGAAACATACACAGGCAAATTAACGAAAGACACCACCATCTCGTTATCCACGAGCTCTCTCACCACTCCACGACTCTCTCCCATCCTGAAGCCCTCCAGCAGCCGCTCCCTGGCCGACCTGTTGGACACCGTCACCTCGAACTTCCTCTGCTCCAATTGTCTGCACCCCATCACACCCCGCACAACATGAGGACCTGCACCACTGACAGCGGTCCGGTCCCCTCCAGCTCCAAATGGACCGTCAGGTCCTTCTCATACTTACCCTCGCCCTGTTTCGCCGCGCCGACGGCCCCGCCATGCCCCCGGCAACCCCCCCCCGCCCCACCCCGTCGGCCAAAGCCGCCGGGGAGAGAGCCCCGCCGCCCGACACCACCGCCGACTACACACACACCGGTGAACCTCACACACGCCCAAACAAACAAACAATTCACCACGCGGTGAGAGTGGAAGAGAGAAAAGAAGGAAAGAAGCCCAAGAAGCGGGCAAAGCAACAGTCCCACCCCCCCAGAAACAAAGTAGAGAAGGAAGAATGAAAGATGTAGAAGGAGGAAAAGAGTAAAGAGAGAAGAAGCCAGAAAAAAACCGCCACCGCTCAACCGCACTTACCTTGGGCTCACGCACCACACCTGCTTGCACTCACACTCAATCGAGTTCTCAGGCTGATGTGGGGCGGTGGATCTGCGTATATGACCTCCTCCTGAGGCATTGGACCACCCGGCCCCAGCTCCTCCACCTGCCGAACATCATGCCAATCGTCTCAGCGGTGTATAAACACCTCAACAAGCTGAGGGGGGAGCTGGCGGTCTCTTCCCCCAAGTCCGAGGTGGTCAATACATGCTCCCCCAGTCATGTCGCCGAAGTGGTCGACGCACGCTCCCCCGGCCATGTCGCCGAGGCGGTCGACGCACGCTCCCCCGGCCATGTCGCCGAGGCGGTCGACGCGCCCTCCCCAGTCCCCGTGGCGGTCGACGCCTGCTCTCTCCATCCCGTCTCTGAGGTGGTCTCGGGGGAGGCAGGGCAGTCGACCGAGACCCTTCCCGGGCCGCTGCAGCGGGGGCTGCAGCCGGCCCAGTCTTTGCAGTCTCCCTGGCCGCTGCAGCAGGTGTTTGTGTGCATTAACAGGAGAGGAGACATGGAGCGTGTCTATCACAAGAACTTTATTAAGAACGCGCGCCGCAGACATAACACATAAACAACACAGCACTTCCAGCTTTTCTGGCGGGGGCCATACCATTCTCATACAACCACCAAGGGGGGGGAACTACCACTACAGAACAATCCCATAACATCTCCCCTATTTTAGATATCAGCTTAACATTGCATTTATTGCACTTAATTGTTTAACTGTATTGCAACTAGAATTCAAGTAAAAAAATAAATTCCAGGTTTATTCCACATTACTGTCTTTCTTTCCTTGTTTTTGTTTTGTTTTTTTTTTTTGTCTACAACAAAACAACAAAATTTGGCCCAAGTGCTCAGTCCAGTCTATAGGTCCAGTCTGTTTGGCACCTTCACCAGCCTACCCCTGGCTATTCTGTGTCCTTATGTGGGCGGTGAGCTGCCCATGGACTGGTGAAGACCACTCTGCCCAAGTGGCCTGGTGTCCTGTGCACTCGTGCCGCAGGCTATGCCCTCATCCACTGCATTACGGGGTGGACTACTGGGTTGCTCGACAGGCGGGCTGCTTTGCCGCTCGCTGTGCTGCTGGGGGTGATGTTCTGTTCCCACCAACCTCCGCTGGCCGCAGGTCCACCCGGTTTCGCCGGTAGTGCGTTCCTTCCAAATCCACCATGTACGATCTTGGAGCCACCTGCCCAATGCAAACTCCTCTTCGCCACCTGCCCGTCCTGTCCCCAGGCAATGGCTTCATTCTAATGTCCTGGCCAATTCTCAGCTCAGGCAGGTCTCTGGCAGACCTGTCGTACCAGAGCTTGGCTGTTTGATGCTTGACCCGCAGTTTGTCTGGAACCTCGGTGACCACGCTCGGCTCCAGGAGTGTGTCTGCCACTGGTAGTGGGGTCCTCAGCCGACGGGACTCAGTCTCTGTGCTGGGCTACTGAACATGCCCTCCGAGGGTGTGTTTCTCCACTGTAGAATAGCCAGCCATGGGTCATTGCCTGCACAGGCAGCCTTCTTAGACAGATTCTTAACTATTTTTACAGCGGACTCTGCTTTACCATTGGATTTTGGATACCTGGGTGAGGATTTAACGTGCTCAAAGTCCCATGCTTTCGCAAACCTTTTGAATGTTTCACAGTCAAACTGGGGTCCACAGTCTGTTATCACCCGGTCAGGCTGCCCGTGCCTTGCAAACTGGGCCTTGCACCTCAACACGGTGGTCTCTGCTGAAAGATCTGGGAGCAATTCTATTTCCCAAAAATCTGAATAATGATCTACAATAAGCAGAAAGTCTTTACCTGCCTGCCTGAACAAGTCCATACTCACAATCTGCCATGGCAGCGTTGGGAGTGCGTGTGACAACATTGTTTCGCGCTGCTGCTCATGTGAGTATTCGTTACACGCTGAGCACTGGCTCACATAGTCCTTAACCTCCCCGTGCATGTTCGGCCAGTACAGCGTGTCTCTAGCCTGCCTATAGCAGGCATCACCTCCTACATGGCTGGCATGAATGCGTTTCAACATTTCTGCACGCAGTGATTTTGGGACTATGACTCTCTGGCTTTTGAAAAGCACTCCATCTTGCGCGTTGATCTCCTCCCTGATTGACCAATATTCTCTGATGGCCAGTGGTGTGTCCTCCCGGCGATCTGGCCACCCCTGGAGCACTGCTGCTTTCAACAACTGAAGCGCTTCATCTCCCTCAGTGTGTTGTCTGATCTGACTTAGGCGCCTGCTGGTGACATTCAGGTAATCAGCCTGGTTTATCAGTTCCGTGTCCTCTTGCACCCTCTGCAGGTGACAGATGTTCTGCTTCGTGAATTTTGTGTCAGTCCTCTGTGCTCAAAGTGTCACTGATGTGCATGTCGGGACCTGGCTTGTATATTACCTTGAGGTTGTAATTCTGGAGCGTGAGCAGCATGCTCTGGAGACGTTTGGGGGCAGCGAGGAGGGGCTTGTTGAAGATTGATGTGAGTGGCTTGTGATCCGTCTCCGCTGTGATCTCCCCCCGCCCGTACAGGTAGTAGTGAAACCGCTTGCATGCAAACACAATACTCAGGCACTCTTTTTCGATTTGTGCATAATTTTGTTCTGTCTGAGTTAGGGCCCGTGACGCATACCCTATTGGCTGTCCCTCCTGTAACAGTCAGCAGCCGAGTCCTTTCTGACTTGCATCACTCTGGATGGTGACTGGCTTGGTCACGTCATAGTATCTCAGGATTGGGGCCGCTGTGACCAGGCGCTTGATCTCTTCCACTGCAGCATCATGTTTTGGTAGCCAGTGCCATGGGACGTCCCTGTCCAGCAGTCTGCGTAGCGGCTCACACACCTCTGAGAGGTGTGGGGTGAACTTCGCCAGGTAGGTTACAAAGCCTATCAGTCTCTGTGGGGAGAGGCATATCCTGGACAGCCCTGACTTTTTCGGGATCCACCCTGAGCCCCTCTGCTGACAAAATGTGTCCATGAAATTTAACCTCCCTGACCCTAAACTGCAGTTTCTTTAGACTCAGTCTAAGCCTGACCTCCCTGCACCTGTCCATGAGCTCTAGCAGTTTCCTGTCATGGTCTCTTGTGGCTTCCTCATCTGTGTCCCCACACCCCACCACCAGTATATCATCTGCAATGGGTTCTACGCCCTTGAGCCCGGCCAGTAGCTCATTGCTGTTTCCGCTGATATATCTCTGGGGCCACTGATACCCCGAAAGGCAGCTTTAGCCAGCGTTTCCTGCCCCAGGGCGTCCAAAACGTAGTTGTGTAACTGCTTTCTTCGTCTAACTTACACTGTAAGAAGGCATCACGTGCATCTACAAGAGTGAAAACACAGGCTTTGGGCAGTTTATAAAAAAACATCCTCAAGTGTTGGCATTATGTAGTGGGACTTCTTCAAAGCTACATTCAGTGACCTGGGGTCTATGCAAATTCTCAATTTCTCGGGCTGCCTGACAATCACCATGTTGCTAATCCACTCAGTTGGTTCAGACACAGAGGCCAAATGTCCATCTCGCTCATGTCTGTCTAGTTGAGCTTTGACCGCATCCCTGAGAGCTACATTTCGTGGAGAAGCCTGCACTGGAGCTACATCTTTGTCCAACTCAAAGTGAACCTCCCCCGGGAGCGAGTCAACTGGTGCATTAAAAACATCGTCATATGTTTCGGTAAGATGCTGTCTAGTTAGAGACTCTGAGCTTCTGTGTCTTACCATAAGTAGCTCCTCAGGTATGGTAAAGTGCATCAAACCTAGACACTCACAGGTGTCACCTGACAACAGGGGTCTCTGACTGCTCCTCACTATCTCAAATCTCAGCTCGTGTATTTTTCCTCTCACTACGCACTCTGTTTTGAAAATGCCAATGGATCTTATTGACTGGCCTGAATATAGAACCAATCTGGTGTGGCTTGGTAACAACTTTGCCCGGGGTGCCAGTCTCCTCATATCTGTTATGCTCATTACATCACAGATCGCGCCTGAATCTAGCTGGCATCTCTGGGATCCCCCATTAATCTTAATGTTAACGAACCATTTCTTTCCACATCCGTGCACTGCCCCAATGCTCTGTGTAGTATATATGTGTGCCTCAGTGTCAGACGGGCTCACATCCTCCAGGTATGCGGTATCTGCTGCGTTTAACTGTCTGGTGGCTTGGCCCTTTTTCATGCACCACAATATCGACAGTTCTTGCAATATGCAGGGCAAAGTTCACGTCCACGCCTGTGTGTATTGCCACAAAACCTGCATGTTGCGCCTTCACTCGCGCCAGACGGCTGATTCTGAGAACTGTCATGGCGGGTCTGCCTCGGTGCAGCCCACGGCCGCCGATAGTCTGCTGCGTGCACTGTCTCTGGAGGTCTGTCATGTGTCATTGCTTTTAAATCCATATCCGTCAGTTCTGCCGCCCGGCATATCTCTACGGCTGACGTGAGTGTGAGCTTTTTTTTTCTCTGAGCAGGTGGCGGTGCACAGCCTCATCACACACGCCTAGCACCAGTCTGTCTCTTATCAGATCATCTTTGAGGTCTCCGTACTCACAGGATGCAGCCTTCTCTCGCAGGCGCGTTACGAATGCATCAATGGGTTCTCCTTCGTCCTGCTTACAGTTACCGAAGATGTATCTCTCGAATATCACGTTCCTGGCTGGCTTGAAGTGGGTCTCCAAAGCGTCCAGTATAGCTGTAGGGTCCTTCGCCTGCTCCGCTGAGAGTCCTAAACTGTGTTTATAAATGTGTCGACATTCACTGCCCATCACCCGCCGCAGGGTTGCTGCTTGCACATCTTTCTCTTTCTCTTTTAGCCCCGTTGCCAGCATGTAGTCCTTAAACTCCGACCTGAATTCGTCCCAGTTGTTCGCGAGGTCCCGGTCATTTTCATCTCTCCCGGTGGTGGTATTGCGGACGCCATCGTGATGCTGATGTCTTCTTCCGTGTTATTTGGCTACTTGACTCAGTTATTTACTTCTGACACCATGTTTGTATGCATTAACAGGAGAGGAGACATGGAGCGTGTCTATCACAAGAACTTTATTAAGAACGCGCGCCGCAGACATAAACAACACAGCACTTCCTGCTTTTCTGCCGGGCCATACCATTCTCATACAACCACCAGGGGGGGGAAGTACCACTACAGAACAATCCCATAACAGCAGGGGCTTCAGCAGGCCGAGTCTCCGCCGTCCCCCGGGCCGCTGCAGCAGGGGCTTCAGCAGGCCGAGTCTCCGCCGTCCCCTGGGCCGCTGCAGCAGGGGCTGCAGGTGGCCGAGTCTTCGCCGTCTCCCGGGCCGCTGCAGCAGGGGCTGCAGGTGGCCGAGTCTTCGCCGTCCCCCGGGCCGCTGCAGCAGGGGCTGCAGGTGGCCGAGTCTCCGCCGTCCCCCGGGCCGCTGCAGCAGGGGCTGCAGGTGGCCGAGTCTTCGCCGTCCCCCGGGCCGCTGCAGCAGGGGCTTCAGCAGGCCGAGTCTCCGCCGTCCCCTGGGCCGCTGCAGCAGGGGCTGCAGGTGGCCGAGTCTTCGCCGTCTCCCCGGGCCGCTGCAGCAGGGGCTGCAGGTGGCCGAGTCTCCGCCGTCCCCCGGGCCGCTGCAGCAGGGGCTGCAGGTGGCCGAGTCTTCGCCGTCTCCCGGGCCGCTGCAGCAGGGGCTGCAGGTGGCCGAGTCTCCGCCGTCCCCCGGGCCGCTGCAGCAGGGGCTGCAGGTGGCCGAGTCTTCGCCGTCTCCCGGGCCGCTGCAGCAGGGGCTGCAGGTGGCCGAGTCTTCGCCGTCTCCCGGGCCGCTGCAGCAGGGGCTGCAGGTGGCCGAGTCTTCGCCGTCCCCCGGGCCGCTGCAGCAGGGGCTGCAGGTGGCCGAGTCTCCGCCGTCCCCCGGGCCGCTGCAGCAGGGGCTGCAGGTGGCCGAGTCTTCGCCGTCCCCGGGCCGCTGCAGCAGGGGCTTCAGCAGGCCGAGTCTCCGCCGTCCCCCGGGCCGCTGCAGCAGGGGCTGCAGGTGGCCGAGTCTTCGCCGTCTCCCGGGCCGCTGCAGCAGGGGCTGCAGGTGGCCGAGTCTCCGCCGTCCCCCGGGCCGCTGCAGCAGGGGCTGCAGGTGGCCGAGTCTTCGCCGTCTCCCGGGCCGCTGCAGCAGGGGCTGCAGGTGGCCGAGTCTCCGCCGTCCCCCGGGCCGCTGCAGCAGGGGCTGCAGGTGGCCGAGTCTTCGCCGTCTCCCGGGCCGCTGCAGCAGGGGCTGCAGGTGGCCGAGTCTTCGCCGTCTCCCGGGCCGCTGCAGCAGGGGCTGCAGGTGGCCGAGTCTCCGCCGTCCCCCGGGCCGCTGCAGCAGGGGCTGCAGGTGGCCGAGTCTCCGCCGTCCCCCGGGCCGCTGCAGCAGGGGCTGCAGGTGGCCGAGTCTTCGCCGTCTCCCGGGCCGCTGCAGCAGGGGGCAGGTGGCGAGTCCCGTCCCGGGCCGCTGCAGCAGGGGCTGCAGGTGGCCGAGTCTTCGCCGTCCCCCGGGCCGTGCAGCAGGGGCTGCAGGTGGCGAGTCTTCGCCGTCCCCCGGGCCGCTGCAGGGGCTGCAGGTGGCCGAGTCTCCGCCGTCCCCGGGCGCTGCAGCAGGGGCTGCAGGTGGCCGAGTCTTCGCCGTCCCCGGGCCGCTGCAGCAGGGGCTGCAGGTGCCGAGTCTCCGCCGTCGAGTCTCCGCCGTCCCCGGGCCGCTGCAGCAGGGGCTGCAGGTGGCCGAGTCTCCGCCGTCCCCCGGGCCGCTGCAGCAGGGGCTGCAGGTGGCCGAGTCTCCGCCGTCTCCCGGGCCGCTGCAGCAGGGGCTGCAGGTGGCCGAGTCTTCGCCGTCTCCCGGGCCGCTGCAGCAGGGGCTGCAGGTGGCCGAGTCTTCGCCGTCTCCCGGGCCGCTGCAGCAGGGAGCTGCAGCAGTCGGTCGAGTCTCCACGGTCACCGCTACAGCAGGAGCTGCAGTTGGTACCTCGTCGCCTCCTGATTCCTGGCCGCCGCCGGAGCTGCAGCCAGTTCCTGGCTTCTGTCAGGCGCCAAGGCCGAAATCTTGGACTGTTTTGGGCCTCCTTCCAAGGCCGAGGCCAACCTCTTGGACTGTTTAAGGCCTCACGGGGCTGAGTGTCTCTTTTCTTGGGGTTTTTTGGTTTTGGCCTTCCCTGCTCTGCTCCCTTTTTGGGTTGGTTAGTTTTTTGGACCGTCTGGGAGCCGGTCCTTAGGGAAGGGGTACTGTCATGGCCTGGAGTGGCCATGATCGTTTTTCTCTGTTTTTCTGTATATTCTGTGTGTTGTCAAGTTGGTGTCTCTCCCTGTCTCTAGTGCTTCCTGTTTTACTTTGAAGGTCTGTCTTGTCTCCATTGTTTTCAGCTTTGCTTCCTTCCCCTTGTCAAGCCTGATTGTTCACACCTTCTCATTTGAAGAAATGAAAATGGCTGCACCTGGTCTGTCCTGTCAGGCATTTTTAAGAATGTTAGATCAGCGAACTGTCCGCTTTGGCCGTGTGAATATTGAAATTATTTGTCCTTTTTGATGTGTTTGATTTGTGCATTAAAAAGTCTGTCGTCATGGAGTGCTTCTCTCTGCCCTCAACATGTACAGGGGAGAAATCTTTGCATATCCCCTGTACTTACAACAGAAGCTGGCCAGTGCTAAGTTTTTTTGCATGGATGTGACCTGCAAATATTGGCCCTACCTCCAAAGAGTCACAAAAAGCTGCCCGGAGCTCCAGCATCTTCTGAACATGAAGCCCTTTCTCTCAGTGTTTCATGCCAAAGCCCATGATTTCAAATGTGAAGTAAGCAATTGTTACCATCATGTCACAGAATCACTTTATGTGAAAACCTCCTGACTTCCACTTCAAAATTGACTTGTTATAACATGCCTTGTTTTTGAATGTATTTTAAACAGGTGAAATGGAGTGGGGCGTATCAGGAGGGGGCTGGATTAACACTAGGGGAGGAGGTGGAACAGGTCAACGCCTTCCTCTCTCGTATAGCAGTGACCACCAAACATATGTCAAAAGCAGGTGAGATGAAAAAATAGTATAAACTTTGGTGTAAGAAATGAGTGGAATAATGAAATCATCATATGTTTTCTGTTGCAGGACGTACAGACATGCTGACGCTCATGGCCATGCGCTGGAATAAGCAAAAGGTCAACAACTTGGCCACCTCACTGTCCCGCAGATATCTGAAAGTAATAATATCAGTTTTTTAAGTGTTACATTTTCTTTGTTAGCAGGCATTGAGGCTGTGGACTTGAATGTTAATTTAATTATTTTTATTGTCTCATATTGTCATTTTTAGACCACAAAAGCTCTGGAAAACCAGTTGCGGAACTTGGAGTCCATGACGGCAGAGTTGGCAGTGACTGAGAGTCAGGTGGAAGACTGGGTCAGTGATGTGAAGGAGTGGGCAGAAGGTGAGAAAATGATCGCTGTAGTTTTGCCAGCACATTTGCCAGAGTTTTTGAAGTCATGATTAATACATTTTTTTTTCAGTCTCAGAATTATTGATAACAATCTCATTATCTAGTTTTCACAAATCATTCAGGATTATGATACTTTGCATAGGAATTACAATATATCTCATTTTGAAACATTTACTAAATTTATTGTCTGAAAAGAAGGGATTTTTTTTGTTGACTTTTCTTCAAGAGCAGAACGTGGCGTCCAAAATTAATTTTTAAATCTGTTACCTTATCATAATGGTATTTGAGAACTGC
The DNA here is from genome assembly GCA_018398805.1 of Hirundichthys speculiger. Lineage (NCBI taxonomy): Eukaryota > Metazoa > Chordata > Actinopteri > Beloniformes > Exocoetidae > Hirundichthys > Hirundichthys speculiger. Next base: position 49,003 of record JAGFBZ010000437.1, on the reverse strand, counting down.
ATGAAAATGAGATCAAATTGCGTTGTTATTATAAGTCACTAAGTGCAACACACATATTTCCTCTCCAAAGCAACAACCGAACAAGACAAGCGATGCTGCTGCCTTGGCCAGCAAGATTGAGGTGCTGGTGGCCAGTATCAAGAGGCGCTCGCAGCGTCTTTACAAAGACACAGACGGCAACAAAGGTCGTGCCAGAATCCGCCGCAAGATTAGGGAGGAGAAAGCGATCCTGACTTCTGCTGTGGAAAAATCCAACAGACTGGTTCCAAGCACAGAAACTCTTGGAAACCAGTCTGTCTGCAGAGACAGCTTGGCCATGGCAGCTACCACACAGTGGTAGGTACACCAGTCTGTTGAATACTTCCAGCAAATTTGACACCTTCAACTCCATCAGAATTCATAGATGATATGAATGTTGATCTTTCATACATATCAATAAACATTTTGTCATAAATGCTTTCTAGACTTTGTTGACCTGAGGACAAAGAGAAAGGCTTTTGACACCATCATGGCAGTAAGGAGACTTGAGGAGGAGAAGAAGATTCTTGTCATGGAGATGAACCACCACTGGAAGTCCCTTTCAGCTCGTGGTGATTCCCTGAAAGAGCTGTCCTACCTGGTTTCTATGGCGACAGTGGAAAGTATGCATTCAAAATTTCATATCGCAAGAATGTACATATCAATGACTGATGATAAAGTTACTAATACAGGCTTTATCTATATCATATTTAAGATTCACCATGGGGCCTAAGTGAAGACGGGTTGAAAGGTCTGCAGAGCATCATCTTAAAAAAGCAGCAGGAGATCAGAGATATGAAGGCTAATGCAAGATACAGCTACCTGCAAGTTCTGACTGGAGCAGAGACCACCAACTTCTTGCACGGCGTTTCAGATGATTATTCTGACAGTGACTCTGACATTTCTGATGATGCGCTCTAAAGCCCCTACCAAAATACTGTCAGTCCAAGGACCTAAATCAAGATCTGTGAAGTGGGTATACATCAGACTGATGGGAGACCAAGCTACGACTGACTGCTGCGTCTCATGTGTCTGTGTCTTGGCTGAAACACTGCTCACACATGTTGTCCATGCGCCAAAGCATGCCAGTATACAAACAGTTGTTATGACTGAGCAGCTTTTTTAACTCCACACCCCACACTAATGTAGCTGCTTCTGACTGATCAAAGTCAAACTCAAAGGCACTTTTATTTGTCAATTTCTTCACATGTACTTGACATACAAAGGAATCAAAATTACGTTCCTCACTATCCCATGTGTAGACGAGCATCAAGACAGGACAGGACAAACAGTAAAGTGTGTAGGCACAACAGGAAACGACAGGAAGGTAAAGAACAAAAACAGCAGTGAGATTTGAGTTTAAAATTCTGCTTCTTGCATATAAAGCCCTTAATGGCCTAGCTCCATGCTATTTACAAGACTTGATAGCATGTTATGCTCCTAATAGAGCTCTCCGCTCTCAGAGTGCAGGATTACTCGTCGTTCCTAGAATATCTAAAAGTAGATTTGGAGGACGGGCCTTCTGCTACAGGCACCTTTTTTATGGAACCAGCTACCATTTTGGGTTAAGGAGGACACCACCTCCACTTTTAAAACTAAATTGAAAACATTTCTGTTAGTAAAGCCTACAATTAGTCTAATCTATAGTGTGTAGGGGCTAATAGTTATAACTATAGTTGTAGTAGCTCAGATAGAGTAGCTCGTCTTAATCACAGCTTCGTCATAGCTATGCTGCTATAGGCCTACGCTACAGGGGGACACCACATGATCTGCTGAGTGGTGTCTCCACTGCTTTTCTCCTTTGTCTTCCCTTCCTCCTCCCTTCCTCCTCCTCCAGCTCATAATTATTTGGGAGCACCTTGTTACTGAAAACTGTGCCCCATTCTTTTGCTTTCCTGTGTTTGTTGTGCTGTTTCTGCCCCCTTTTCTTTCTGTGTATTTGCAGGCCAGAGTTTCCGGGTTTCATGCTGACTTGCAGTTCCATCCTCTGTCCATCCGGGGTTCACCTCCACTTGTGTTTGGGTGCCGACTGACGTGGTGATCGGCGACCTGGTCCTCTGGCCATCTCATCCAGTGCTGCTACCTCCATCTGTTTTTTATATGGCCATTGTATTTAGTCATTTGTGTGCTCTCCTCTTTCTGTCCTCCATCTTCTCTCCGTCCTCCATCTCTTCTGTCCTGTCTCCCTCTTTTCTTTCTCTACCGGCTGGCCTTCGGCAGGAGGTCCCCCCATATGAGCCAGGTCCTGCTCAAGGTTCTTCCTCTTAAAGTGGAGTTTTTCCTTGCCATTGTTTGGCATTAAGGTTTTTTTTCTCCCTACGTGGGAGTTTTTTACCTGCCATTATCACTGATTGGATTTAATATTATAATCTTAGTTAATGATATTTGCTCGGGGGTCAGCTCTGGGTCTCGTAAGCGCCTAGAGACAATTGTCATTGTAACAGACGCTATACAAATAAAATTGAATTGAAATTGAATTGAATTTGGCAACAAAGTGTCGTTGCATGGCTTCCGGATTACAACATAGATGGAATTGTGGGGCAGTTTAAGAAAATATAAAAATATAGTCGATATAACTAAAAAACAAGAGCTAAATAATAATGAGTGCAATACAGAATAAATAGATAAACAGCATGTAAACAACAGAATAAATAGTGCAAAAACAGAGTAACTAGTATATAAACAGTGTAGTGCAAAAAACAGAGGAACCAGTATAAACTGTATATACTGATGATATGGCTGATAAAAAGTTCATCTTCAACTTTGTCGTGAAGTTATTAGAGGCTGCTGAATTCAGTTCTGTTGCCTGATCACTCGGCTCTGGTTCTGGTGTCCATTCCAGCACTGGACAGCTTTTCTCTGATGGCATGGTAAACGTGAGCTCTCCCCCCAGTGCTGCTCAGCTGCAGCAGGTAGATGTTGCTTTCAGGGACCTTTGCGAATCACAGAGTTGAGGCAGAGTAGGAATAAAACTCTTCTTCAGATGTCATGATACATATGTGAAATACTATAATAAAAAATGTTTTATTATCATAGCTTACATGTGTATCAAAACATATTTTAATGGCATTGTATGCTTAGTGTATACTTCATACGCCAGTAACATCCCTGAAAAGTACCTTTCAAACACTATCGGCTGCCTTTTTTTGACTGATAAAGGTGCGTACAGGTTCATGGCAGGTAGCAGAAGCACTAAATAGTCCTTATTTTGCTTGATTATGTTTCATACACATGTAAGGTATGATAATATACATATTTTAATGGCATTATATGCTGTGTGTATACTTCATATGCCAGTAACATCCTTGACACCAAATTGGCCAGTGGAAAGTAAGCCTGGGCCAAGGCTGTGTGGATAAAATTGCAAAATCAAAACTTTGTCGTAGGACTAAACCAAATACACCGTTGGAAAGGTCTCAATCTGGAGATGAACATAATGCCAGTCTGAAGACTGTAAGTAGCTCCTGGCCTGAACTGCTGACCTTTGAACCTTGACCTCAGTGAATTTTTGAATGCTTGTCATTTCGCTACAGAAGGTGCTACATACATGGGGGCAATTGTTATAAAGAGCTCTGGATGTTGATATTTGACTATGCATACATGAGTAGAGTCATCAAATGGAGGCACTGTCAAATGGGGAAAAAATTAATTTTCGGTCATTTAACAATTAGATATTACAATTTGGATCACATACATCTGATTCCCACCATCTAAACCACACGACTGTACTCTCAATTCAGTATTAACATCTTTTAAGCCAAAGAAAAACAATAATATTTCTGAAAACTACAATCCCCAGTAGACCCTCCGTGCAGCGTGATACAAAACATCACCATATTTGTAGTCTTTATGGTATGCAAATCGGTGTCGTGATTAGGGTTTTAAAAAGATATATCCGTGGAGTTTATGGAATATGTAGCACAGCCAAATTAGCCATGACACTGTAAGGAGATGTTTTATGGGGGGGAGAAATGAGAGATGTTATTTTATTTCGGATATATTTTTAGATCAACGCCACGCAATCAGCTTCGTAGTAGGACTTCTTCCAGTATGTCAAAAACACGTCGTAATTTTAGGGTTCTAAAAAGATAGATTTACAGAATATATTAAATATTTGATGCAGCCGAAACATTTAATACAATGTATTCATATGATAACATTGACCGAGAAAAGCAAACATACGCTGATTAAGGTACAAAACTTAAAATATTCTAATGCTTTTGGTGTTGCGTTCAATGTCGGCACGAATAATGCAACGGAGTTAAGTATTGCAATTACGGGCCAATGGTATGGCCATGTAGACACACCTGATGTCGCTGTTAAGTATGGGCAAGGATGGGAACTGACCAGAAACTACCATTGATCAATGACATGAGTTTGATTGTCTTCAGTCTACTAATAGCCAAAAGCAGTGTAACGTTACTGTGCTACAAATGACTCATACATGTTAGGCCTATAGGCATATGTATCGAATGCCGTCTACATTACTGTGTTATAAAGCTATAACACCAATTATCAAGAAACCAAAAAACTATGAAAATTTGGCCCTATCCCAATCTGGTTCTGTTTCAGTTGTAAATTTCAAATAGGCAAATATTAAAATTAAAATAGTATACTTAAAGGAGACAAATTGTGCTATATTTTAGGTTAATACTTTTATATTGGGTTACCACTACAATATGTTACCAGGATGGAATGCTAGAAAACACAATATCATTCTCATACTGTCCATTGCTACAGGACTGTCTTTACCCTCTGTCAGAGACCCTCTTTTTGATCCTGTCCCAGGCATTATGGAAATCTGGTCTACTCTGACTGCAATGTTGTCAGTAATACTGCAAACAGTATTAATAAGTCCCATATGACATATGAAGGAGACCGAAATCTGAATGGCATGTTGAATGTCATGTTTTCTGACTGAGGCAGCCCACAAAAAATGACTGGATTGTCTTCTTTCACAGTTTGTGGGTTTGTAGGCACTCCAGACATGAAAATGTATGCGCACAAGCACTGAAAGAGTGAGTTTTTTATATGTCCCCCTTCAGTCATTTTGTTAAGTATGGTTAAACAGTCTGAGCTTGAATTTTATTTTAAGGAATAACTGTACTAACAAATTAAAAAATGCAATAGACAACAAACATACCACAAAGAACAATTTATTTCAGAATTTCCAATGAATCCAACGTATTAGAAAAATGCATTTTATGTGACTGAGAAGGGGCCACATCATTCAACTGAAGGAATATGAACAAACAAAAATAAAGTAGAAATAAAATAAAATAAATATATTCATAAAATAAAGTTGCCATTTGGAAATAAAATTAACTGCACAGAACAGGAACAGGAACGGAACAGGACAGAACTTGTGGAAACCAGTTTATTTTGGGCTGCGGTGCTGTTGAGCTGGCTCCCACGTGTCATCCCATTCCTTGCCACTGCCAGGATATGAAAGAAAAAACACATTTAAACAGGAAACAACGTTTAAAGGTTGACCTTGCTTCTGACAAGTAAGAAATTTAATGTCTGTAAGTTCCTTATTAAACATGTTTCCATATAAATATGTCATGTTATAGTACTTAAGTCGTTAAAACGATATGATAATCAATGTATAAATCCCTTGTTTCCAGTCCAACACACAGAACTTACCACTTAGAGCATGGTTTCCACCGCACTTTGACTTCTTTTTTTCCCTGAAAGGCATGACATCAGAAAAAAATGACACAATTAATTATGAGAAAAACAAGCATTTCTTACAGAGACAGTTCTTAAAGATATGTGTACTGGGAAATAGCCGAATATATAGCATAATTACTGAATTTCCAAAACCCTACGTATCACCGCATAAATTACAATACATGTAATGCCAGGTATAAGCACAAGTTTTTAGTAACACTGTCAATCTTGGTCCAACAGCAAAGATTTGCATTTGTTTTGAAATGGTGCAACACAAAATCCCTTTGAAATGGTGAGATTTCTGAGTGAACTAACTTAAACATTCGTGCAGGTTATAGCCATAATGTGACAATGGCAGCTGACAAGGACTGAAATAGGGAAGTTTCTGTCATACCTAAGAATTACACTCCCACTCTGGCTTTTAGGAAGCAGGAAGAAAAGAAACACTCCTGTCTACATTGGTGGAGCTGAGAAGGAGCAGGTTAACAGTTTTGGTTCCTTGGAATCAACATCAGAGAACCTGTCATGGTCATCACACATCACCACCCTGGTTAAAAAATTAAAAGCACAGAAAAGGCTCTACTTTCCAAACAAACTTTAGCAGGCTAGATTTCAGAGCTAAATTTTGTCAGCTTTTTCAGAGGAGGTATCCTGACTGAAAACATCACAAATGAGTATGGTTTGTGCATGGCCCAGGACAGGAAGGCTCTGCAGTGGGTGATTAAAAACCTCCAAGAACATCATTGGTACCCATCTGCAGAGCATCAGTGATATCGGTGAAGTGAGATGCCCAAAGAGCCCAAAGGATACTTAAAGACAACACCCACCCCAACCACAGTCTGTTCACACTGCTGCCATCACAGAGAAGATCCAGAAGTATCCGCTGCTGTACCACCAGAGTATGAAGCAACTTCTCTCATTAGACTGGGAGAGTCCTCAATCAATCCTCAAAACTACACCATTATTGGTTTGGTTTTGTGAAGCATAAAAGGACGACACTCTGCATTTCCTTATACAACCCTGTGTTGTACAATGACCTATAAACACACTTTGAACCTTAAACGTTTTTCCATCGTATTTTACAAGAAATCCAAGAAGAAGAAAGAACATACTTACTTTTAAAACTCTTCTGTCAACAATGCGTTCATACATGAACACCCTCTGGGTCCTGTGTTTTCTGCATTCTAGAAAAAGAAAAAAATATTTAAAAAAAACCAAAACACATGAAGTCATAAGTGTTTTGAAGTGGCAACCCGAACCCCCAACCCATCACTAGAATACATTTGTGTAGTACTGAGGAAATCTAACCTTTCAGTTTGAGTCTTTTGTTTTTGGAAGGAGAGGCAGGACACAGAGAGGAGACTGGAGATGGAGGAGGATGCTGAGAGGAGGAGGAGGGGGGAGGAGGAGGCTGAGAGGAGGAGGATGGAGGAGAGCTGAGAGGAGGAGGAGGCTGAGAGGAGGAGGGGGGGGAAAGGATTGAGGAGGAGGAGTGAGGCTGCGAGGAGGAGGAAGGGGGGGGAGGAGGAGGCGGCGGCGGCTGAGAGGAGGAGGA
>JAGFBZ010000437.1:0-38700 GCA_018398805.1 Hirundichthys speculiger | reverse complement strand
CCTTGGCTTGACAAATTAGCATAACGGGAGTTAAGGCATGTAAAAGTGAGGCTAATCAGCACCAACTAAAGAGCTTCACCTTCACTGATTTTGCAACGTTAAATTACTTTTTGCTCAGCTCTTAGTCACTAGGCTTTGTGCATTTCATCACAATATTTAGATATTTCATACATTATGTTATTAGGTGAAAGTGCAACAGGCAGTATTGATTATTTAAAAAAAACATGGTTTGTTACAGCCATAATGGTGGTTTCACATTTACTGAAAGCAGGATTGATTAACAAATAAGATCACCATGTCTGGGAGGCCAAACCTCTTGTTAAACTATAGTTATTAAAACTCACAGATAGCTGGGCCGACTTGAGGATCCTGCTGGAATTTCTGTTTATTTTTGACAGATGACGCCCACTCACTGTCATTCAGCTTCGCTTTTTTTTTTTTTAAATTCTTCATTAATCTGAAGTGGGCTCACACACCGCACACAGGTCTTCCTCACAAGGGAATTTGGGGCCTGGCAGGAGGGGCACAGCCTTGTTTTGGGCTTTGTCATTCTGCAAATAAAAGTGAAACAGAGAGGGATTATCTCAGATATGTTTGCTGTCGAGTGATTATAGTGCATGTATATTCATGCATAATAGTCTTATTGCAAATGGAGCGATAGAAGATGTAATATGCTGTCAATACTGGACATAGTGTGTAAACTTCCACTGGTTTAAGTCTTCAGTATCACACATTTGTTTTACTGAAGCTTGCTGCATACACTCGAAATATGGGCCTATCTGTGATTTCTGATTTTAAAAAAATCTTGAGAATATTTTATTAAGCAGTTACTTATTGCTAAATATACATTTAATGCTGCAATGGGCTGAGACAGACAATAAAAGCAGCAGGAAATCATCGGACGCTGACATTATATGTACTGTAGACTAACTGGAATGTCTGTCATACAGTGCAATCCTATCTAAAATGTACTGTGAAGGATGCCAGTGGCTAGGGCACTACTGGCATCCTCAATTACAAACAATGGTCCTGGATTAAATCTTGGTGACTACATGCTTATTAGAGGTGTCTATTAGGATTAGAGGAATTTTTAATCAGCTTAATAAGCAATGGCAAATATAACAATATCAATAAACTTTTGAATGAATGTCTATTTTGTAGCATGGGAACTCATTAACGTGTCAAACTAAAGACTTTTTGAGAGTTATTGCTTTAGTGTGTATCTCAACATTATCAGTCCCTTTTGTTTCGATAGGAGATGCAGCTAACTAGTGCAATTGTACTTAAACAGTTCTGGCCCTTCTGGTGAAGCCATTTTTAGAAACTACTACATTGCTGATACTGTACTAACATTAAGCTAGCTTTCAAATGAACACAAGTTGCAAAGGACAGAAAGTTACAGAGGATGTTCTCCTTAAGTTTCTCTCCCTCTCTCTCTCTCTTAAACAAAGTGCTCTTAACGAGATATTTCATTTTTGTTATGCTTGTATTTTTGTTGACATTATTGATCAGGAGAGTTCATGACAACTTACCTGGGTCTGACGGGTGTCAATCAAGGATCATCCAGAGTCCCGACATGAATCACGTCTACTACGGCTCTCAAGGTGCAATGCGATTAAAGCATCCAATCACCTAGCTTCAAAGCTGCTGACCTATCACTTACTGCGAGCTGAAACTAAAGGTTGATGTCTTTAGACACCGATTTAATTATCAATCACTTTTAATTAACGCTTGCTCACATTCACATTCTGTTTAATTTTGGAATAAATAGTTAAAACGATTTTGTCAAGCAAAGGGGACTGGCATCGTCTCTATAGCAACGGTAGCTGAGGATTATGGGTAGTGTATTGCCTACAGTTATCCATCACTGATAAAACAACTCTCTCAGAATCGAAGGGAAAAACATGAAAATTGATGTGCAGGAAATTAACCCACTAATGTTTGTAATTAACAAGGATACAGTGGTGTTTCTGCCTTAAGAATGTTGCAGATATCATTGTGAAAAATCGCCGTTAACGTGAAAACGGACAGTAATTAGAATACTTCCGTGTGTGTCAGATCCTTAGTTATCCAATGGGACTGATGCTCTCAGCGGCTTGAAACGACGCGGCCGGGTTAATGTGTTGAAATGAATGGAAGGCTGGAGCGCTCGCTCTGAGCATAAAATATCGACTCGGGTGGAATTACATTAGAATCTTTTGAGAGCCCGCTGCGTCGGTGCTTAGACCTTGTGAGTCAGAAACTGACGCCGAAGGGCCCTGACCAAGCATCGGTTTTTGACGAGCTGGGAGTGAGACTGTGTTGAAGTGGGGAGGTGACATGCGAAACTCAAGCGGGCATCATTTGAGTCAGTACAAATGAGGAGCGTGTGGATGTTGTAGTTCAATGCCAATTGCAGTGTTATGAGTATGGCTCCGATTTTAGCAGTGGTCAGTGGTCGTTGAGCCACACCACACTCGCTCCGGCCCTAACGTGTTTTTCGTGACGATATGAGCAACCAGCAACGTACGCCATGACCATGCCTTTCGCAGATATATTTTGGTCAAAGTAGTAGTTGGTGTCAGATCGCAAGGAGTGGTTACTGTAGAAGGTACATCAGATGCACCGGTGGCATGCCGCCAAGTCAGTGCCCAAGGGACTCTGTTCTGAGCATAGCATATTTCAATGTTGAAGCTTTGTAGCGCCATCAACCATGAGGCCGCTCAAACATTTGTTACGAAGCCACCTCTGATGCGTTGACTGTTTAGAAAGGTGACTGGTTGGTGGTGGGTATCCACTATTACCTTTTGACCTCCAATATAGTTGGGTAAGTGTTTGACCGCCCATACTGCAGCTAACAATGCCTTTTGGCATTCTGAGTATTTCAGTTCGGGGGCACAGAGCATTTTGCTCGCATATGCTACCACCTGTTTGTCTTGGTCGTAGCATTGATCCAGACCTGCACTCAGACAGTGAGCGGAGAATCCCACATCCAAGTGAAACTGTTACAAGCCAGGTAGGACAGGCATGGTGCTGTGCACAGTTTGTCCTTGAGGGCTTGCATGGCTTGTTGTTGGTGTTCACCCCAGGAAAATGGGACCCTTTCGGAGCAAGTCCGTTAGGGGTTTTACAATGTTGGCATAGTGCTTGATAAATTGGCGTGAGTAGTTACAGACACCTAAGAAGCTCTGTAGTAGATGTTGGTAAGTGCTGGTATGTTGACGATGCCTTGTGATCAGCTTATTTGGGGCTGGACCCCTTCTGAGCCTACTAGAAGGCCGACATACTTGACCTTGGCCTTGCAACTTGACCAGGGATCTTTTTGCACCAGCCTCCGTAAGTTGAAGGACATGGTCTATTTCATCTAAGTGCGATTCTAGAGTGTCATTCCACATCAGGGTGTCGTCTACATAACACTAGAAGACCCACCTTTTTTCTGCCTACCTAGAAGACCCAGAGAGGGGTAATTTGACCCACACGGCTTTTGCCGAATACGCTAATCACTCATTTTGTTATGGTAATGAGGCTGTTAGGGGCAGTGTGTGTGGGGTGAGGGGGTCACACCTTACAGTAGTAACAGCTAAGACAAACAGGGACAGACCGCTTCTTCCCAAGGGCTGAGATAGCACAGTTTGGCGGACAGTGTATTGTTGTGCACCGAATCATAACAAGTGTTTGAATATGATATTGCCATTGACAGTGATGTCAAGTGATAAATGTCATGTTTAGAATAAAGTAATATGACTGTAATCCATATCTATACCAGAGATGTCAAATTGATAGAGAAGCCAATCGCAAACACCATGGGCGGGCCCCTCAAGGCCCACCCATGGCGATGGGTCTGCATTGCCCTACAGCGCAGATGGAGAGCCAACAGCGAAGGCCAGGAAGTCAATCACAAGTAATCTCTAGAGCTTCCTGTGTTTCATCACTCTGGACATGCTTGGCATCATTCGAGACTGTACAATTCAACATGCAAAGCAAACGGAGCATGTGGATTGGTTCATGGGCACACCTGAACTAACGGCATTTATTTCCATCACCATCATGCGGGGAATCATCAGGGTGCCATCACTGCGTGACTGCTGGTTGAAAAACCTGTGAAGCCCACAGATCATCGAAACCATGTCCCGAAGGCATTTCCAAAACATCATGCATCACCTGTGCTTTAATGACAACGACACTTGCAGCGAGCGAGCACAGACTGATAAGTTTGCTGCAATTTCAAACATATGGGGATTGTTTGTCACCAACTGCATCACATCCTACATCCCTGGTCAACACATTGCCATCGACGAACAACTTTTCCCGTGCAAGACTCGCTGCTGTTTCCTACAGTACATTGCATCTAAACCAAACAAGTTTGGGATCAAGTTTTGGGTGGGGTGTGACTTGAAAACAAACTACGTCTGCAACATCCTCCCATATCTTGGCAAGGACCACACTCGGCCTCATGGGAAGAGAGTGTAGTCATGAGGCTGATGGAACCATTCTTGGACAAGGGCAGAAATGTTACCATGGACAATTTCTTTACATCACTGTTTACTTGCAAAATGACTACTTAGCCGGAATTCAACCTTCCTCGGCACAGTCAACAAGATTCGCCAAGAAATTCCACTGTCAACTCGACAGATGCACCGCGATGAATTTACCACCCAAGTATTTTCAACCACTGGTGCCACACTGACGGTGTATGCGCCCAAGCGGAAGAAGACTGTATATGTTCTCAGCAGCATGCACAGCAGGATTCAGACACAGGAAACCACCAAAAAGAAGCCAAACACCATCACACTCTACAACACAACAAAGTGCGGCGTCGATATCATGGACCAGATGGTGCGAGAATACACTGTCCGCACAGGAACAAGGCGCTGGCCAGTAGCAGTGTTCTACAACATGATAGATATTGCAGCACTGAATGGCCACTGAATGGTCAATTGACCCCTCCATGGGACTTCTAGTGATAAATGATCATACCTCGTTGGGTTGCATCGGGGCAGGCTTTGTTCAAGATATTAAATTCGGCAAGCAAATTCGCATAGCCAAAAAGGCGCCCGGTGAAGGTGTATTGACGGTTAGCGAACGTGAAAGCTAATTTGTGTTGGTCATCAGGGTGGACAGGAATGGTCCAGAATCTTGATGCCACATCTAATGTGGAAAAGTATCTTATAATTTTGCACCCTTGGCAAAACTTGTTCCAACTGAGTCATGGACCACCGAGACAGGGGAACCTGTTGGTTCAACCGCCGGTAGTCTATGGTGAGCCTCCATTTCCCATTTGGTGTTAGGACTGGCCAAACAGATGCCGAATAGGTGCTTTTGCAAGGTCAGATGATACCTTTCCCCAAAAGATTGTCACTCTTGGACCGGTTCATAAGACGACAGCAGGATTTTGTACTGTCATACACAAGTTGGAGGCATTCCTAGAGGTGTGAGAATGTGTACGGTGTGGATCGTGGTGAGGCCACAATTCAAAGAATCTGCTGAGCGGACGTGTACCGTCGGATTTCTGCAGTCAGTGCTGTCACAACTCAGAGCAGATTGGAAATATCTGAATTTTTTTTCAGTTACCTGCATTAGGGGTCATTTTAATGCTACTGCAATGGTAATTATAGCTTTTTACCAAGTCCTGTAAGACTTTAAGGTATCCAAGAGTTTTCTGTAAAATGCTTGCACACATTTTACCTTTAAAAGTATGGTGGAAACTTTCAAAGAGGCCTTAAGGTTGCTAGTGGTGGAGAAATCTATACCATGTTTTTTCATTAAAGCCTCAAAACTTGTTACGTTCTTTACCAGCATCTGTAGTTTTGCGGGTATCCGACTTTCCTCAGACACCGACTCGAACGCTTTGATCAGATCGGTGGCAGTTTCTCTTCAAAACCCATACATAGGCCTTCTTCAAGGACCGTAAATAAACCAATTATGTTGAGCCGGAGCTTGCATATTACACAGGTTGGACTGGAATTCCTTTAAAGAAGAGTCTGGGACAAACAAAACAAAAAACCCACACCCAAAAATGAAGATTTATATGGTGCATTATAAGTATATTATGTACACATCTCAGGCTGATATGAAGCACAAAGTAGATACTGGACAAAATGTGACCAAAATCATATTTCTTTGACCAGATGGTGGTGCTATGAAGTTCATCCAAGATTGTCATATGTACTTCTTCAGGGTGGAAGAATCAAACATATGGATTTTAGGGCAGATTGGACAACGCATGTGCAAGTTAGAACAACTTTTCTATTCATGGTGAGATATCGGACTTCGCCGTACTCTCACAGCCACGCCCTTTGCTTAAAAAGTGAGGTTTTTTTTTACTGTCAGTCATCTCAATGTCTTTACTACTGATTTGAGCCAGTTTGAGGTGTCAGCGAGCAGGCCCGGCGCGCTCCCACCCACACCTGTGCTTCATCACCTCATCACGCACCTGCGGCTCTGGACTCGTCACCTGGAGTGATATAAGCCAGATCGCTCCAGAGGGGTGCACTACGAAGCGAGATTAGAGGGTTAGCGAGGTATGTTGAGTCTAAAGCCAGGATTTCCGGTACCACGAAGGTGGCTCTCTTTTAACCTGGCTAGTCACCATGGTAACTTACTCTGCAAACTTAACCTGCTCCGGAGCAGGTTATGTGCAGAGTTTAGGCTCAAATCGGCTATAAAAAGCACCGCCCCTTCACTTTAACCCAATCCTGTTGACTTTAGCGCCAGGATTGTGTAATGGAGGGAGAGTATTCAGAGACCGGACTGATCCGCTGGCTTCCCATGACCATATTCTCTATGAACGCTATAGATTTCCAGCTGAGGGAATACGTTACATTTGTAATCTGCTAGAGTCATATATTGGCAGCGCGACCAAACGCAGCCGTGCGCTCACAGTAGCGCAAACGGTGTGCGTTTCTTTGCCACGGGAACCTACATGCATTCAGTTGGTGATGCAGAAAATCTGAGCCAGAATACTGGAATAAAGGTTGTACTTGTTCTTACTGAACTGCTGAATATGTTTGTAGTTTTCCCTGGCCATCTGCCCACACTTCAAATAAAAGAAGCGTTTTACTAAATCACAGGTAACATAAATTAATAGTCCATTATATTGATAATCAGTGTGACGTGGAATTTCATGTGAAATGTTGTAATATAATTCATAGATTCCCCAGGGTGATAGGGTACCTATTAAAGTGGCCGGTGAGTGTGTATAACAGATAATATTAAATCTTAAATTAATTTCACATAGATTTAGCAAAAAACTAAAGTGATTTTCATTTATCATTCATAATGGGACAGTCAGACCTACATAATGTTTAAATCTGCTGCATTAAATTTAAAGTTTAAGCGCTCTAAAAGAGGGAGGGAGATTAATTAAGGTGCATTAAGTGGTGAAATAAATATAATTTACTATGGCAAGGGGCACTACAGAGGGCCCGGGTGGGGTTTGATCCCCAGACTCCCAGGTGGAAGTCCCGCATGCTTGCCAGTCAGCCAAATGGATATCTCCTTAGCCATGTAGCCAGGACACGTGATCAATCGGAGGTCAGTGACAGGACCTCACACTGTCACATTACGAATTTACACGATCTGCAATTTTTTGCCAGCACTCCTCTCTGGCTTTATTCGCACCTACAGTGTTGCTTTTGGCCGTAAAGATTTATTTGAAATCCTCATAGCCCTGCATTATTAAAACCTGCTCCTCCTGACTGAAATATACAGACCGCCATCTATCCATTTGATCCGGAATAGGCGACAAATGATGCGTCAAATGCCCCCTTTTATGTGAACGCGCACAGAGCAGAAAGCAGAAAGCCGCGGTTAACAAAGATAGTTGATAACCACCGTCGTGGTACCGGTTATCTCTGATTGCGAGTTTCAGGTTTGTTAAGCCAGCTCACCCAAAGGAAGCCTGGCTGTGTCGAACTTGCTTCGTAGTATACCCCTCGGGGCACCGTGCGAGTTCTTGCCATCCCTCCCGCGTATGAGTTCCTTGTGTCTTCCCTGTGAGTACTCGCTCTCACCTCCTCGTGCTGGTTTTTCCGTGTGGATTACTTCCTTGTGGATAACTCACTGAACTTTCCTGTGAGTTTCTTTCCAGTGACTGTGTCTGGGGTTGGAAGACAGGACTTCTGAGTTTACTCCCCAGTTCTGGGCGGACTGCGTGCGACTGCTTTCCTCCAGCAGTGGACTTTTTCTGTTGGATTGTTTTAATAAACACGGTCTCGTACCTGAAAGAACTCTGCTCTGTCTGTGTCGTGCATTTGGGGTCGCATACAAACCATTACAGTAAGAACTCGCCTCCTGTCGACGACCCCAGCCGACACAGGGAGCACGCCCTCCAGTCCGGTGCAGGCGGCCCTATGCCAACAGGTCCAGACTACCCAACCCACGTCCCGAGAGCCCAGCATCTCCAGCCCACCGCCGTTTGATGGCAATTTTGAGAACTGTGCCACATTTATTATGCAGTGTGAGCTGGTCTTCCTCCACCAGCCCAGTATGTTCTCCACCAGCACGGCTCGCATCACTTACATGACCAACCTGCTCACAGGGCGAGCGGCGCAGTGGGCCACCGCCTGCTGGTCTATGGGGGCCCGGTTTTGTCATGATTACCGGGACTTTGCTGCTGAACTCCGTAAAGTGTTCCATCATCCTGTGGGTGGCCAGGATCCGGGTGCTCGATTGATCCGGCTTCAACAAGGCAACGGCAGAGTTTCAGATTACGCCGTCGATTTCAGACTGGCCGCCATAGAAAGCGAGTGGAACGACCAGGCCCTCCGAGTGGTTTTTCGGAGGGGTCTCAGCGAGGCTGTTAAGGAGCAGCTGGCCACCCGGGAGGAGCCGACGTCCCTGGAGGAACTCATCTCTTTGGCTATCAGAATTGACGGACGGATCAGGGAGAGGAAACACGAACAGCACCAGCGCCAGTCTCCCCCGAGTCGCCATTGCTCCGGTCCATCTGATAGAACTCCCGTCTTTCAGCCGGCCCCGGTTGGTGATCTCCGCCCGCTGACCCAAATTACCCCAGGAGAGGAACCCATGCAGCTGGGTAGGACCCGGCTCAACCCAGCCGAACGAGAGGCTTGCTTCAGGGGAGGACTCTGTTTATACTGTGGACTGAAGGGACACTTAATCGGGACCTGTCCCACGCGACCAGGAGGATCAGGCTCATCAGGACGTCGGGAGATACTGATGAGCCGCCTGTGTCCTGCTCCCGTCGCCCAAAGAGTCAGTTGGTGAGCGTCAGCCTGTCCTGGGAGGATCAGCGCATCACCGTAGGAGCACTCATCGATTCAGGGGCCGACGAGTGTTTCCTGGACACGAACTTTGCTGCCCTGATTGGTGTCCCGCTGCTGCCCCTGGAGAGACCCATGGAGGCCTTTGACTTGGACGAACGACGCCTGGCCAGCATGACTCAGCACACTCGTCCTGTCACCCTCACTATAGTGGGAAATCACGTGGAGAGACGGCAGTTCTACGTCATCCAGTCACCCTCAGTTCCGGTAATACTAGGACTTCCCTGGCTAGCTCAACACGAACCCCGCATCGCTTGGTCCACCGGCTCTATTCTGGAATGGGGCCCCACCTGTCACGCCCAGTGTCTGCGCTCTGCTCCCAGCACGTTGCCCTGCCAGAACCCTGTGGCCACCCCGACTGACCTCTCCGCGGTCCCTGTCGTCTATTATGATCTCGGGGAGGTGTTCAGCAAGTCACGGGCGCAGGCCCTTCCACCTCATCGTCCCTACAACTGCGCAATCGACCTCCGCCCTGAGGCCACCCTTCCTGGTAGTCGTTTGTACAGCTTATCTGTCCCCGAGAAAGCCGCCATGGAGAAATACATCACTGAATCGCTGGAGGCGGGACTCATTCGCCCTTCTTCATCTCCAGTGGCGGCCGGTTTTTTCTTCGTCAGGAAGAAGGACGGCGATCTCCGACCCTGTATTGATTACCGCGCCCTGAACGAGATCACTATCCGCAACAAGTACCCCCTGCCACTCATGAGCTCCACCCTCGAGCCCCTGACCCAAGCAACCGTCTTTACCAAGCTGGATCTACGCAGCGCATATCATCTGGTATGGATAAGGGAGGGAGACGAGTGGAAGACTGCCTTCAAGACACCTCGGGGACATTACGAGTACCTCGTCATGCCTTTCAGCCTCACCAACGCCCCAGCTGTGTTCCAGGCTCTTATGAATGATGTACTCCGCGACATGCTGGACTTATTCGTCGTGGTCTATTTGGATGATATCCTCATTTTTTTCAGGACTCTCGAGGAGCATGTCCAGCACGTCCGCCGGGTGCTCGAGCGACTCCTGCGCAACTGGCTGTTTGTTAAAGCCGAGAAATGCAACTTTCATGCCTCCTCCGTGGAGTACCTGGGCTTCATCGTGGAGAGAGGACAGATGTGAGCAGACCCCTGTAAGATCCAGGCGGTAGTAGACTGGCCTACGCCCCACTCCAGAAAGGACCTACAAAGTTTCCTGGGTTTCGCCAATTTCTATCGGAGATTCATCCGCAACTTTAGCGGCATCACGGAACCTCTCACCAGGCTCACGCCCCCCTCCACGCCGTTCTCCTGGTCTCCCGCGCCGCCGACACCGCCTTCATAGAACTCAAAAGAAGGTTCACCAGCACACCCGTCCTACTACACCCGGATCCCGAAAGACAGTTCTTTGTGGAGGTTGATGCCTCGGATACAGGACTGGGGGCTGTCCTCTCTCAACGCTCGGCCACGGACCAAAAGGTCCATCCTTGTGCGTTCTTCTCCTGCCGTTTCCTCCCGGCCGAGAGGAACTACGATGTCGGTAACTGGGAA
This sequence comes from Hirundichthys speculiger, assembly GCA_018398805.1. NCBI lineage: Eukaryota > Metazoa > Chordata > Actinopteri > Beloniformes > Exocoetidae > Hirundichthys > Hirundichthys speculiger. The sequence goes on along the minus strand of JAGFBZ010000437.1, from coordinate 27,917 downwards.
CTGTTGGCAGTTGTGGCAGCGCTGGAGGAGTGGCGTCATTGGCTTGAGGGGGAGGAGTTACCGTTTACCATTTGGACTGACCACAAGAATCTCATGTTCATTCGGGCTACGAAACGTCTCAATGGGCGGCAGGCTTGGTGGGCGAGCTTCCTTAGCCGATTTAACTTTTTCCTGACATATCGGCCAGGCTCCCGCAACACCAAGGCGGATGCCCTCTCCCGTCAGCACCCCAAGGAGCCAGCCACCGAGGAAGCCCCTTCTGTCCTTCCCGAGAGCAAGGTGGTGGGTCGGGTGGCCTGGGGGGGTGGAGACCCTGGTTAGACAAGCCCTGCGTACCCATCCGGCTCCCGGAGGGGTCCCTCCAGGTCGCCTGTTTGTACCTGAGACAACCCAATCACGTGTCCTTCAGTGGGGGCATTCTAGCAAACTGGCATGTCACCCTGGGGTCTATCGCACGTTCACATTCCTGGCTCGACGTTTTTGGTGGCCCACCATGAGGAGAGACGTCCACGACTTCGTCGTCGCCTGTCCCACCTGCGCCCGCAGTAAGCCATCACACCAGCCTCCGTCAGGCCTGCTGCAGCCCCTGCCCGTCCCTGGCCGACCCTGGTCCCACATTGCTCTGGACTTTGTTACTGGTTTACCCCCATCTAAGGGGAATACTGTAATACTAACCATTGTGGATCGTTTCAGCAAAGGAGTTCATCTGGTGGCCCTTCCCAAGCTTCCATCGGCGCTCGAGACTGCTGAGCTTCTGACCGACCACGTATTCTGCCTCCATGGGGTCCCGCTTGACATCGTCTCGGACCGAGGGCCCCAGTTTGTCTCCAAGGTATGGCGGGCTTTTTGTAAGGGATTGGGGGCCACGGTCAGTCTCTCCTCTGGGTATCACCCACAGACTAACGGCCAGACGGAAAGGATGAACCAGAGCGTGGAGTCGGCTCTCCGATGCGTCACCGCCCAGAGACCGACCTCCTGGTGCCGCTTCCTGCCCTGGGTGGAGTACGCGGTGAACTCTCTGGTCAGCTCCGCCACCGGCCTCTCCCCCTTCGAGGCAGCCTTGGGGTACCAACCGCCCCTCTTCACAGAGCAGCAAGACGTGGTAGCCATCCCGTCTGTACAGGACCACCTGAACCGCTGCCGGCGGATATGGGTTACCGCTCAGGCAGCCTTACTTCGGTCTACGGATCGTGCCCGGCGAGGGGCCGACCGGCGCAGATCCCCCGCACCCATGTACCAACCCGGACAGGAGGTGTGGTTATCCGCCAAGGATCTCCCGTTACCAACTTCGGCCAAGAAGATGAACCCCCGCTTCGTTGGCCCCTTTGTGATCGAGAGGGTCCTAAGTCCAGCAGCGGTGAGTCTGAAATTGCCAGCTTCCATGAAGATTCACCCAGTTTTTCATGTGTCCCGGGTTAAGCCCCTCTCTCGTAGCCCTCTCATGGCCCCATCTCCGGCTCCTCCTCCGCCCGAGATCGTGGATGGGCATCCACAGTGGAAGGTCCGCCATCTGCTGGACGTCCGGCACAGGGGCCGGGGTTTCCAATACCTGGTGGACTGGGTAGGCTACGGCCCGGAGGAGCGGTGCTGGGTCTCGAGGGCTCTCATCATGGACCCCGGTTTGCTCACTGCCTTCTATCAAGCCCATCCAGACAAGCCCGGTCGGTCGCCGGGTGGCTCCCGTAGAGGAGGGGGTACTGTTGTGACTCCGCCGGCTGAATAGCAGGGGGACACGCCCAGCACGTCCCAGCGCGCAGCCAGGGAGCTGCGCGCCCGGCGGCGCGAGCAGGCCCGGCGTGCTCCCACCCACACCTGTGCTTCATCACCTCATCACGCACCTGCGGCTCGGGACTCGACACCTGGAGTGATATAAGCCAGATCGCTCCAGGGCACCGTGCGAGTTCTTGCCATCCCTCCCGCGTATGAGTTCCTTGTGTCTTCCCTGTGAGTACTCGCTCTCACCCTCCTCGTGCTGGTTTTTCCGTGTGGATTACTTTCCTTGTGGAAACTCACTGAACTTTCCTGTGAGTTTCTTTCCAGTGACTGTGTCTGGGGTTGGAAGACAGGACTTCTGAGTTTACTCCCCAGTTCTGGGCGGACTGCGTGACTGCTTTCCTCCAGCAGTGGACTTTTTCTGTTGGATTGTTTTAATAAACACGGTCTCGTACCTGAAAGAACTCTGCTCTGTCTGTGTTGTGCATTTGGGGTCGCATACAAACCATTACAGAAGGAGCTTCATAAAAAATTTTGAAAAGGCAGAATAGGTTAGATTTTACTCAAGTTCCAGTTTGATAATAATTTCTTAAAAACATCCACAGTTTGAAGTCCCTAAATTGTTTTTCTAAGGTTGCTGCTGAATTAATAGATTAGCAGTTTTCATATAATTTTAAACTTTTGCTTATTTCATCAACAGGATTTCAACTGTCACTTCAACAAATTCAGCCTCCATTTTATCAGCTGGGTGTTTCTTTTGTTTTAATAAGTTTTACATTAGTATATCTATTCATCAGAAGTTCTTGGTGCAGCCAACAACAACATTTCAGTCCCACAAGCCCTCCTCAGTGATATAAGAAGATCTCTCTCCTGGCTGGGATTTTAAAAGGCTCAGCCAGCCTCCTGTGCACAGGTGTGAACCAATCACTATCGTATGGGAGCGTCTATGACTAATTAGCAACTATCTTCACATGTGCACAGACTTCAACCGGTTAAAAAACATTAAAATAACTAGTTTCAACCTATCACAAATTAAAATTCTGTCTATAAGATCAGTTACACACTTACACATCACATTCCTTACATGAATTGTTTTGTAAGTTTTGTAAAGTTTTGTAAAGGTATGAACTGAAATTAGAAATCCATAAATATTCTTAGAGCACAACGTGCTGAGGCACCTCATCATTGAAACCTTCAGTTAAAGCAGTGCTCCAGGATGGAGAGGATGAAGTCTTCCCTTTAATTATGCTGGGGTCCCTCCACTCACAGCATCAACTGTTTGATTTTTCTCCTTCAACAGTGTCTCTGAGGTGACTCTACTGCTCAGTCATGACAGAATGTGCTTCTTCTACGTCTCTTAAGTTTGACAGATGTTTCCTGTTAGTTGAGCCCAGTCTGACAAGAATTCATGTCTCTATTTCTGTAAGTCCTCTGGATAAACTAAATCTTTTCAGATTGTTTCTAACTCAAAGGAAACTAAAACCTAATGTTTGGTAGACCCATCTCAGAGATCTTGGATGATAGCTTTTTAATGAGGTCATGATTAATCCACCATAATTCCTCTCAACCTTCATGTCTGACAGTAGGACCTTCTCAAAGGAATGTTCTTTAGTAAACTTTAATTTATTCAATTCCTGCAATTCTTTTTTATTTGACCTTGTTTTAAATAGGCACAAGTCCTTATCCTGGAATATTTTTGTTTGTTGACTCCATCCATGTTACTTGTTCTTGGTGTTGAACTTGTTCCTTGGAGTGATTTGATTTCAGCCTTTATTTTGAAATCGCTTGTACAGATTGGTATGATTGTGTATTTTTGTGTGGGGGTGTGTATGTGGTGCATTGGGAGATAGTTGGATCTCCTTTGCTTTTCTTGGTCCTTCTGTGTTGTGGTCTGGCACTGTAGCTGTTTGGGTCTGGTTTCCCTCAGTGTTCAACATTTGTGCCCTTGGTGGTGGGGGGGGTGGGGCTCTGAGGGTCTTTGTGAACCTTCGGGGGGTTTTGTGTGGGGCGCTGCATTGGCATGGGTGTTCAGGCCCCTGGTAGCAGTGCTCGGGGGTTTTGTTCGGGTGCCTCCCGTTACTCTTCATCGCTGCTGGGATGTCTTCGCTGCATGGCGGGGGTTCCCCCATGCTGGGGCGGGTTGGGTGGGGGCCCCCAACCTGCCCGTGTCGTTATTCCGTGTCGTTAAGTTGGCGGAGCGCTTCATACATGTAGTCTTAACGATCCATGATGACTACTGTGAAGCCTTTGTCTGCCGGTTAACGACTGTTTTTAGCGTTTTTCAGTTGTTTTAGTGCCTTAATTTCAGTTTTTGTGAGGTTTCTCTCTCACGAGTCTGAGGTTTTGCGTGAGGTTACGATTGCGGCATATTAACTCGTGCATTCCTTCAGTTAGGTCCGAAAAGGGCGGTTCCCATACAGAGGGTGCTGGGAAAGGCATTGGTTTTGAGTTGTCGTTCTTTTTGAAGAAGAGGGCTATTCTGAGTCTGCGGTGGAACTGTTTGAGGTCCTCCTCAATTTGATCCATTTCATTATGGACCTTAGTGAGGGAGGGTACGAAAGAGAGGCCCCTGGAGACCACGAAACCCTGGAGAGCAGGGTTTCGTGCACAGGGGTAAGTGCGGTGCTGGTTATTAAATTAATAATTGGTAGGTTATCGTTCTGTTTTTCAGAAAATTCATCCAAACCTACCAGTTTGAATAATGAAGCCAGTGTTGTAGCATTTTACGTGCAGTTTCGGGTGACCAGTGTATGTAGTCACTTTTGGTTTTGAAGTTGTCTTTTGGTATCGGTGGTATTATTCGTTGTTGTTTGTGCGTGTTTCAGATTAGTTTGTTTAGTTTTTGTAGCGTTGATTGTTACGTTCGCATGAGGTTTTTGGAGAAATTGAGGAGGGGTATGTATATTTTGGCATATGGATACGTAGCTCTGGTTGCCTCGAAGAGTCGGTTTAGAGTTACTTTTGTTTTGTCCAGATCATGATGGTCTTTATCGTTGATACTGAATGAAAGCAGTACTTTTTCCATTCGATCGTTTGGAGTTTTGTTTTTTTATTATGTGTAGCGCATGATTGAAGTTCGTGCCCGGGAAGCAGTCGATTTGTACTTATCATTTTGTAGTTTCGGGAATCTTTGTAGGTTGGAGTCTCCCATTATGATGATTGGGCGTAGCGGTTCGAGGGACCAGTTTTTAAATTTATCACCAAAGTGATTATGTCTGACGTTTGGAGTGGTTTCCACTGTTAGTTCGCGGGGTTTAAGAGGTGTGTTTAGGATTTCTTTTAGGCTGATTCTTGGTTGTGAGCTAATCGGAGTGCATTGAGGAGGTTTATTGTTACCGCTTGTTTCGGGTATGCAGGTTGTTGGTGGGGCGCGGTTGGGCGTTTGGATTGTTTTTGTTTTTAAAGTCGGTGGTTTGTTTGTTTTTGTTTTTGGAAATCTGATTTTGGTAATTTCATTTCTCGTTTTTTGTAATGTGATTTGTTTTAATGTGGGTTGTCGTTTTTTTGGCAAAATAGGTTGCGTGGTTGTGAATCGGGTTGAGTTGTTTGCCTGGTATTTTGGTAATTATCATTTTGAGTTGTTTTAGGTTTTCATGTTCCTGGTTTTCTAGGAACATGGGGAAGAGTGTCTCTGCCCATTCATTTAGAGATTTTGGGTTTTGTGCCATTTTTAAGGAGACGAGGTTTGTTTGGTGGTGGTGGTTGTCGGTTAGTAGAATGGCTAGATTTTTTTTCTTTGTTTATTTTGTTAATTTTTTTTGCTTTATTTTGTATTTGTTTTAATTTATTATTTTGGTTTAATCGGTCTGTTCCTGTTCCTCTATTTTTCTGGGAGTTGCTAATTTGTTATTTTGCCTCGATTAGTTTGTCGCTATGTGATAGTGGCAAAAGTGGTACCTAAAAAGAAATTTAGAGAGAAATTTTCTGAACTGATCGTCAGTGGTGTACCGGCAGGTCAAAGGACGTTTCGGCCTTTTTGCTCACCATAGGCCCTCGCTGTCGGTGGCCCCTCAGGGTGATCAAGTCCCCAAGGTCAGTCCAGTATCCAATTGAAGGGGAGTTTGGTAAGCGGTTTATGTAGCCAATTGGTAGTATTTCTGTCCCTGTATCGATTTTTTTTTTGTTTGGTTTTTGTGTTTTTCTAGGAGGAGGTTTGCGATTTTTGTTTTATAAGGTTGTTTCTCTTTTTAAAGAGGTTTCTTATTTTAATTTCAATCCTGAATTCTTTTGTTTTTTTGTTTCTGTTAGTTTTTTGTTTTGTTTTAGACGGAGTAAGAAAGAAAAAAGGAAAAAACGTTTTTTTTTGGTTCTTTTTTACTCGGATGTAAATATGATGATCTTTTTCAGTACTTTATTGGAGCTGTTGTCAGATAAATTGGTCGTTAAAAGGTAAATTGCTGAAGAATTTGAATTGAAATTTGAACGGTCTGTTCTTTTGTAGTAGCAATGGAGAGAAAATTGTGTTGATTTTTCTGTTTGTTTTTTTGATTCCGTTTAGTTTTTTTGTTGTATTTTTAGTTTTGTAGGAGTTGCTTTGTTTACCTTGAGGAGCGATATGTTAGAGAATCGGTTTTAGCAAAATTTTTAAAAGGGAGCAATTCGTTAAGGAAGTTGTCCCTGGAGTTCAAGGGGGGGATTTATTGTAGTTGTTTCTTTTTTAAACAGTTCCGGTTTGTTTCTGGTTGGTTATTGTTTTGGTTGATTTTGGGTTTATGGGAGTTCTTTGTAGAATTGTAGGTTTGAAGGTAGTTAAGTTGGTTTGGAGAAGAGCGATTCGTTAGAGAGCTTGCTCCTAAAAAGTGACGAGGGAAATGTTTCCCTTTTTTTGGGAAAAACCAACTAAGAGGATCCAAAGAGGTAATAGTTTTTTGTCCTGGTGGTTTCAAAAAAAAGGAAGCAAGCTGCATTCCGTTGCACTCACGGGCAGTCCCTAACGATGGACCGCTGAGTGTTAATTTGGGTTGAAATTTGAAGGAGACCAATAGAAGTATTAAATCAGATTTAACGTGTGAATGTGCAGCGTTATTGTTTGTGCGTGTGTGGAGCTATTCTCCTAGAAGATTGGAAAACCCCTTTAATCCGGGGTTACCACACCCATAGTGCTGCCCTAGAATCGGGACCTGGGGGGCTGTATACTTTACCGGAAGAAGAGTTTAAACTGATTGATCGTTTGCTCCGTTAGGTATCTTCGATCAGCCCCGCTTCCCTGTAGCGTCTATCCATTGGAGTGTTTCCGGTTTAACTTTTCTGGTCTTCCAACTGTAGGGGCTGTGAAACAGATAATAGCTGTAGGGTTAATTCAAGATGGTGGCTTACAGAGGTGGTTAAAGTGGTCGGTTTCAAAATGGTGGCCTCCGTGTGTTCGGTCTCGTGGTCAGTTCCAAGATGGTGGCCTCCTTTTGTTAGTCACGTGGTCTGTGACAAAATGGCGGCCTCCGTGGGTTAGTCACGTGGTCGGGTAGTAACTGGTGGTCTGAGTCTGGTGGTATAAAATGCTAGTGGCTGTGTTAAATGGTGGTTAAGCAGTTTGTTTAAAGAAGGTGTTTTTTTTTTGTTAGAGAAGTTTGTTAATAAATGTCCCTCATTGGGTTTTACCTCCTGGTTATGTCCAAGATGGTGGTCCATTTTTTTAAATCCCAGTTGGGTGTCTGAGTTATATTGTTTGAGTGCTTTTCAGTGGTGAAACAGTGGTTTAGTTAAGGTGGTGGTGAGGTCCTCCCTGGAAGTTACCACGTGGTTGGTTGGGGGTTTGTCTGTTAGCTGTAGGAGGTTCCTCGGGGGTCCCCACGTGGTGGGATTAAAGATGGCGGTTGGTTTTTGTCTGTGGGTTGGTGTCCGGGTACCTCTGTGTAAGCACTTCCCAGCGGCTGAACAGCGGTCCGGTCTTGTCGGTGGTGAAAGCCTCTGTGGAGGTTGCCACGTGTTTCGGTCTGGGGTGGTGGGTTTTTTTCGGTGGTCGGTCAGGTCGGGGAGATCCTTCACTACTTGTGGCGGGTCCCACTGTGGTCGTCGTGTGTTCAGGTCTAAAATGGCGGCTAGGTCTCAGTGTTGGAGCGGCGGGTCGGTCTCCTCGGGGGTCCGGTGGATGGGTTGGCGGGGTCCTGGTGGTGGAGTGGAGAGGCTGGAAGAGAGAAAGAATTTTTGCTCTAGGAGTTAGCTCTGAAAAGAGCTTTTTGTTTTAAAAATATGGAGAAGGTTCCAAGTCTTGTTATTCTTCTGGTTCCTCTGGATCTTCTGGAGTTCTTCAGGGTTTTTTCTTGTATTTAACAGGGTGACGTTCTCCGTGGGTCTGGTGGTCCGTAGACAGTGGGCTCGAGTGGGTTTGGTGTCAGAGTGCAGCATGGTGGGATGGGGGGGTATCTGGGTGCTCTCGGGGTGCGCTGTGGGTGTGAATATGCAGAGTGAAGTATATGTAGTATGTACTGTAGTATACTATAGTATATATTATAGTATGTACTGTAGTGTGAATGTGTGTGTATCAGTGTGTATGTAGTTAAATGTCTATGTCTATCTGGATATGAAATCACAACTAAAATTTAGGATAAGGCCTCAAAAACCAGATAAATTTTAAGGGTAATCATGGAACATTGGAGAAGGAGTAGGATTAAATAAGTGTTTTACTTCTTCCTACCCCTTTTCAGACATGTTAAACCAGATATGTGTTTTGCATATGGATATGTATATTTATGTATATATACTGAAGGAAAAAAGAAACGCACCATTTTCATTTTCTCAATTTTTCCAAAAATAGTGAAAAAGTGAAAAATTACAAACTACAATGAGTTTAGTACAATTTTGAGTCAAAATGAAATCACTGTTTTCCTGGTTCCGGTTGATTGATTTTGATCAGCAATAACAATTGTAGTTTTGTATAATCACCTATGTCTGGGTCATGAGTAAAACTCAGAGATGAATTGGACCTGTCCTCAATTGTGCACAACCATTCCCTATAAAAAAGACACCAAAATGGATAAAAAGCACATTTGTTCACGATGCCACGACTACAGCAACCAGAGAGAGATCGTGCCATTGGCATGCTTCAAGCTGGAAGGAGCACACGGGCTGTAGCCAGGGTGTTTGGAGTCCATCACTCTACTGTTGTACGCCTTGCTGAGCGTTTCCAGACCACTGGATCCTCCAATGACCGTCCAAGATCTGGTCGACCACGTGTCACAACGGCCGCACAGGACCGAGCGAATCGGCTGTCACATCTCCGTGACAGGTTTCGACCAGCAACAAGAACTGCTGCTGAAACCATTGGGACCCATCAATTATCAGTGTCCTTGAGGCGAATGGTGGTCATGTTAATTACTGACAATCGAATCAAATAACTGTGTTTTTGTTTACTGTGATGCTTTATTGTTTGGTCATGTTAATCTTATGAAACTGTCACAAGCATTGATTAATTGGGTCTGAATATCAGGGACAGGTATATATGGTTGATGTGCACATGTAATATTTCCATTAAAAATAAGTAACCAAAAGAAAATGTGGTAAAAAAGCAGTGGTGCGTTTCTTTTTTCCTTGAGTGTAGATTGGTGTGTATACATTGGGTATTAATTTTGTTTATTTTTTCTTTCTTCTTTTTTTTTTTGGGGTGAATATGTCCATTTAATATTTTTGATTTATTAACATGAGGTTCTATATGTTTCTAAATGTTTCTAAATTATGTGTTTAGTGTATAGCATGTGTCAGTGTATACTGATTTATGCATTATTATATATTTTATAAATATATTATATTTATTTTCAGATACAAAGATTCACGATAGTGTTAAAATTGTCTATGCTTTAAAAGATTGTTTTGACATGTCTGGAATGAATCAATAAAATGAAAATGAAATGAAATCTTTTTCCTCTACTCCTCAGCTTAATTTTCTTCTTTTATTTGGAAGTAGTTTTTTTGTTTTCTCATTCATTTTGGTTCCTGTTTCAAACCAGGTGTCGTTAGTGACGGTCACACCTGCGTCAAGTTATTCATCACCTTCCTGAGAGTTTATATTCTTCAGTTCCTTCATTCAGTGCTGGATGGTCATCTGTTGCTCTGTCAGGAACAGTCAGCCTTGGCTTTTTGGCTAAACAATGTTATGTGTTTTGTTAAATAAGGAAATGATGTATCAGTTTATTTTTCCACTATCTACACCAGCTTGTTTTATCATCTTATCATTTGGGTTTGTGTCACATAACTGGCTTGATCAGATACCGTTGTGGTACAGCTTCTAAATTAACTTGTCTTTACAAAAGGCTATAAACCTACATTTGGGTCGTTTAAACACATTCCATAGTTCAAGTTTTTGATCAAGTTGCCCTTAAATTAATGGCAAATTATAGTGAGGTGATAAATGCTGACTGGAGATCAAAATAACATCAGAAGTACAGGATGTTGTAGCCAAATCAAATTCTCCTGAGAATCTGTAGTTCATGGTTTCCATCTGGAATGTAATTTTTCTGACTCAAAGACTGGAAACTTTCAGACACAGTTCATGATCCATGTCCAGAGTGAACTTTCTTTATGGCTGGAATGACTTAAGCGTTGAGGAGAAATGAGAGCACATACACGAACCCAATTGGTTGAAAGGGCAATAAACAAATAGCCACACAACCAATAAACATCCATCTGTGGAAGAACATCAAAATAATATGGGACACAAACAGATCCAGGGACTGAGAATTGTTGAGGGAGTTCACAGAAAACTGGGTTCAGGGAGCAGAAATGTGGGACTGAGTCCAGAGGAACTGGAGGCTGTCCATCCATAGATGCTGGCAAAACGGTCAAAGTACAGGTTCATAAAACCTGACGCTGGAGGAAAAATGAAACCCACTGTTATCAACAATGGGCCAAAAAAAGGGGAGGAGGGTCCCTGTTGGCTTATTGAGGGTGAACTTCAATATGGAGTCTGAATAAACGGATGTTATAATAGAAGAAAACAAAAATGAACAATCTTCCCGTGCAGTGGGAACAAATCCAGGGGTGTGAGCTCCAATAGACATGTAACGCCATACATGACAACCAGACCTGAACGTAGCGCAACAGCACCATAAGTTCATGTGATTTGGGAGTAGAACAATTTCTAACAACCTGTATGACCAATAGTCAGTCTCTCACATGTATGACAGCCTGGACCAGAAAAAGGCATGTGAGGATTGTGAAATATTTGTGGATAAATTTCTAACCACCAGAAAATGGGTCAGTCATCAAAACTGGGGGATCCAGTAAGCCAGATAGCCATCATCCTGTCAGTGTAGCAGGATATCATTGTCTGCATCTTCTGGGAGTCTCTGGATCATTCATCACTGTGCACAAGTGTAGCTCAGAGTGCAGCCTGAGGCCAGTCGAGACTCTTTCCCTTTAGACAAGATGTAGCGTCAGCTGGTGAGGATGTGACTTTCACCTGGTGAAGGAGGGAGCACAGCGCTAAACTTTAGTGTCTCCTCTGGTGCTGATTTATGGCAGGAGGGAGGTCATCAAATTGGCCCTGCAGTGCTGCCTGGTGGTGTAGTGGTTAGAGCAGGCAGTCCATGTACAGAGGCTACAGTCAACACAGCGGTTGGGAGTACGACTCCCAGCCCATGTGACCCTTTGCTGCATGCCCCCCCCCCCCCTTTCTCTGGGGGGGTGTTACAGTTTGCCGTGTATGACACAGCAAACTGGACTGTGGTAGCTGTAATATGTGTGCAGTGCACCTGACTGCAGGCAGGAATGTGGATGTGAAATGTAAAGGTGGTCAATAAGTGTGTGCTTGTCTGTTGTTGCCATGGTGATGAGCTGAGTGTATCCTCTAGATTGCAGTAATTGGTGAATGGATTTTTTTCCTTTTGATAGAAGATCCTCATTAAAGTCCCCACGGATGATGACGGGTTGGTGATGGATCATGTCCAAAGAGTCCAGTAGCTTGGTCAGCTGTGGCAGGAAGTTCTCCAGACTGTAGGTCGGGGGTCTGTAGATTCCTGCTATCAGTCCTCTGATTGGATCTTCAACTTTGACCACGATAAACTCCAAGTCAGTCACATCCTGGATGTACCTCCGATGTTCAGCATGAATGTTGCTCCTGCAGTAGACAGCGACTCCACCTCCATCTTTTCTGGCCATGTCAGGATAGTTGGTGTAGGAGATGTGTCTGTTGCGGGTGAACATGTTGTATCCTTCCAGTTGGAAATGTGGGGACACGGAGGATCCAGACAAGTGTGTTTCATTGACAACTAAAACATCAGCAAGCCTCAACTCACGATGGCATTTTAAGTCCTAGATGTGAGTTGGCAGTCCTTGTGTGTTGTGGTGAATGACAGTGAGCGTCTGAACAGATGGATCTGCTGATTTTTCTGAGATGTAAAAGCGGTCTCGTGCTCTCGAATGAAGCTTGTGGCATGTCGTTCAGTGCAGCTGTGATCTGAGGATCAGCGTAGATCTTTTTTCATCGAACTCGGTGATGTAGAGTCCCTGAAGCGAAGTAGTGCAACTGAGAGCAACATAAGCCATTCCAGGCTCAAAGACACGTTTCAAACACACCACAGCCGTCTCCATCGTCATGCCTTGTACTTTGTGAGCTGTACAGGCAAAGGCCAACTTCATAGGGAACTGCCTTCTCATAACACCCTTTTTTACATGTGCTTTCTTCAGCCTTCTCGATGTAAACCAAGTCGTCTGGTGCACCTGGAATTTTCCTGCAAAATGTCTGATCTGCAGTTGGATTGTCTAATTTGAGTCCGAGGAGTGTAACAGTCGGTGGTCTCGGTTGTGTACTTTGCACGATGTGTGCAATTGTTCCAAATGTGCCGTTGACAATTCCATCCTCCACATCCAGGTTCCGAATCACCATGACTCGGACACCTACTGCGAGCTTGGATGTTGTCAGGGAGATCTCTTTTGCTGTTTTTGACTACTTTGTCCCTGCATAGGTCATTTCTCCAGTTTGAGGATCTTTTTTGTAGTCCTCAGCCCTGATGTCAATCACATTGGAGAAGAGGGCGGCAACAGTTTGTGAATTATGGTTGTTGACCTCTTTGTTTGTTGCAAAGATATGCAGGGCATCCACTGGACAGTCTTTAGCATCACGGATGGCTTGTGTGTGAGCAAGGCCTTGTCATCCATCGGTCAGTTGATCTTGCTTCTGCTTTACTCTGATCCTGTTCAGCAGCTCAGCGAAAAACACGATCATCTTTCTGACGCATGATCTCTGTCAAATTAACCATTTGAAAAGGATCTTTCCACAGATCCAGCACCCCCTCCTTGTAGACGCAGAGGGGTTTGGCTTTTCCAAGAGGAGGCAGTTGGTAGAAGTCTCCGACTGCCAGCACAGACATCCCACCAAAGGGTTTCTTGTTTCCTTTGATCTGCTGAAACCTCCAGTGGACATAAGCGAAGAGCTTTTTGGACACCATGGAAATCTCATCAATGATTAAAATCTCAACGTTTGACAGGTCGGCTCTCAATTTATCCAGACTGTTTCCTAGCGGTTGGTATGGTGGATTCAAAGATTTGGGGAGTTTCAGGAGAGAATGGAGGGTCTTTCCTGAGATGTTGAAAGCTGCAGTGCCAGCGAATGATGTAAGCAGCACTGCAGGCTGGGACATGTCGCCTTGGTCTCTGAATCTGGGGAGCTGTCTCAGAATGTTGGTTGCCTCCTGTTGAATACATTTGATGACATGAGACTTTCCACAGCCGGCACCTCCAGAAACAAAATAATAGAAGGGTTCAGGACTGAGACTCCACACACGCTTGAAGCACCAGTCCTGAACAGCATAGAATATGGACGCTTGTGTTTCATTGAGACTTTGGTACATCTTTCTGACAAAGTCGGGGCTCAGCTTTGGTACTTGTATTCTTGGAGCAGCTGCACTGCTCTCACCTTCAGGCTGGTAGTCGGGAACGTCGTCTGCTTCGTTGTCCTCGTTCACATGTTCCCTTTGAGCTGCACAATCCAAACGATCTACTTCAGCCTCTGGTGCAAAAGTGTTCCAGGCATTGCTAACGGTGCGCTGTTGCCTCAGCTTCTCCAGCGCATGCTCGATTTCTTTGCCACGTCCTTCACGTTTCTTGATAAAGTCCACTAATCTTTTGACTGGAAATCCCCACTGATGAGCTTCTTTGTAGAATGTTTCATATGTTGGAAATTGGTCATTGTTTGATCTGTGTGGAAAGAGTTTCATCAGACGGCTGTAGAACTTTTCCGGGTCTTTTCTCTGAGAAGCGAGTGTATCTGATTACTGCAGGTTTGCCACTTCTTTTCTGGATGTATCCTTTGTTGTTTAAAAAGTGGGATTGCATTTTTGCTTTGAGTTTGCTGGCCGTAGAGGATCCTGTACTCTTAAGCAAACTCAGCCAAGCACATGACTTCAAATGCTGGGGTCTGTTTGTGTATTTTTCAGGCAGTCCAGACATCCACACTTCTTCACTATCTGGTGACATGTCCTTTAACTTGCTCATGGGGGAGACTCATCTTCACACCGTCATCATCGGTCTGAACAAACACGATGCTGCGTGAACATCTTTTCAGCGGCAGGCTGCATGTACGTGCCACTGACTCTTGAGCGCTGACTTCTCTGTGTTTGGCGTAAGCCTGCATGATCTGTTTCATCTCATCCATTTCATTGACATTGGTCTTTTTCACCTCCTTGATGACTCCATCCAGAAAGTCTGTCATTTCGTGCTCAGCCTTGGATATGTAGGACATCATGTAGGCCAAACAACTGTAGTCATCAATCACATACTGAATGTCCATGTTGGCGTTCCAGGCTCTGAGTAGGTCTGCGTTGTACGCGTTAACCCAGCAGTCCTTAGGATGGTGTTTTATAAGAACCACGTGTCCGTAGGTCAGGTTGGAAACATGCTCCAGATATTCTTCATAGGTCAAGTTGCAGTTTTGAAGCAGCTCAGACAAGTCGTTAAATGGTACTTTGGGGTCATTCAATAAATCTCAGTGGTTTCAACTTTTCCTTGGCCTCTTTTTGTTTTTTCCCCAAGTACTCTCTTTTTGGACTTTGATTCTTTACTTTTATCTTTAGCTTTTTCTCCACTTTCTTTCTTTCTCCTGTGCCTCGAGATTCATGTCATTTTCATCATATGTTGGAAATGTGATCATGGTTGCATCAAGAGGCAGTTTAGGGAAGCCGAATCTGCAGTCCACGTTGCCTTTCTTACATGACTTTGAGTGGTTTCTGCTGTGTGGACTTGGACCTCAGAAACTATTTTGTGGAGCTCGAGGTCTTTGTCTGGGTCAGGCATTTCACATGTGATGTGCTGGTCAATGAATTTGTAGATTCGCTCTCCAAAGTGGATCCAAACTGTGGTGCATCTTTAATCCAGACCAGCTTGTGGATGTGTGGGCTTCCTCTGGCTTGAAACTCCACCCTGAAAAAGTAATAATTAACTTCTCCAATGGGTTGTGCATCAGACAGAATCAGATGGGTCATAAGTGCATCAACTCTTTTCTCAAACATGCGCATCACTGTGACGGGGTTGCTGCGCAAAATGTCATTTAGTGTTCCAGTCCAGCTGTGAGAAGACCACGTGTTCTCCTTGTTGAGCTTTGATGGCCTCTATGACCTCTGGCCACCTCATTTCAGCAGCAGAAAAGGTGAGGAAATAGGTTGGTTTTCCCAGCTGCCTCACCATGGCGTGGCGATCTCTTAGCGTTTTCTCCCAGTATGCTGGTGTTCCTCTCAGAGGTCTCATGAAACGTGTTGCCTCTCTGTTGCTGATCAGTTTTTGTATTTCATCTTTGTTCTTAAGCATCCTCTTGGAAATCCTGCATCCATCTTTTGGTGACTGGTTTACCTTTTTACGCAGCTGGATTGACATGCTGTTTGTAGCCATGTGAGTTTCAGTCACAAACTGAGCAAAGAAAAGGTAGCTCTGATCTACAGCAAAGCGAGTATCTGCAGAGAACAGCCATGCGTTGAAGTACATGCTAGGGGACAGTTTGATGTCCCTCACCTCGTCTAATGAGTTTCGTCCTGTTGGAAACTGCACAGGAAAGGCCATGGCTTCAAGGTCGGGTGTGGTTAAGAATCCAACAAGTTTGTTTCCTTCGGCAGGTGAAATGCTAAATATTTCTTCACCGTAAGACAACCTCCTGTGCGATGTTGAGTGGTTGCGTGCATGTGTCCAGAGCCAGACCAGGTCTAAGATCTTCTTTTTCAGGTTGTTTATCAACTCCTACATCTGGTTGTTGTGGCTCCATTTGCTGGTCTTGATTGATGACTGGTGCATCCTGTTCACTGGTTGCTTCTCTTTGTGGTTCTGGTTCATCTTCTGTTTGGATTGACTCGTCTTGTAGAATATTTTTCGTACGTTGCTTGTTCATCAATAAATATGTTTGTATTCTGAATGAATGTCTTTCAGCTTCCTCAGTCCTGCTAACACAGTCTTCATGTTAACTGTGTAGAAGTGCTGATATCCTTTTGTACCTGATTTGTCTCTTCAGCTTCACCTGCAGCAGCTGGTTTTCATGGTTGGGTTTTGGGAGAGAGTTAGCCGTTGTTTCCACTTCTGACGGTACACAGACCACAGCACCGTGTACCGCTCTTTGCCGTCCTTTAGGCAATGCTGCTATTTTAGCAAAGGGCAGGATTTTAGCAATCAGCTGTCTTTCAAGAACATTTAATTCACTCAACTCTGGTGGGATGGCTGCAAGTTCCAGTTTGTTGGCTACTGCAACAGATGGCATTGATCCCCTCTTCAAATGGTTGTCACAAGTGTGGCAGATCCTCTCATGCTTCCTCTCAGGTGGAATGGTGCAAGGATCTGAACATTCATGGCTGCAGGTATGGACGAATGTTCCTGTCAGACAGGCTCTCACCGTGAAGATGTTTTTGACATATTTGGACCTGTTGCAGTGTTTCACTTGATTAGGAAACAGAATTCTGTGGCACACTGTACAGATCAGAGTGGGACCTTGTTGAATTTGTTGATGGAAAACAGAAATGGCGTCGTTGCTGACAGGCTGCTGAGAAGTTTTGCTAACACTGGCTGTATTTCCTCTTTATCCTTAGAGCACACCGCAACTTGTGATGGGTTTGAAGTAAGTCTGTCTTTCTGGTACTTTGTACAGATCTGTATATGACGCAGTCGTAAATCTGGATCCTTGTGGTACCTGGTCCATTGTGTTTCTTTCTTCTTCTGTCTGTAGTTTTCATCACAGATACTTGTTGGAGGAAAACATTCCTTTCACTTTGTCTCAATTCAGGATCAGTGTTGCGTCTGTTGGTTATGTATTTTCTCCGTCTCTTCTGAGGGATGTACTATGAAGTGAGATTAGAGGGTTAGCTAGGTATATTGAGTCTAAAGCCAGGATTTCCTGTACTATTGTTATGCCAGAATTTGGGCATATCTTACTCATTAGAATACACTCAAATTATACTCTAATTGTGTTCTGGTGATGCAGTCAATTCGGTTGTTAAACAAAGCACTGACAACCAACGGAGGTGCAAAACGGAGTTTTATTTTCTCCAAGTCCGCATGCAAATTCAGAGAGGTCATTACAGAATGCTGGATGGTTCAGAATGACCAAGTCTCAGTAGGAAACAGTTGCATTTAAACATCACATGAAAACATCAGGACCTTGGATAAGTTCTCTAGACGTCCACGTCAAAACTTAGCAGACTTGTTGGAGCCAGAACGATAACAAAACTGTGGCCTTCGAACACGCAGGAATCGAGACCAGAAGTCATGGACTCATGACACAGCACTTTAGCTCAAAATGCAATTTCTGACACAACAACTATGAAGGTGGCTCTCCTTTTAACCTGGCTAGATCACCATGGTAATTTACTCTGCAATCTTAACCTGGTCCGGAGCAGGTTATGTGCAGAGTTTAGGCTCAAATCGGCTATAAAAAGCACCACCCTTTCACTTACCACCTCTTTCAGAAATGGCATCACCTTTTTAGAGAAATCCCGTTGACCTGAGTGCCAGGATCTCTATGGAGGGAGAGAGTATTCAGAGACCGGACTGATCCGCTGGCTTCCCATGACCATATTCTCTATGAACGCTAGAGATTTCCAGCTGAGGGAATACGTTACATTTGTAATCTGCTAGAGCCAGATATTGGCAGCGCCACCAAACGCAGCCGTGCGCTCACAGTAACGCAAACAGTGTGCTTTTCTTTGCCACGGGAACCTACGTGCATTCAGTTGGTGATGCAGAAAATCTGAGCCAGAATACTGTATGCCGCACTATTCACAAGGTTGTACTTGCTCTTACTAAACTGCTGAATGTTTGTAGTATTCCCTAGCCATCTGCCCATGCTTCAAATAAAAGCATTTTACAAAATCGCAGGTAACATAAATTAATAGTCCATTATGTTGATAATCAGTGTGACATGGAATTTCATGTGAAATGTTTGTTTACTGCAGGTAATAACACTTTTACACAGAGTATAATCTACATGCTGGAAAAAAAATTATGAAAGCAACTACCTTACATACCACTTTGAATTATGTTTTTGTGCTTGGTCTTTATTTGCTGCCAAGTCCTTTTAGTAGTGCTGGTACCACAGCTATTAGAACGCCCATTAAAATCTGGTTAGTCTATATGTTATTATATAGCTGCTGGTGTACTGGGCTGCATTATATTAAACTGTTTCTAATATTTTGTCCGCAGCCGTGAGATATGAGAGGGGCAAAATATTAGGTACACTTTTCAATTTAACACAATCCAGTAAACCACCAGCATGACTTCAATAATAAACAAAGTAGAATAATCTATTATTACCTTTCTGACAATGTTAACAAAAACGTAGAAGCTTATTAAAAGTAGAATATAGCAAAGCATTTGTATTGGATTTCACAGGTGTAACTATTAAAGTGACCGGTGAGTGTATATTGGTATCACAGATAATATTAAATCTTAAATTAATTTCACATAGATTTAGCAAAAAACTAAAGTGATTTTCATTTATCATTCATTATGGGACAGTCAGACCTAAATGTTTAAATCTGCTGCATTAAGTTTAAGCGCTCTAAAAGAAGGAGGGAGATTTAAATAAGGTGCATTAAGTGGTGAAGTAAATATAACTTACAAATTTACACGATCTGCAATTTTTTTTTTGCCAGCACTCCTCTCTGGCTTTATTCGCACCTAGAGTGTTACTTTTGGCTGCAAAGATTTCTTTGAACACCTCATAGCCCTGCATTATTAAAATTTGCTCCTCCTGACTAAAATATACGGACCACCATCTATCCATTTGATCCGGAATAGGCGTCAAATGACGCGTCAAACACCCCCTTTTATGTGTACGCGCACAAAGCAGAAAGCCGCGATTAACAAAGAGTTGATAACCACCGTCATGGTACCAGTTATCTCTGATGGAGAGTTTCAGGTTTGTTAAGCTAGCTCACCCAAAGAGAGCCTGGCTGCGTCTAACTCGCTCCGTGGTACACCCCTCTGAAATTCAGGATTCATGTATTGCTTTTGTCTGTTCTGGTAATCTGTTTCTGTCCTGTATCTTTTAACAATGCGTTCTTTCTTTTGTGATTGAAATTGTGTATCTGTGTGGTATCTTTCGGTCAGGCGAGCTCTGACTTTGTCTTGGACACGTTGATAAACATGTTTGACTTCAGGACACAAAGGCTGCTTTCGTCCAGAGTCCTTTGCATATCTCCTTATCATAGCTTGTACCTTTTTCATCCTCTGTTTCTGGACAGCGGGCATATCGTTGTCTGTCATGTTGGCGTCTCATTTTTCTTTTCTTCTCCTGAGATATGGCTTTTTTTTTTTAATGGGACCTGACTTGGACTGGCTTTGTGCCGACGTTATTTATTTAGTTTGGAGGCCTTTTCAGGCTGCTGTTCATCAGTGGTGACCTCTGGCATGTAGCTTTCTGTAGTACTTTGTTTCGATCCAGTTTCTGATTGTGGTGGATCATCAGAGAGCTCTGTGTTCTGAGCTGTGGCTCCTTCTGGTGACAGTTCCTCATTAGTGGCTGTGAGTTCTGACCCAGTAATGGTTTGTACTGTATCTTGTCTTTTTGTCTCTTCACTGGAACTATTGAGTCTTTCAAAGGAAACAGGCATAAAGTCATAGCTGGTGCTGTTCTCCACAGTCTGAAACAACCTGTGCAGATGGTTGATCAGGTGATCCAGATGACTGAAAGTTATCATGACTGCAGTTCCACCTGGGTATGGCAAACCTCTTGAACTTCTGGAGTGTGAATCAAATAATCCGACTCTCCCTGAGCTGTTACGGAAGACTGCTATACACTCCGGTTGTACCATGAGCAGAGCTAGGCTGACGTCTTCTGAGAGACATTGCAGACTTTCAGTTCAGCCAGTGTGAGCCACCAGCCCTTCTTCTCAGGGCTCAGTGATTCAGTTCTCAGGAATCCAATCCTTATGTTGCCCATGTGAATGTTATACACATGTGAGTCCGTGTGAACCTGTTTTGGTAACTCATCCATGGCCAGGTGATTTATCTCCAAATTTGCCCTCATGAATAAGCCTAACTTTGGTGTAAATGTAGAGTGCATCTTCTTGTTCAAGCACCCTGTCCAGGTCAGCAGTGTTGATCCTCAGGCCCTCGTTTAGGTAGGTCAGGAACATCAGAGCGTTGCACGTAGTCAGAGTCCCCTGGCATCACTCTGAGAATGACTGGCTCGCACACACCAAATGTGATGACGCTGGCATCCTGGAACGGCTGGTGACGTAGTCATCTCTGCAGATTCTTTGGTCTTAATGTCCTGAAAGCATGTCAGTCATAAAGACAAGTTTGTCTGTTTGTGTTTTTTTTTTTTTTTTTTTTTTCCCCCCCCCAAGTACAAGAAGTTTGAAATGTAAAGATGCAACTTCTCTGCTTTGGCCAGTATTAAATTGGTAAAAAGGGATATAAATGACCACTGGTGATGTAATCAGCGGTACAAGCACATCAATATCAACATGGCCTGTGTACGTATAAAAATATTCAACAGTAAACATTTTACTTCCAAGAAATGCTCTTCTTGGGAACTCCTTCATGAAAAGAAATGCTCTAAACATGCATGCTTTCTTTTTACTAATTTAAACTACACTAAATAAAATAAATCGAGTACTTTTTTTTTTTTTTTTTTTTGCTTCCAGAAGTGTGAGCGCTCAAACAGCTGGAACCCTCAACTGGAGCAGCTTCATCCAGAACTTTCAGTGTAGCAGAGCTGAATCGGGTTGGATTCAGCTGAACCAAACTCTCCTTCAGACTCACTGACGTCAGGTCGTCCTGTGAAATAAGATGTTACCCAATATAATGATTTTCAATACTCGGGGCATACGCACTGAAGACAACACAGTATAATGAGCTTATGACTATGACATGACAAACCTGCTGCTGGAAAGTCGATCTCTGGGAAGCACCACTGACATGTACACCTTCACATGGTGCCAGTTCAAATTTGTACAAACTTTAATGCAATAAAAAGTGACAGTTTGTGGGTGAGCACAGGCACTTTGACAACGTATGACTCAGCCGTAAAGTAAAGTGACAAGTGAATTTCAAGTATTGAGGTCATAAATCACAACAATAAACTACTTAAAGCAATAAGATGCTCAGAGGAACAAAAAGTACTGGTTATACTTAAAAATACCAGTGTAAAAGTAAAGAAATCACAAACAAGATGGTAGCAAGGTACCCGCTTTGGCATTTATAGCCTTAAGGTGCTGTGTGTGTGCATGTGAGAGAGAGAGATCTTCTTTCCTATGTATCTAGTCTAGTGTAAGTAAATTATACTCAGACTCAGCTTCTGTGTTTTCATTCTGTGTGGGGAAACAGAGTTGAGACTGGACTTGGCGCTAATACTGCTGGTGTGGGACTGGAGATGTATATTGGGGATAAGAATT
Source organism: Hirundichthys speculiger (assembly GCA_018398805.1). Lineage (NCBI taxonomy): Eukaryota > Metazoa > Chordata > Actinopteri > Beloniformes > Exocoetidae > Hirundichthys > Hirundichthys speculiger. The sequence continues at coordinate 6,405 of JAGFBZ010000437.1, read as the reverse complement.
ACATTGAGGGGGATGTGGAGTAGGTATGAGCGACCTGAGACCCTCAAGCATCACACGAACAAGTCTCTCAGTAGACCTTGAATTCTGCTCAATGAGTCTGCTCAGCAGGTTCTCGTCTTGTCTCCTATCCTCTTGTCGGAGCTCCCTTTCCCTCTGCTCTCGGCGCTCCTCTCGCTCTTCAATCCACCGATGCTCTCTGTCCTGCATTTCCTGTAGCATCTTTGCCTGCTCCTCTGACTAGGATCGCAGAGCCCGCTCATACACCCCGAGATGGCTCTGGGGAGCTTCCTTCCTATACCAAACATTTGTTTAAAAACAATTATCAGTACACCCCCAAGCAGCCGTGATTCTCTCTCTCTCAAACACACATACACAACCTGTTGTAGTAGTAATATATTTTATAAGTATAAAACTTACTTTTTGTTTCTCTGGGCTGAGCACCCGCAGTGTCCTCCATTCCTGTAAGCTGAAAATCATCACCACCAGCCAGGGATGTAACAGGTCATTCATGGGTGTCATCAAGAATATGTATGCATAAATAAAAAGATTTAATCAAAAAATAGGTCTATCGCCACCAACCTGGCCAGTGAGAGTGGTGGGTGAACCACTTGCCACACTAGGTTGCTCCTCAAGTGTAGAATCATCTTCATCTGAAACACAAGGAATAATTGATTATTTTATATCAGGGCTCTCGCTCATCCTCTCTCAAAACTAATCATAGAAGCGGTAGGAGCAGCACCAGCAGTATTAGTACTTATAGCAACCAAACACACTGGGCTAATATCAATAATAGTAGGCTAGTTGTAGTGGTGCTGTACTAGATAGTAGTATTAATAGTAGTGGTGGTAACGTTTGAACAGGAGAAAAAGGGTTAGCTTACCTGATATGTTGAAGTCGTTCATCTCCGATGCGCGGGAATCATTAAATCCCACCTCGATGCCATGGTGGTCGGCATTCGCCAACGGCCGTCCACCGAGGACCCTGTCCTCCTCCTCATAAATGGAAAATTTGAGGGGTCCGACCCGCTCCTTTTGTTGTGCGCCTTCGCTTTCTTGTACTCTTGCTTCAAGAGTTTCCATTTATTTTTGACCTGGGTGGCGTCTCTATCTGTGTGAAACCTCCTTCATTTAACCTGGCCGCTACAACTTTGAAAAGGTCACAATTTTTATGTTTCCTGCCATCTGTTCTTTTAATTATTTCCATTTCCTCCAAGCTATTTATTAAATAAATCGTCTCTGCTCTTGACCACCGTTTACTGCGTGCTGCCATCTTGAAACTTTGTTTGAAAACAAGCCCAGCGCGGAATATAAGGGGGACCGCTTTCCCCCTCCACTGCAACCTCATGCCACCATTTCAAGGTACGTACGTGATCTACAAGTCTTGAAGTGGCTTCGGATAAAAGCGCATGCAAAATATAATGTAATGTAACATAATAAACGATTTGTTGCTTATCCTGACATCTTTACTGTGGAAATGCTAAAATATGTCAGTTATAGCTGTGATGCCATATGAACAAAATGCTTGTTCAACTGCATTTCTACATGGTTGTTAACCCCTTACCATTCCTGTATAATTTGCATAAAACGCCTATCCAAGGCATACCCAAAGTAAATTGAAAGCTGTTCTTGAACCGTTTGTAGCACATGGATGGTTTTGGTCTCTTTTGAAAGGTAACACTCTGAAGTTTTTCCCCCAACTGTCAGAATCACTAAGTTTGAACACACTGAAATAAGTTTTTTTATTTCCGCCTGAATTTTTTTTGTTAAAGAGATGTCTGCAGATGAGTGCAGCTGGAGAACACAATGGGACCATAGCATGAAGCCTTACCTAGTGCAAGTTCAAATTTGATAACAATACCACTAAAAATGAGTATTTTACACATTTTTGTATGAGTATGTCTAGGCGTTTCCAAAAATGGCCATTTGGAGACTCCAAAATGGCACTTGGATAAACATGGCCACATACCTCGGATAAAAGGACATAACTCTTGAACGCTTCATCATACAGTCATAATCTTGGCCTCTAATGAAAGGTGACACTTAGAGGTATCTTATCCCACATCCAGATTCACTATCAATATTGCTGAAAAAAAGTTACTGAACCATAAAGCTAAACTTTGCATATAAAAAAGAGTCAAAAACAAGTGTCGTTGTGGAAAAAGGTAATTTATATAAAAACACACCAACAACACAGCAAACTATTCACATATTTACAATTATAATCATTTATGGGTTGGCAGCATGCCAGTCACTGTAGCAATTTCTTGTAGGTACGAAGCACAAAGGCACATCACACGAGGAGCATTTCACTGGTGTTTTTGCATGACAGTGCCTGCACTTCAGCCTACCAGTAGTCCTCTGCCCACTGATGAAAATTGGTATGTGCTGTGCTCCACACGGAGCAGGAGGTGGGACAGGTCTGGCTGTGGAGGAAGACCCTGCTTCTGCCAGCTGCTCGGTGAGGGTCTCCCAGAATACCTTCTGGTGCAGAGGGATCTCTCCTCTCCACCCATACACCTGGAGGACAATTCAATGAAAAAAATGAATATAAAAAAACTTGTACCACTTCCTCGTCTTGTGAAGTACTTTGTAATATCCGATCAAGCGTCAGACAGGTCCACCCACCCATACACCTGGAACAACAAAAAACAAAATATGTGCAACACAAAAATTGTTTCATTTCAAAATGAATACACAGTTGAATATACAGCACATACCGGTTATACTCCTTCACAGCTGGTGGAACTGAGATGTCCATCTGCCAACCCCCATCTGCACCTTTGACCCTCCTCTGCACGGTGTCATCTGAATGGGCCGTGTGGAGTGCGGAGCACATGAAGACGTCCCTCGTGTCTCGCCAATGGACAAAGAGGAGGGAGTCCTTCCTGATCCACCTTATGCTGCCGCGGGAAGAGTTTGATCCCAGACTGTTCACTTTTGTCTTTGGGAAGCCAACTCTGTTGGGCCTGATGGTTCCACACGCCCAGATCCTTTTCTGAAGGAGGTCACGGAAAAGGATTGGGCTTGTGTAAAAGTTGTCCACAAAGAGCTTATAGCCAGTCCCCAGCATCCTTGTGTCAACAAGCTCCATCACGGACTCATAACTGAGCCCCTTGCCGCTGTTTCCATGGGACTTCCCCTCGTACACAAAAAAGTCCCACGTATAACCGTTCCTGGAGTCCGCCAGAACAAAGAGTTTGTATCCCCAGCGAACAGGCTTGCTCTTCATATATTGTTTGAGGACAGTGCGGGCTTTGGAGGCAACCATCCTCTCATCGATGGCTATTTCCTGGCCAGGATGATAGTTCCTCCTGCAGGAAGTCCCTCATCTGTGTACAGCGGCTTTATCTTGGAGAGTCGATCGAAGGATGCTGTGCCTCTTCTCTGTTCATTAGCAGCATCATCCGCCAGGCTGCTGAGATGAAGGGACCGGGAGATCCTGAGGAACTTCTTCCCAGTCATCACCCGTCTTGGGAATGGGAGGCCGTAAAGTTCGCCACCTCGCCAGTAGTCAGTAAATGAAGAGCATTTTACTACACCCATGAAAACGATCAAAGACATGAATGAGAACATGTCTTGTACTGTTACATCAATCCATGGGGTGGAGGGTGTTGAGTGGTGTATTGAGCCAAAGTCATTTGTGTTTTGTGTGATGGTCTGTAGAATACTGGTTGCAAAAAAACAACTGGAACAGCTGCAGGGCTGTGTATGATGTTAGTATGAGCCGGGGTCCTGGTGAATGGGTGGGTCTGAAGGTGGGCTGTGGGGGTGTGATGTCTGGCTCATCAACATCATTCCATTTGTCTTCAGGGCCGGGTAAAAACTGGCTGGTACTGGCAGCAATGGCTCTTCCCCTTCTTCTCCCGGGTCCTCTGCCTTTCGATGTTCTGGTGCTGGCAGAACCTCTCTGGACAGTTGGAGGATGGAGCTCCTCACCTGATGAGCTGCTATCCTCTCTCTGTGACTGCTTGCTGACTGGCTCCCAGTCCACATCTGAATCCTCAGATGGCTGCCTATTATGTGAAAATAAAGAAATAAGTCATCACAAAACTTTCCATCTTTTCTGTATTCTACTGCTTTGCACAATGAAACACAGAGGGGTCTGGGAGGTAGAGAGGCACACATTCACACCCCCCCACACACATATACATACCCTACCCCCAACAAACACACACACGCAAGCACACACCCCCCAACCCCCCCACACACATACATACCCTACCCCCAACAAACACGCACACACCCCAACCCCCTATCCCCCACACACGCACAAAGGCATTTGTATCTATTTTTCAAAGTGATGCTTTTTTTTTATGTCTAAATATACAGTAATGCGTAATAATATGAAGAATACTACCAATTATGATATAATATATACGTAATAATATAATATAAGCTGATCAAATACTTACTTATCCAGAGCAATGTCCTCTCCGACGGCAAACATGTCCTCTGCGCAGGAATCAACAAATGACATGTCGCTCTCTTCCTCTGATATCTCCTTTCCTGATTCGTCACTGTCCCGACGAGCACATTCTTCCATTGCTTCTTGGACTGTAAATCTAGTCTTCTGCGTCCTTTTCGCCATTTTCTACGCTCCTAGAGTCAAACATGCTGAGAAACAGTCCACACTGTGATGCGCCTTGCCGTTACGCACGTTATACGCACGCAGCCTGAATGAAGACAATTTGCATTACGCATCGGTCCCTTTGTTTCCCCGTTATCTCCACCCCTTCAACCGGCACATCGTTGTTTTCAGAATTTCATTGGCTATTCAATGCGTCAGTCATCAGCACGATTGATTCTAACTGGCTGGTTTTTCATCACTCAAAGTAGGACGTGGCTTCGTTTCAGCGTTGGCCCTTATTGGCTATTTAAGGCTGTGGACAGGACAGTGAGGCTGCTGTATGAGGTGTCAATCAAAAGATCAGAAGCCCCCCTCCATTTTGAGACCTCAGACACGTATGTCAACACAGAATGAGGCATTTTATGATGAAGAATACGCGGAAGTTACCTAATACCATCCAGCTTCCTGTGGCGTTTTTGTGGACATTTTCTGGTTTAATAATGCATTTTGGACTAAATACTTTACTAAATTGGATCGACTGGACCTTTGTGAGTTCAAGCTCATAAGGTGAGTTGCGTCGAATTTCGTAACTCTTTGTTTGTTTGTGGTGTGACAAAGGCGTTGATTGTAGCTGCTGTTATGATTATATCCTGAAATGGTTTACATTTCTTGAATCACAAGAATCTTAGCTTTCCAAAGATATGTCGCATGAGTGCCTCACGTAACATATGAGCTGTTTAAATTACAGTTTAGTTTCGGAAACTACAGAAATTAGGACTGGCCGTCGGAACGTTAACAGGTTAAAGCCCAAATGTGATGCAATATTGAGTACTTCATTGTCTCCATCCCCCGTTTCTTCTCATGCAGGAACTAATCTGCCTCAAGACAAGCATATCTAAAATTACCAACACCAGCAAGGCAAGACTGGTTATTGAAAACACCTTTGGCATCATGGTTGCACAATGGAGGGTCCTCGGACGGCCAATTGAGTTTTTCCCCGACAAAGCTGAGGATGTGGTGAAGGCTTGTGTGGTGCTGCACAACTACCTCACCAACACAGACGAGGTGGCCAACCAAGAGGCCCGCTACAGACCCCCCAGCTATCCAGATGAGAGCTGAGAACCACAACAATGTAATAAGTGCTCTAACCACTGCCACACAGCACAACACTACACAGAACACACCTGGAGTTATGCTTATACGATAAGAAGTAGGGTAATAAATACCAATAAATTAAAATGATTTCTGGAAAATTATTAGAATTTGAAATAATAGAAAAGTTATCACACGGATCTGCAACAATATATACAGTATATTAGAACCTTCACACAGGGCACCGTGTAACATGTTGTGCAATAGAGCATACAACCTGCTCATTTAGTCATAAAGGGGGTTATTACCAACTGTCTTGAGGGACAGCTGCTAATAACAAAAAGGGTATTAACAAAGTTAATAAAATGAAACGGGGCATCACCTGATAAATCAGGAAACAAAGACTAAATGGCACAATCAGTCTCTAAATGCCTGTTCTATGCATGCCAGCCTGTGACCAGGTGTGGCGCTATAGAGCAACAAGGTGCGAGTCCGAGCAAAGACCTCTTCAACCAGCAAATGTTACAAAACTGTAAAATAACCACAAACAACTTCTCTCATTAGAATATATCAGAATTTATTAACAAGTGTTGAGATGAACAAACACTTGAATCAAGATCCTGATATCTACTAACTAAAAGACCACTAGACTGACATAAATAAATAAACATTAAATGGAAAAGGTGTCAATTTATATACGTGTGTGTGTGTGTGTGTGTGTGTGTGTGTTAGAGAGTGGCAATGACT
>JAGFBZ010000436.1:0-36773 GCA_018398805.1 Hirundichthys speculiger | reverse complement strand
AATAATCTGAAACACATCAGTCATCTGTGGATTGTTTTTCAAATTTTTAATTGAGAAGTATGGGAAATTAAACTAAAATATTTTTTTAGGTTTTATTTCTACAGAATTTAAATAATTTAACTGATTTATTACAGAAATTAATTTGAGAAAAAATGTTTTTGCTATTACAATTAACCTTTACAGGTTACAATGATTAGGTATATCTTTAAATATATTTAAATTAAGTTTATTTAATACATCTATCACGGGGGTCACGCAACAGCGTGAATCCGGACCAGGAGATGGTTCTGTCCGGACCCGTGACCAATGCAAAAAATAAGTAGTGTCATTTTCACAGAGTGGGTTTGAACGACCGTGGATATTTACAGCGGGCGCTGCTACTACAGTTAATACGGTTATCTAGCTGGTAGATCTGAGAGGTAACTTGGAAACACGTGTTGCTGTTGGCAACGGAGCCACACATGGCCGAAGTCCGTCTCTGACATCACATCAACTAGAATACAGTGGCCACATGCAAATTCTCTGTGCAAATCATCCCCAGAATTCATTGAACCCTTAAACCAAAGCACCGCTACATTATTCCCAGCAAACCCAAAATCAGTCACACAACACAAATTTAAGCACTGACGTTAGCAACAGCGCAGGAAGAAAGCAAAATAGTTACCATGGAGACATCATGGCTTGCTCGAAAAAGAGAAAGGTAGAGACTAAAAAACGTTTTTTTTTTTTTTTTGTTTTTTTTTTGTTTTTAAGACAAATGGACAGCAGAATATATGTTTATACTCCCGGTCAGCAGTTCCAAGCCTGTCTGTCTCATAAGCTCTGAGACCGTAGTATTGATTCAAAGTGGGAACGTGAAACGCCACTTTAAGACGAAACACAGCACTTTTTTTGTTGCACTTTTTAGTTGATGTTTCCTGAATGTACATGAGTTTAGTTAGGAATCTTTTTTGAAAAGAATCTAACTGCGTGTTCTTTGCTGGAAAGGAGAGTCTCGGTCGGTATTACAAGTACAACACAGATGTTTAATTGCAATAAACGTGATATCACGGCTCCCTGGTAGAGGCAGTCTCTAACACAGGAGAGGGCGAACAAACAAAACAACAGCAATTTATACAGAAATGTGCGCCACTAGTTGGGGAGGAGCCGCGGTTTAGACTTGGCTCTCCCATTGGCTGGTCCGGTCCTCTTCTGTCCAATCCACTGCTGGCCTTTCCTGAAAAGGGAGGTAATCACCTTTCCCACAATGCCACTCTGTTGACCTGGCCAGGTCTTTTGTTCGCTAGCACATGGCTTTTCCTGGCTAGCTGGGCTAGTTTGCTACATTTCTGATATAAAGTGAAGACAAAACATACACTAAGAATGATCTAAGACACTGTGATGTGGACATATGGTTCATTAAACAAAGCAGTATAACAACAATGAGCAACAATAAAACAGTATGGTATAAACCAAGAAGTATACATTTATGCTTTCTAATTCTAGCATATAAATATTACTATTGATAACAGTACTATTTCCAATATTTAACTAATGTGTATTTGTGTACAAATGTGACCCTCTAGCTACACTGGTTCAGGACCTAAAAAGTTAAGAAAATTCTGACCTAACAGTTTACTTTTTTACCTAAAGAGGCCTTCAATTCAGGAAAGAAGAAGAAAGAAGGACAGTACAAAGAAAAATGTCATGAAAAAGTCAACACCCCTTTTTTTTTACACTTTTTAGTTTTTTCAGGGTTTAATTTTCTACTTGAAGAGGCCTTCAATTCTTCAGGCATTGACTTGAAATTTTATTGATTTTATTATGAGGTTGCACTTTTGGTTGATTTGAAATAAAAGCCTTAAGCTTATTTGACTTCTTTCACTTATGATAAAAGATATGGAATATGTTGGAATATATATTTAAAATAAAAAATTTGTTACTTTTTCAAAATGCTGGACTTTGGTTCGGACCTTCTACTTAGGCAAAATTTAGTTACCGGACCTCTGTTACTTTTAATTCAATACCCCTGATCTATCATCTGAGGATGGATGTCAATCCATAATAAAATCTGGTTACCAATTATTTCTAAAGTCATCATTAAAACATCAAACCATTTATTCTGGCTCAGTTATTCATTAGATTTAATTTAGACAAAATTCACATCATTGTATTTTCATGAAGTTTATTTGATATAAACAATGATGAAAAACGCCTGATTTGATGACCAGATCTACTGGATGAGAGAATTTTAAAACAAAATGTGAAATAAAACAAAAACCTGATGTCTTTAAAAGTCTAGTGACAGTAAATTAATGTTCAAAACTCCACATGGATTTAATATGTGATAATTTTAAAGGAGAACACAGGATCACAAGGTCAAATATTCATCTACAAACTCATTTGGGAACGAAAAGTTTGAATGATCATGTCATAACTCATCATGTGACGTGTTTAAAAAACTCCACATGGAAGCAGAACTGATTTGATGAAGATATTTTTTATTGTATAAAAATTGATGAATGATCAGCACAATTGAAGATGTAAGAGAAAGAGAGAACATGTGAAAGAGAAAGAAAGCAGAGTAAAAGCAGAATGAGAGTCCCAGTGAGGGAGGTCAGGACTGGGAGCACTGGTCTCTCCTCAGTGTCTCTGAGACTGCAGTCTGGGAGCCCTGGGTGGCCTCACATGTCACAACGCCCACCTTCCTCCACTGGTCTGCAGTGAGTTTCAGGGTGCTGCTCCAGCTGTAGAGGCCGTCCTTCAGCACCCCGGGGCTCCTGCTCTGCTCCAAGCTGCTGCTGCTGCCGTCCACCTTCCAGGACACAATCCAGCCTGAGGGGAAGCCCTTGTTGGCCAGACACATGACTGTAGCCTGGCCCTGATCCAGCTCCTCTTTGGAGGGGGGCAGCACTGTCAGGGAGGGACGGACATCACCTAGAAGGAGACAGTCATCAGCTCAGAGGACAGGGGCCACACAGCTTCAAACACTACACTCTTGGACACCTTTGCTTGGAGACATTTCAGTTTTCTCCTTCATCACTTTCAGTCAGATGCTTTTTCTGCTCCAGCAGTCACTCACTCACACACTCTTTCACTTCCCTTTCAGAAACCTCTCATGTATCTCAACACACAGAATCCTCATCTGACCTGAAACACGTCAAACTACAAGATGAAGTCAAAGAAGCAACAATTTGGCTGAAAAAAGCTGTCATGCTCTGAATGAAGAAAATAAGTTCTTGTTTGATAGATTTCAGTAGAAAATGATCAGAAGATACAGTTTGAACAGATGTTTAATTGTCTGTTTTACTTTGAATATTCTCTGAGAGATTTTCAAAGTTTGATACAAACATATTTATCGTTGGTAAAAGTGGATCAACTGATCATTTTTCACTGTTAAAGTACAATATTAACTAAATGTATAATACTTAAATGAAACACATTTTTTATGAAAAAGTAAAAATGTTTCTACATTCAAATGACTCCTAATCAGTTTAAATAAAAACATTGATCAAATACACAAACTGAAAACATTTGTTCATGTTTTCAGTTTTGTTCATTCAAATATTTTTCAGTTTGAATCATTTCATAAGTTAACTGGAACAGTTTGTTAAATGTCTCTGTGGTAAAATTCATAAAGACGAGAAACTAACAACAAAAACAGATTAGAAACTGATTTCAGTCATTCAACTGAGAAAACAGATTTGACCACAATTGTAAGACTTAATTTAAATAAAAGTGATAATTGTTCCAGTTTTCATGAACTTACTTCCAACATCCAGTTTTGTTCCTCCACCAAAAGTCCACCACAGTGATACAAACTGGTTGAGTCGTCGTACAAAAACCTCTGACTGCAGAGAGACACGGCTCTCTGACTCTGAACACAACTAACTCTACTTTGTTGAAAAAAACTCAGTCTACATTTCCTCAAATATGTTTTACTTAAATATACAAAAGAGTCATTTGTGCTTTTGACTCAAATATCATGATGTTTATATAAATCTGAGATATTATTGATATAAAAAAAAGTGATGCTTTTTAGTTGTTGATGAATTATAAAAAAATGTTTGGTGAAAGATTAAACTACCCTTTAAGCCCAAAAAAATATAACACAAAATGAAAATCCTGCTTGTGAAGTAATAAAATCCTTTAAAGTTTTACTTACTTCCAACATCCAGGCTGGTTCCTCCACCAAACGTTAACCACAGTGATACAAACTGGTTGAGTCGTCGTACAAAAACCTCTGACTGCAGAGAGACACGGCTCTCTGACTCTGAACACAACTAACTCTACTCAGACAAAATCAGTCTGGAAAATACTGTTTATTAGTTCGACACTTAAACACTACAGAATGATCAGACTGTGGAAAATCTGTATTTATATCTGATTTAAATACCAATTAATCAATTAATCAACCTTTATTTATAAAGAGCTCAACAACAACCAGAGTTGAACCAAAAAACTTTCCATGCTGTAATATAAAAACAAATAATTAAAACACATCATTAAAAAACTAATGAATAAGACTTTTAACATTAAATTATAGAATTCTCTAAACTAAATAACATTTAAAATGTCACAGAACTTTTAGGACCAAAGGCCAGTTTGAAAAGGTTTGTCTTTAATTTAGATTTCAACAAAGGCTAATCTGTGAACATTTGTAGGTCCAAAGGCTGAATGTTCCAGAGTCCAGGACCGACTACTGCAGAAGAACCATCAGAGCTCTGTTTCCATGGAGACATCTGAACCTCCAGCAGATGCTGATCAGCAGACCACAGAGTCCTGCTGGGTTGATGGATGATGAAAAGATCACATCAATAGTGATCAAGACCATGAACTGCTCTGAAAACACACATTAAGAGTTTAAATTTAACTCTAAAATGAACTTGGAGCCACTGAAGAGAGAAAACAGGAGTGATGGAGCTCTGTCGTTGGGTGTTGGTCAAAATACCAAGTCTTTAGTTAGACTTAGATGAAGAAGAATAAAATGATCACAGACAAATACCTGTCTGAAAACTGTCTTGGAAGAAGGAAATTACATCCCCTAAATGCTTTATCAATCAACTTTTATTAAAACTTTAACGAACTTACTGATAAATTGATAAAAATCATGAGAGTGATCCAGGTCTCTGCTGGAGTCAGAACATTTCCATAGAGTCACTTTGCATCAGCAGCTCCATGCTCCAGTGCTCTGGGACAGTTTATAGTCCTGACAGTTGAACTCTGGATGATTGACAGCTGTCCTTCATGACAACAGAAGACACAGAAATCCTCCTCATCAGAAACATGACTTTGATCTGCGTCCTCATCTGGACTCTCCTCTGCTTCACTCAGGGTGAGGAAGATCATTGATCTGTCATGTGAAAATCATTCAGGAGTGTAGCTGAGTTCCACCTCACCATCTCATGTCCAGTGTTTCTTCTCTCTTCAGGGTCTGTTGGACAAAATGTTGTTGTTACTCAGCCAGCAGCCAAATCAGTGCAGGTTGGTCAAACTGTCTCTATTGACTGTAAAGTCAATCCACAAGTAGCTCAGTACTCTGGTTCAAAATACTACCTGGCCTGGTACCATCAGAAAGCTGGAGAAGCTCCTAAAGCTCTGATCTACTTGACATCAGACAGACTTACAGGAATCTCCTCCAGATTCAGTGGAAGTGGAGCAGGAAATGGAGTTGACTTCACTCTGACCATCAGTTCACTGGAGGCTGAAGATGCAGGAGTTTATTACTGTCAGAGTTATCACTACATCAACAATCAGCATGTGTTCACACAGTGAAAAAGCGTCGTACAAAAACCTCCCTCAGTCAGACTGAACAGAAACTGAAGTGAATGTTGCAGCTGGAAGCTGCTGCAGACACTGATACAGTTCACTGAACACACACTCATCACACACACATGCACATTCACACATTAACTCATCGTTGCATCAACACTTTTCTGGATTTCTGACTCTGCATTGAATTCAATGCTAAAGAACTTAGATCTCAACATCAGTTGGAATTAAAATGAGAAATTATTTTTTAGAGCTTCAAAAATCTTAATCAGGCCACTTCACCTTTTCAGATATTCACTCAGGTAATTTGGCATTTTCCCATGGAAACATTCAGCACCATCTACAGATGCAGAGAAGGTTCTGAATGGGACAAATATGGAAGTTAATCCACTTCTTTGTGGAACTAAAAGATGGATGTTGAAGGATGATCGATATTTTATTTTTTTAAAATATACAAATCTTGTTAATTTTAAAACTAACAAAGAGGCAATCTATTCTTTATTCAGAGAAGCCAGTGACTCAAAAAGGAAAAAAAAATCATGTCAGTGAAAATAGGAAACCATTACATGCTGATCTGTGAATGATCATTTATAAAATCATGCATATCTCCTTTATGAGATAACATTTCTGAAAATATATTGTTCCAAATCATCATCACTGGCACAGTTTGAATGTGTGCACCATGCTCCAGAGCTCTGAGAGGGTTTACAGTCTTGAGAAATGAACACTGGAAGTCTGGCTGCTTCATGTTTCTCTGTTACCAGCTGAACCTCAGAAAACGAACAAAGTCATAGTCGTTCAAATCTGTCCCAGCTGTCATTAGATGAGTGGTGGGGTATATGAACCAAAACACCAAAGTACAACCCATAAGTTATGTTTTCCACTTAGTTTATATCTATATTTTTAGTTGAAGTTTAAAATCTCTCTAGTTTATGAGGAGCCATCGTGTTGTCAAGTAAAACTTTCTGTAGTAAATTTATGTTTTCAGATGATGCTGCTCCTATAGAGCCTTTCTAGACTATCTCACAAACTATACATTCATTATTGTCTGAAGAAAAATAATGATTTTACTGATGACTTACATATACTTACTACTTTAAATGATGACTGTAATTCCATCAGAGAGGAGGAAACATGTTGTCATGTAGAGGACGGCTGCAGCTGACTGACTCTGTGTGTTTGCATATGTGTCCTGCCTCTCTGCTGTCAGATGTTAAGAGGTCAGTGTTGATCAGTGACTGTCCAGACCTTTCACATCCACTGACACGCCTGCAGCACAATGATGATGTCACTGACTCTACTGCTGACCACCCTGGGGCTCCTTGTTCAGGGTGAGACTCTCTTCTGAAAACTTGACTTCAGGATACATCCAGGTTCACCTCAGTGATGTTCTGCTCTGATGGAGAAACACTGAAACAAGCAGCATTGAGCTTCTTCATCTGTTCTTCATGTTAAAGAAATGATTCTCTTCTGTTTGGATGTTCATAGTTTTATCTTATTTCTCTTTTTCATATTTTCAGGTTCATCAGCAGAAATCACCTTGACTCAGACTCCTGGATCTCAGTCTGTTACTCCAGGACAAACTGTCTCCATCAGATGTAAAACCAGTACAAGTGTTGGTAGCAACCTCCACTGGTACCTTCAGAAACCTGGAGAAGCTCCTAAACTCCTGATTTATTCTGCTACAACTCGTCAGTCTGGAGTTCCAGATCGTTTTAGTGGAAGTGGATCTGGAACTGACTTCACTCTGACCATCAGAGGAGTTCAGGCTGAAGATTCAGGAGTTTATTACTGTCAGCAGGGTTACAACACACCGTTCACACAGTGAAACAACGTCGTACAAAAACCTCCTTCAGCTGGAGAGGAACTGATCTGAATGAACAGCTGCACTGAAGCTAAACAACAGAGGTTTAACTGAAGCTAACACAGAAAATAATTCACCAATACAAATTGACAAAGCAAAAAATATATCATTATTATTATTATTATTATTATTGACAATAATAATAATAATAATAATAATAATAATACTTTCTACGTTATCTGAAATATATCAGCTATATTGGATAATTTCTTTGTTTAAAATTGAGAAATCAAGAAAATGATTTTAAAAGAAACTTTTTAAAAACAGTTTTAGTGATATATTCCACAAATAATCTGAAATAAAAATTAGTTTCCAAATATAAATGACCTTTATAGTTCACAATGATTAGTCACATTATTAAAATATATTTAAATTATGTTTATTCAACACATCTATCATCCAAATATGTATGTTGATATATAATATATAATATATTATGTTATTATGAAATATATATTTTTTTCTTTTTCTTTCTGTGTTTGCAGGTCAGATCTTCCAGAGTTACATACTAACCTGCAGTTGCATCCTCTGACCATCCCAGTGTTTAAGTCCACATGTGTGTATAGATGTCTTTTGGATATCAGAGGTTTTTTGGATATTTTGGATTTGCTGACCTGGAGTCTGATCCTCTGACCACCTCAGTGTTGCTGCCTACATCTGTTTATATAGTCATCACTGTAGTTCATGTACTAACAATGTATCAGTCAGACTATAAGTGCGTGGAATTCTTAGTTCTCCAGTTAAGGGATGATTATTATTTTTACATCATGTCTAATATAGTATTGCCAGGATGTATGTGCTCTCCTCTCTCTGTCCCATCTCCATTCTCTTTTTCTTTCTTTACCCGGCCTTCTAAAGGAAGATCCCCCCTTATGAGTCAGGTCCTGCTCAAGGTTTCTTCCTCTAAAAGTAGTTTGGCTAAAAGGTTTTTCTCTCCTTCTATGGGAGTTTTTTTTTTACTTTTTTTTTTTTTTTTTTTTGAACAGGAGTTAATATTATAATTTTAGTTAATGATATTTGCTCGGAGGTCATGCTTTGGGTCTCTGTAAAGCACCTTGAGACAACTTGCATTGTAATAGAGGTAACACAAATAAAATTACATTGAATTAAAAAAAATAAATGTATTCTGTTTACCAATTATTTCTAAAGTCATCATAAAAACATCAAATCATTTATTCTGGCTCAGTTTTTCATTAGATTTGATACAGACAATATTCATGTTATTGTATTTTCATCATTGTTTATTTGATATAAACAATGATGAAAAACACCTGATTTGATGACCAGATCTACTGGATGAGAGAATTTTGAAACGTAAATGTGAAACACAGTAAAAACCTGATGTCTTTAAAAGTCTTCTTACAGTAAATGTATGTTGAAAAATCCACATGGATTTAATACGTGATAATTTTAAAGGAGAACACAAGATCACAAGGTCAAATATTCATCTACAAACTCATTTGGGATGAAAAGTTTGAATGATCATGTTGTAACTCATCATGTGACGTGTTTAAAAACTCCACATGGAAGCAGAACTGATTTGATGAAGATATTTTTATTGTATAAAAATTGATGAATGATCAGCACAATTGAAGATGTAAGAGAAAGAGAGAACATGTGAAAGAGAAAGAAAGCAGAGTAAAAGCAGAATGAGAGTCCCAGTGAGGGAGGTCAGGACTGGGAGCACTGGTCTCTCCTCAGTGTCTCTGAGACTGCAGTCTGGGAGCCCTGGGTGGCCTCACATGTCACAACGCCCACCTTCCTCCACTGGTCTGCAGTGAGTTTCAGGGTGCTGCTCCAGCTGTAGAGGCCGTCCTTCAGCACCCCGGGCTCCTGCTCTGCTGCTCTGCTCTGCTCCAAGCTGCTGCTGCTGCCGTCCACCTTCCAGGACACAATCCAGCCTGAGGGGAAGCCCTTGTTGGCCAGACACATGACTGTAGCCTGGCCCTGATCCAGCTCCTCTTTGGAGGGGGGCAGCACTGTCAGGGAGGGACGGACATCACCTAGAAGGAGACAGTCATCAGCTCAGAGGACAGGGGACACACAGCTTCAAACACTACACTCTTGGACACCTTTGCTTGGAGACATTTCAGTTTTCTCCTTCATCACTTTCAGTCAGATGCTTTTTCTGCTCCAGCAGTCACTCACTCACACACTCTTTCACTTCCCTTTCAGAAACCTCTCATGTATCTCAACACACAGAATCCTCATCTGACCTGAAACACATCAAACTACAAGATGAAGTCAAAGAAGCAACAATTTGCCTGAAAAAAGCTGTCATGCTCTGAATGAAGAAAATAAGTTCTTGTTTGATAGATTTCAGTAGAAAATGATCAGAAGATACAGTTTGAACAGATGTTTAATTGTCTGTTTTACTTTGAATATTCTCTGAGAGATTTTCAAAGTTTGATACAAACATATTTATCGTTGGTAAAAGTGGATAAACTGATCATTTTTCACTGTTAAAGAACAATATAAACTAAAATTATAATACTTAAAAAAACACATTTTTTTCTAAAAAAGTAAAAATGTTTCTACATTCAAATAACTCTGAATCAATTTGAATAAAAACATTGATAACATAGGCAAACTGAAAACATTTGTTCATGTTTTCAGTTTTGTTCATTCAATATTTTTCAGTTTGAATCATTTCATAAGTTAACTGGAACAGTTTGTTAAATGTCTCTGTGGTAAAATTCATAAAGACGAGAAACTAACAACAAAAACAGATTAGAAACTGATTTCAGTCATTCAGCTGAAAAAACAGATTTGACCACAATTGTAAGATTTAATTAAATAAAAGTGATAATTGTTCTAGTTTTCATGAACTTACTTCCAACATCCAGTTTTGTTCCTCCACCAAAAGTCCACCACAGTGATACAAACTGGTTGAGTCGTCGTACAAAAACCTCTGACTGCAGAGAGACACGGCTCTCTGACTCTGAACACAACTAACTCTACTTTGTTGAAAAAAACTCAGTCTACATTTCCTCAAATATGTTTTACTTAAATATACAAAAGAATCATTTGTGCTTTTGACTCAAATATCATGATGTTTATATAAATCTGAGATATCATTGATATGAAAACAGTGATGTTTTTTAGTTGTTGATGAATTATAAAAAAATGTTTGGTGAAAGATTAAACTACCCTTTAAGCATAAAAAATATAACACAAAAATGAAAATACAGCTTGTGAAGTAATAAAATCCTTTAAAGTTTTACTTACTTCCAACATCCAGGCTGGTTCCTCCACCAAACGTGTACCACAGTGATACAAACTGGTTGAGTCGTCGTACAAAAACCTCTGACTGCAGAGAGACACGGCTCTCTGACTCTGAACACAACTAACTCTACTCAGACAAAATCAGTCTGGAAAATACTGTTTATTAGTTCGAACACTTAAACACTACAGAATGATCAGACTGTGGAAAATCTGTATTTATATCTGATTTTCAGTCAATCAACCTTTGTTTATTAAACAATTAACAGCTAGAGTTGAACCAAAAAACTTTCCATGCTGTAAAATAAAAATAAATAATTAAAAACATTTAACATTAACCCTGAATAACTCAAGAGCCATTTTTTTCTTTGAAAAAGTATAAAATATGCATTAAATCACTGCTATAAGTTCACCGAACACCAAAATATCCACTTTTTCAATTTTAACCCTTTATTCCCTAATTCAGGATTAGGGTCACATTTGACCCATTGGGCTTCAGGCGTATTATTTCAAAGAATCATGATAACAAACACTGTCAGTGCAAACTATTATAAATTTAGGAAAATATTCAGTCAACAACACAGTTATATTTAATTTTTTTTTTCTTTTTTGCTTTATTTGTTGCATGTTCGGGCAGCACAGATCCTTAGTGGTCAGCACTGTTGCCTCACAGCAAGAAGGTTCCTGGTTCAAACCTCAGCAGGAGCCTTTCTGGGTGGAGTTTAAATGTTCTCCCTGTGTTTGCGTGGGTTTCCTCCAGGTACTCCAGCTTCCTCCCACAGTTCAAAGACATGTATGTCAGGTTAATTGGTGGTTCTAAATTGCACGTAGGAGTGATTGTGAGTGTGTGAGGTTGTTTGTCTGCATGTGGCCCTGTGATGGACTGGTGACCTGTCCAGGGTGAACCCCTGCCTTTCACCTGAGTAGAGCTGGGATAGACTCCAGCAGATCCCAGTGACTCTGAATAGGATTAAGCAGGCATAGATAATGGATGGATGGATGGATGGATGGATGGATGGATGGATGGATGGATGGATGGATGGATGGATGGATGTTGCATGTTAGAACTGGATTTCAAATGTACAAACACACGTTGGCCAATGGAAACAAGAACACAAGGCACTGCTCACAACTAGAAAAAAAAAACACCATGGGTCTTTTCTTATCCAAAATTCTGTTCTGCTGGAAAGAGGAAATCACACTAGACATTGTGGTAGTCTTTGAAACATTTTCTATTTTTATTGATGCAGAGAGGAGCTGCACATTTTTTACAGTGCATTTCAGCTTTGAGGTCCTTGCACATAGCACATCAATGGTGATTTTCCTCCTTGACAGGTCAGTGGGTGATTTGGTCGAGACAAACATCTGGACTCGGATAAACTTAAACAAATCTTGGTGGTGGTGGGGAGGAGGGGCCAGGAGTTGGTGGCCTACCAACTTATTGTTGCTGTTCTAACTTCAGCCAAACCTTGAGCAACCAAACCCTGAAACTTGCAAAGTTTGAGTACTTTTTATCCAGTGATTCCCTGTGCCTCACAGTCATGCTGGTTAAAGAAGCCATGCATTGATCACCGCAACAGACAAGAAATGCCAGAAAAGTATCATGTACCAGCAATGGGTCCTGATGGGAAATTTACAGCATTCAAGATGTGCATCCAACATGTCAACTCCTCCCATGAAAGCGTTGTACTCCTTGGTGTTGGAGTTGATTCAATAATCATAGGATCCACGGCCTTTCTTGGACAGGTCTTTGTCCGTTATCAGGTTGCACTTTAACATACGGAAGTGTCAACACATTTCTCATGCTTTTGAACACTGTTTGATTAGTTTGCTCAACAATATTTTCCAACATATCAAGGGTTAGAAAGCATCTAAAGTAAACCAGTGGTGTGTCTGACTCAACCTGTTCACCTTGAAAGTTCACCTCAGGCAACTTGAAGCCTTTCTTTCACCACCTGTGAATTTTTGCAGCACAACTTGGCTCCATCTGTGGGATAGCAGTCTCGACAAACGTCACATCTTCATCACTGGACGAGTCACAGGACGACTCACTGTCTTGCGCACAAGATTCACCACCATCACTTTGATGCAGTTGAAACAATTAATCAGAATCACTTCCAATTCAGGTCCAAAGTCAATATCATCAGCTTCAAGTTGCTCCAATACTTCTCTTAAAGTGAACTTTCTTTGTTGCTCTCCCTGTCCTGAATCAGCACATACTCCCTGAAAAGATATAGATATTTACTTTATTAGTCTCTGGCCCAGTAACACTGAGGTAACCTAGTGAAATATATTATACAAATGAATTTAATTCAAGGCTTTAGCCAAATACAGGACTGTACCTTTTTTTGGGTGTGTTTCAAGTAAGTTCATTATTCATCCACTAGGTGTCTCTATGAAGGGTCCAGAAGTGGCACTCTGTTTTTTTAAAGTTAAATTTGGCTTTTTTTTTTTATTTTGTTTGTATGTTTGTTAATTTTGGGTTGCACCAATTAACAGCAGCCTAGTTTGATCTCATTGGTTCTCCAGGGTTAAAACAAACATTTAAAACAAGTGAAGACTTTTAACATTAAATCATTGAATTCACTCAACCAAATAACATTTAAAATGTCACAGAGCTTTTAGGTACCAAAGGCCAAGAAAAGTTGACAGTAAAACACAACAGAATGATAAGATAGTGAAAAAATTGTCTCTGGTTGATTAATTGGTTTCTAAATAAGATATAATCAGCCTTCATTTATAAATCACTTTACAACAGAAAGAGCTGAAAAAGTTAATTCCATGATGATATATAAAAGCAAATGATTAAAAACATCTAACATTAAAACAAACATTAGATATTTAACTTTACTTTTAGATCATCATAATTGTAAGTTACTTTTACAATAACAACTTACCTTATAATACATACTAAAAGTTTTATCTTTTTATATTTTAATAATTCTGTCAGTATCTAAAGTCTTTATAAACCTGATGATGTTTAAAGAATCCAAAACTATAATCACATTTAAACCAGTGCTCTGAGTCTGTTTTAAACTAGTATATTTTATTTTAAAATATGCAATTCAGAGCACACAAGGACACTTTATTTTATTGTGTTTTCATTTATCTGTAAAGAAAGAAAATTAGAGAGATAATACAGCAACAAAATAAGGATAAAATGTTTGTGTTACTCAGCCTTTTTTTAACTATCTCACAAACTCTACATTCATTATTGTCTGAGGAAAAAAACTATTTTATTGATGATTACTTATATTTATTTTTTTAAATGATGACTGTAATTCCATCAGAGAGGAGGAAACATGTTGTCATGTAGAGGACGGCTGCAGCTGACTGACTCTGTGTGTTTGCATATGTGTCCTGCCTCTCTGCTGTCAGATGTTAAGAGGTCAGTGTTGATCAGTGACTGTCCAGACCTTTCACATCCACTGACACGCCTGCAGCACAATGATGATGTCACTGACTCTACTGCTGACCACCCTGGGGCTCCTTGTTCAGGGTGAGACTCTCTTCTGAAAACTTTACTTCAGGATACATCCAGGTTCACCTCAGTGATGTTCTGCTCTGATGGAGAAACACTGAAACAAGCAGCATTGAGCTTCTTCATCTGTTCTTCATGTTCAAGAAATGATTTCTTCTGTTTATATGTTCATAGTTTTTCTCCAAATTACATTTGTCTGAATATTGTTTCTCTGTTTCATATTTTCAGGTTCATCAGCAGAAATCACCGTGACTCAGACTCCTGGATCTCAGTCTGTTACTCCAGGACAAACTGTCTCCATCAGATGTAAAACCAGTACAAGTGTTTATAACAACCTCCACTGGTACCTTCAGAAACCTGGAGAAGCTCCTAAACTCCTCATTTATTCTGCTACAACTCGTCAGTCTGGAGTTCCAGATCGTTTTAGTGGAAGTGGATCTGGAACTGACTACACTCTGACCATCAGAAGAGTTCAGGCTGAAGATTCAGGAGTTTATTACTGTCAGCAGGGTTACAGCAGACCGTTCACACAGTGAAACAACGTCGTACAAAAACCTCCTTCAGCTGGAGAGGAACTGATCTGAATGAACAGCTGCACTGAAATGACAGAAACAGAAAGTCAATTATAAAAACTTAACACGCACCAGTTTATTATAAAAGTTATACTATTACAATCAGTAAAACCACATTTAACCTCTGTGAAAGTCCAATTTTGGATCTTTGATCAGTTTAATTCACAAAATATAAAGTAAGATTAACATTGAAGCTTCATCCAAAATGTATATGTTTAATTAATCATAGTTTTTTTTTTTTTTCAAATATTGATTTCAGTGATGAATTACTATTTTGGACACATGCTTTTTCTTATTAACCACATTGATGGTCTATTTTCTAATCATATCATTACAGCTTAGATGTTTTAAAACATCAAAGTTTTCATGTTGATTCTGACCTGAAATTATGGATCTACAACACGACCATCACTGCTTTGTGCTCATCAGACTGAGCTGATGTGTTTTCTAAAGTAACATGTTTATCACTCATGTCATCGGTTTCCACATCATCTCTCAAGTCATCATGGAAATATTACAACATTTATTTCAGCTCAGTCTTTCATTGAATTTAATATAATCTCTGTTCCATGAATAAAACATCATCAAGTTAACATTTTATGAAAACATAAAGAACAACAGATTTTCTGAACATGTTTTTATAGCGTAGAAACATTGAAATGATCAACATCAGTCAACACTAGAGAGAAAAGAAAATTCAAAACACATGAAAAGAGACACTGAAAGACAGTGAAGCAGAATCAACCCAGTAGGAGACTCTCAGTGAGTCAAGTCAGGACTGGGAGCACTGGTCTCTACTCAGTATCTCTGAGACTGGAGTCTGGGGGCCCTGGGAGGGGTCTTTCTCTGCTGGGGGGGGACCAGCACCATGAAAAGGAAACTGCTGGTGATGCAGATTTTTTTCCTTCAGTGTTTCACTTCCCTCTCTGAACTCATTAACCATGACAACAGTCATGTATCACTACTGACCACGGAAACATGCTGGTTTCAGTATATTTTTTTTGACTGTTGATACTTTTATTTAGCTTTTTTGATTAAACTTTATCAGAATTCATGCATTAATAATTATGCTCTGAATGAACAAATAGTAAAAATCTTGCAAGAGATGATTTTCTCTTTTCAACAAACTTCATCAATAAACCATCAAACTACCCAAAATAAAATCAATACATAATAGATAAGATATAATATGTACTTTTGTTTATTAAAAAAATAAAATGATAAATACAATTATACTTTATTTAGGAATTTCTTCACCTGGTGAAGCAAACTTTTTCATGAATGAGCCTAAATTGCATCATTGTATGTGACAAGTCAGAGAAATAAAACAAATAGTAATAGTAATTGTTAACTGATTGTTAATTGTTAAATGCATTATTTTACTTGTATCTGTTTCAAAAAAATTATTAATGTTGTAAATTTGAAAAAATAATTAAAAAAAATCATTTTGCATTTTTATAAATGTGACCATATCAGGAAAAAAAGAACAATACCATAAACATATGCTTTAAATTAACTTATCCATTGATAGCAATCATCATGAGAGTGATCCAGGTCTCTGCTGGAGTCAGAACATTTCCATAGAGTCACTTTGCATCAGCAGCTCCATGCTCCAGTGCTCTGGGACAGTTTATAGTCCTGACAGTTGAACTCTGGATGATTGACAGCTGTCCTTCATGACAACAGAAGACACAGAAATCCTCCTCATCAGAAACATGACTTTGATCTGCGTCCTCATCTGGACTCTCCTCTGCTGCTGTTTCATGGGTAAAGTCCAGAAAATCAAACTGATCTCCTCTCTGAACATCTGTACCTCTGAAATGAAGCTTCTTGATGTTTCTGTCTCTGCATCCTCAGAGTCCAGAGGCCAGGTCACAGTGACTCAGCCTGCAGCAGTGAGCTCTGCTCTGGGAGGCTCTGTATCAATCAGCTGTAGGACCAGTCATCAGTTTTGGAGCTGCAGCAGTGCTTACTGTTTAAGCTGGTACCAACAAAAAGATGGAAACTCTCCTAAACTGTTGATCCGCTACACCAATGAACGCATGTCAGATACTCCAGATCGCTTTTCAGGTAGTAGATCTGGGACTGACTTCACTCTGACGATTCGTGGAGTCCAGGCTGGAGATGCTGGAGTTTATTACTGTCAGGGAGCAAACACAGTCAACGGCCAGAGTGTGTTCACACAGTGAAAAACCGTCGTACAAAAACCTCCTTCAGTCAGACTGAACAGAAACTGAACGGACTGATGCAGAAACTGATTCAGTTCACTGAAGACTCACACAGATAAAGTTCAAATAAACGTTGTCAAATAACACACAAGAGACCTCAATGAAGGTCTTACTGCCCCCTAAAACTGTACTTTTATTCAATATTTGACAAAATTATTAGTTGAAGGTTTAGAGCAACAGTTTGAGAAGGTATCATCAAATCAAACACAACTGATTTATGAGAAAATCCAACAGTTTTTTATTTTTTTTTTTTGCAGTTTTTAAAGAGGAGTGTTTATAAAATGTAGATGATGTCATGGAGAAAATATGGCTTTTAAAATGTTTTTTTTTTTTTTTTTACTTATGTGACAGAACCATAACACATCTAATATAAATATTCTATACATAAAAAGGGTTAAATTAGGATTTTAGTCTTGTCTTTGTGTTTTCAAAGGAGGAACAATTATGGACACAGTAATTTGGACGTGATTAATATTAAATATATCTTAAACTTAAACTGCAAATGGGATGTTTTTCTCCTAAGAGATGCAGTAAAAGTCTTCTGAGTGACTATGGAAAGAAAACATGGGAAAAACATCATAATCTCTCTTCAATTGTTCATATACAAATGTTAATTCATAAAATATGTGTTTCATTTGCAGTCAAAGAGACTGAAAATCTCACATTTAAAATAACATATATTTTGAAGCCTCATATATGTAAAGATATTACCCCAAATCCTCTTCAGTGACACAGTTTGAAGGTGTGCACCATGATCCAGAGCTCTGAGAGACTGATCTGCAGCATTGGAACATTCAAACATTCATCAGCTGACACTGAGTTAGTAGTGTGGTTCACTCTGGCCAGGTCACCAGTCCATCACAGAGCAGAGACAAACCATCAAACATTCATGTAGACATAACTGAACATCATTTTACAATCACCAGTCCACCTGCTGTGTGTCTCTGAACGATGGGAGGATGGCAGCGCTTCACACTGGTTACTGTGTTTGGTGACAATAGGAACGACACCACTGTCCCACCTGTGATTAAAACCAGTTGGAAATCTACTGGGAAAAATATGTGTTTCACTTTTTCTCCAAGACACATGTATGTTTACCAACACTGTAAAATGTGTTTAGTGTCAAATCTGACTTTTATTTTAGTCTACAGATAAAAGTTGTCCTGGTATTCCTACACTGCAATTTTTACAGTGTAGGAATAAAGACAAGCTTTAATTTGCTGAACACTTAACTTATTAATTTTACACAGAGCAAGTTTTTGTTTATCATCATGATAAATATTTCAGTCAAGTCAGCAGAGAAGAGGAAACATGTTGTCATGTAGAGGACGGCTGCAGCTGACTGACTCTGTGTGTTTGCATATGTGTCCTGCCTCTCTGCTGTCAGATGTTAAGAGGTCAGTGTTGATCAGTGACTGTCCAGACCTTTCACATCCACTGACACGCCTGCAGCACAATGATGATGTCACTGACTCTACTGCTGACCACCCTGGGGCTCCTTGTTCAGGGTGAGACTCTCTTCTGAAAACTTGACTTCAGGATACATCCAGGTTCACCTCAGTGATGTTCTGCTCTGATGGAAAACACTGAAACAAGCAGCATTGAGCTTCTTCATGTTAAAGAAATGATCCTCTTCTATTTAGATGTCGATGCTATTTCTTTGAACTACATTTGTCTGAATATTGTTTCTCTGTTTCATATTTTTAGGTTCATCAGGAGAAATCACCTTGACTCAGACTCCTGGATCTCAGTCTGTTACTCCAGGACAAACTGTCTCCATCAGATGTAAAACCAGTACAAGTGTTAGTAGCAGCTACCTCCACTGGTACCTTCAGAAACCTGGAGAAGCTCCTAAACTCCTGATTTATTCTGCTACAACTCGTCAGTCTGGAGTTCCAGATCGTTTTAGTGGAAGTGGATCTGGAACTGACTTCACTCTGACCATCAGAGGAGTTCAGGCTGAAGATTCAGGAGTTTATTACTGTCAGCAGGGTAGCAACTTGTTCACACAGTGAAACAACGTCGTACAAAAACCTCCTTCAGCTGGAGAGGAACTGATCTGAATGAACAGCTGCACTGAAACTAACAACAGAAGTTTAACTGAGACTGATGCAGAAAATAACTCACTAATATATTTTGACAAAACTAAAATTCTAAAATAATTCATTAACAATAACAACAACAATAAGAAAAAATATATTTTTAAGTAATCTGAAATCATCATCATTATTATTAATAATAATAATAATAATAATAATAATAATAATAATAATAATAATAATAATAATAATAATAATAATAATAATAATAATTTCTAAGTAATCTGAAAAATATCAGCCATATTGGATTTTTTAAATTGAAAAATTAAGGAAATAATTTTAAAAGAAACTTTTTTAAAACAGTTTTAGTGATATTTTCCACAAAAAATCTGAAATAAAAATATGTTTCCAAATATAAATGACCTTTATATTTTACTATGATTAGTCACATTATTAAAATATATTTAAATGAAGTTTATTCAACACATCTATCATCCAAATATGTATATTGATATATAATATATAATATATCATATCATTATTTTTTTTCTTTTTCTTTCTGTGTTTGCAGGCCAGATCTTCTAGAGTTCAGAATCAGAATCAGAATCAGAAATACCTTATTGATCCCCGAGGGGAAATTGTTTTGGTCGCAGGTGCTCCTTACAAGAACAGAAGAAATAAGAAACAGAAGAAATTTAACATGTAGTGCAATTAGAAGAGAACATAACATTAAAATGAAATAAAATGTGAATATAAACAAAAATATATACTAAAATATGAATATGAATATAAAACAAAATATACACTGAAAATAATAGGTGAAAGAGTATATACAGTAAATGTGCTTTATGCAGTAAAGGTGCTTTGAACAGTCGTATTCTGAGAATATGAGAGTTGAGACTTATGAGAGTTTAATTATTGCACCAAACAGTGGATATTAAGTTGAATTATTGCACAAGTAATTACACTGTTGCTTATTGAACTTGATTATTGTATTGACGCAGCTGACAGGGAGTGAAAAAGTCCACGGGCCATTCAGAAGGAGGAGTTGTACAGTTTGAAGGCCACAGGCAGGAATGATTTCCTGTGTCGCTCAGTTGTGCATTTTGTTGGGATGAGTCTCTCACTGAAAGTACTCTTGTGTCTGACCAGCATATCATGAAGTGGGTGTGAGATGTCGTCCATGATAGTACTGGCCTTGCGGATCAGTTTGTTGAGTCTGTTGGCATCCGCCATCCTCAGCCTGCTGCCCCAGCATGCAACAGCATAGAGAATAGCACTAGCCACCACAGACTCATAGAAAATCCTGAGCATTGTCCGGCAGATGTTGAAGGACCTCAGTCGCCTCAAAAAGCAGAGACGACTCTGACCCTTCCTGTAGAGGGCGTCAGTGTCCTTTGCCCAGTCCAGTTTGTTGTCAATGTGCACCCCCAGGTACTTGTAATCATCCACAATGTCCACACTGACCCCCTGAATGGAAACAGGGGTCACCGGTGCCTTGGTTCTTCTCAGGTCCACTACCAGTTCTTTTGTCTTTGCCACATTTAGTTGCAGATGGTTCTGCTCACACCATGTGACAAAGTTGTCCACAGCAGCCCTGTACTCATCCTCTCATCACCCTTACTGATACATCCAACTATGGCAGAGTCATCAGAAAACTTCTGAAGGTGGAAGGTCTCTGTGCAGTAGTTGAAGTTCGTGGTGTAGAGGGTGAACAGGAAGGGAGAGAGAACAGTCCCCTGGGGGGCCCCAGTGTTGCTGACCACTCTGTCTGACACACAGTGTTGCAGGTGCACGTACTGTGGTCTCCCAGTCAGGTAGTCCACAATCCAGGACACTAGGGGGGGGCATCCACCTGCATAGCTGCCAGCTTGTCAGAGCTGGACGGATGGTGTTGAATGCACTGGAGAAGTCAAAAAACATGATCCTCACAGTGCTCACCGGCTTGTCCAGGTGGACGTAGACACGGTTGAGCAGGTAGATTATGGCGTCCTCAACTCCAAGTCGGGGCTGATAGGCAAACTGGAGGGGGTCCAGGACAAGTCTCTCCAGGGTCTTCAATATGTGGGAGGTCAGTGCCACAGGTCTGTAGTCCTTGGAAGCCACCGGTCGTGGGGTCTTCGGTACAGGAATGAGGCACAACGTCTTCCACAGCATGGGGACTCTCTGGAGACTCAGGCTCATGTTGAAGACATGATGGAGAACTCCACACAGCTGGGGGGCACAGGCTTTGAGCACCCTGGGGCTGACACCGTCAGGGCCTGGAGCCTTGTTTACATGGAGTCTCATCAGCTGTCTTCTCACATGGTCAGCAGTGAAGCTCATTGTGGAGGTGACAGGTGGGGGAGGGGTGTAATCCTCAGGCTGAAGAGTACAATCAGTCTGGCAGCTGGAGGAGGTGTGAAGAGGGCTCACACAGGAGAATGGGGGGGTGTAAGAAGGAGGGGGGGCAGTTGTATGCATCCTTGGCAGTAGGATACAGCAAGTCCAGGGTTCTCTCCTCTCTTGTAGCACAGCTCACATACTGAGTGAAGGTGGGCAGTGTTGTCGCCATGGTGAGGACGTGATTGAAGTCGCCCGAGATAGCGATGAATGCACTCAGGTGTTGCGTTTGCAGACGGGCTACAACGAGTTACATACTAACCTGCAGTTGCATCCTCTGACCATCCCAGTGTTTAAGTCCACAAGTGTGTATAGATGTCTTTTGCATATCAGAGGTTTTTTGGATATTTTGGATTTGCTGACCTGGAGTCTGATCCTCTGACCACCTCAGTGTTGCTGCCTACATCTGTTTATATAGTCATCACTGTTCATGTACTAACAATGTATCAGTCAGATTATAAGTGCATGGAATTCTTAGTTCTCCAGTTAATGGATGATTATTATTTATACATCATGTCTAATATAGTATTGCCAGGATGTATGTGCTCTCCTCTCTCTGTCCCATCTCCATTCTCTTTTTCTTTCTTTACCCGGCCTTCTGTAGGAAGATCCCCCCTTATGAGTAAAGTCCTGCTCAAGGTTTCTTCCTCTAAAAGTAGTTTGGCTTTAAGGTTTTTTTTTTTTTTTTTACTTGCCTTTTTTTGATTTTTGAACAGTAGTTAATATATTAATTTTAGTTAATGATATTTGCTTGGAGGTCATGCTCTGGGTCTCTATAAAGCATCTTGAGACAACTTGCATTGTAATAGACGCTACACAAATAAAATTACATTGAATCTACTGGAGGAGAACATTTTGAAACATAAATGTGAAACACAGCAAAAACCTGATGTCTTTAAAAGTCTCCGGACAGTAAATTTTTGTTAAAAACTTCACATGGATTTGATATCTGATAATCCTAAAAGAGAACACAAGATCACAAGGTCAAATATTAATCGACAAAGTCATGTCGTAACTCATCATGTGACGTGTTTAAAAACTCCACATGGAAGCAGAAGTGATTTGATGAAGATGTTTTTATTGTATAAAAATTGATGAATGATCAGCACAGTTGAAGATGTAAGAGAAAGAAAGAATATGTGAAAGAGAAAGAAAGCAGAGTAAAAGCAGAATGAGAGTCCCAGTGAGGGAGGTCAGGACTGGGAGCACTGGTCTCTCCTCAGTGTCTCTGAGACTGCAGTCTGGGAGCCCTGGGTGGCCTCACATGTCACAACGCCCACCTTCCTCCACTGGTCTGCAGTGAGTTTCAGGGTGCTGCTCCAGCTGTAGAGGCCGTCCTTCAGCACCCCGGGGCTCCTGCTCTGCTCCAAGCTGCTGCTGCTGCTGCCGCCGTCCACCTTCCAGGACACAATCCAGCCTGAGGGGAAGCCCTTGTTGGCCAGACACATGACTGTAGCCTGGCCCTGATCCAGCTCCTCTTTGGAGGGGGGCAGCACTGTCAGGGAGGGACGGACATCACCTAGAAGGAGACAGTCATCAGCTCAGAGGACAGGGGCCACACAGCTTCAAACACTACACTCTTGGACACCTTTGCTTGGAGACATTTCAGTTTTCTCCTTCATCACTTTCAGTCAGATGCTTTTTCTGCTCCAGCAGTCACTCACTCACACACTCTTTCACTTCCCTTTCAGAAACCTCTCATGTATCTCAACACACAGAATCCTCATCTGACCTGAAACACATCAAACTACAAGATGAAGTCAAAGAAGCAACAATTTGGCTGAAAAAAGCTGTCATGTTCTCAATGAAGAAAATAAGTTCTTGTTTGATAGATTTCAGTAGAAAATGATCAGAAGATACAGTTTGAACAGATGTTTAATTGTCTGTTTTACTTTGAATATTCTCTGAGAGATTTTCAAAGTTTGATACAAACATATTTATCGTTGGTAAAGTGGATCAACTGATCATTTTTCACTGTTAAAGTACAATATTAACNTCTGTTTATATAGTCATCACTCACTGTAGTTCATGTACTAACAATGTATCAGTCGGACTATAAGTGCGTGGAATTCTTAGTTCTCCAGTTCATGGATGATTATTATTTATACATCATGTCTAATATAGTATTGCCAGGATGTATGTGCTCTCCTCTCTCTGTCCCATCTCCGTTCTCTTTTTCTTTCTTTACCCGGCCTTCTGTAGGAAGATCCCCTCTTATGAGTCAGGTCCTGCTCAAGGTTTCTTCCTCTAAAAGTAGTTTGGCCTTAAGGTTTTTTTCTCCTGCTATAGGAGGTTTTTTTTTACTTGTTTTTTTTTTTTTCTTTTTTGATCAGGAGTTAATATTATAATTTTAGTTAATGATATTTGCTCAGAGGTCATGCTCTGGGTCTCTATAATGCACCTTGAGACAACTTGCATTGTAATAGAGGTTACACAAATAAAATTACATTGAATTAAAAAAAATAAATGTATTCTGGTTACCAATTATTTCTAAAGTCATCATAAAAACATCAAATCATTTATTCTGGCTCAGTTTTTCATTAGATTTAATACAGACAATATTCATGTTATTGTATTTTCATGATGTTTATTTGATATAAACAATGATGAAAAACACCTGATTTGATGACCAGATCTACTGGATGAGAGAATTTTGAAACATAAATGTGAAACACGGTAAAAACCTGATGTCTTTAAAAGTCTTCTGACAGTAAATGTATGTTAAAAACTCCACATGGATTTAATACGTGATAATTTTAAAGGAGAACACAAGATCACAAGGTCAAATATTCATCTACAAACTCATTTGGGAGTGAAAAGTTTGAATGATCATGTTGTAACTCATCATGTGATGTGATTAAAAACTCCACATGGAAGCAGAACTGATTTGATGAAGATATTTTTATTGTATAAAAATTGATGAAAGATCAGCACAGTTGAAGATGTAAGAGAAAGAGAGAACATGTGAAAGAGAAAGAAAGCAGAGTAAAAGCAGAATGAGAGTCCCAGTGAGGGAGGTCAGGACTGGGAGCACTGGTCTCTCCTCAGTGTCTCTGAGACTGCAGTCTGGGAGCCCTGGGTGGCCTCACATGTCACAACGCCCACCTTCCTCCACTGGTCTGCAGTGAGTTTCAGGGTGCTGCTCCAGCTGTAGAGGCCGTCCTTCAGCACCCCGGGGCTCCTGCTCTGCTCCAAGCTGCTGCTGCTGCCGTCCACCTTCCAGGACACAATCCAGCCTGAGGGGAAGCCCTTGTTGGCCAGACACATGACTGTAGCCTGGCCCTGATCCAGCTCCTCTTTGGAGGGGGGCAGCACTGTCAGGGAGGGACGGACATCACCTAGAAGGAGACAGTCATCAGCTCAGAGGACAGGGGCCACACAGCTTCAAACACTACACTCTTGGACACCTTTGCTTGGAGACATTTCAGTTTTCTCCTTCATCACTTTCAGTCAGATGCTTTTTCTGCTCCAGCAGTCACTCACTCACACACTCTTTCACTTCCCTTTCAGAAACCTCTCATGTATCTCAACACACAGAATCCTCATCTGACCTGAAACACGTCAAACTACAAGATGAAGTCAAAGAAGCAACAATTTGGCTGAAAAAAGCTGTCATGCTCTGAATGAAGAAAATAAGTTCTTGTTTGATAGATTTCAGTAGAAAATGATCAGAAGATACAGTTTGAACAGATGTTTAATTGTCTGTTTTACTTTAAATATTCTCTGAGAGATTTTCA
The DNA here is from genome assembly GCA_018398805.1 of Hirundichthys speculiger. Taxonomy (NCBI): domain Eukaryota; kingdom Metazoa; phylum Chordata; class Actinopteri; order Beloniformes; family Exocoetidae; genus Hirundichthys; species Hirundichthys speculiger. Next base: position 11,497 of record JAGFBZ010000436.1, on the reverse strand, counting down.
AAGTTTGATACAAACATATTTATCGTTGGTCAAAGTCGATCAACTGATCATTTTTCACTGTTAAAGTACAATATTAACCAAATTATTATACTTAAATGAAACACATATTTTCTAAAAAAGTAAAAATGTTTCTACATTCAAATGACTCCGAATCAGTTTGAATAAAAACATTGATCAAATACAAAAATTGAAAATATTTGTTCATGTTTTCAGTTTTGTTCATTCAAATATTCTTCAGTTTGAATCATTTCATAAGTTAACTGGAACAGTTTGTTAAATGTCTCTGTGGTAAAATTCATAAAGACGAGAAACTAACAATAAAAACAGATTAGAAACTGATTTCAGTCATTCAACAGAGAAAACATATTTGACCACAATTGTAAGACTTATTTTAATAAAAGTGATAATTGTTCCAGTTTTCATGAACTTACTTCCAACATCCAGTTTTGTTCCTCCACCAAAAGTCCACCACAGTGATACAAACTGGTTGAGTCGTCGTACAAAAACCTCTGACTGCAGAGAGACACGGCTCTCTGACTCTGAACACAACTAACTCTACTTTGTTGAAAAAAACTCAGTCTACATTTCCTCAAGTATGTTTTACTTAAATATACAAAAGAGTCATTTGTGCTTTTGACTCAAATATCATGATGTTTATATAAATCTGAGATATCATTGATATAAAAACAGTGATGTTTTTTAGTTGTTGATGGATTATAAAAAAATGTTTGGTGAAAGATTAAACTACCCTTTAAGCCCAAAAAAATATAACACAAAATGAAAATCCTGCTTGTGAAGTAATAAAATCCTTTAAAGTTTTACTTACTTCCAACATCCAGGCTGGTTCCTCCACCAAACGTTAACCACAGTGATACAAACTGGTTGAGTCGTCGTACAAAAACCTCTGACTGCAGAGAGACACGGCTCTCTGACTCTGAACACAACTAACTCTACTCAGACAAAATCAGTCTGGAAAATACTGTTTATTAGTTCGACACTTAAACACTACAGAATGATCAGACTGTGGAAAATCTGTATTTATATCTGATTTAAATACCAATTAATCAATTAATCAACCTTTATTTATAAAGAGCTCAACAACAACCAGAGTTGAACCAAAAAACTTTCCATGCTGTAATATAAAAACAAATAATTAAAACATCATTAAAAAACTAATGAATAAGACTTTTAACATTAAATTATAGAATTCTCTAAACTAAATAACATTTAAAATGTCACAGAACTTTTAGGACCAAAGGCCAGTTTGAAAAGGTTTGTCTTTAATTTAGATTTCAACAAAGGCTAATCTGTGAACATTTGTAGGTCCAAAGGCTGAATGTTCCAGAGTCCAGGACCGACTACTGCAGAAGAACCATCAGAGCTCTGTTTCCATGGAGACATCTGAACCTCCAGCAGATGCTGATCAGCAGACCACAGAGTCCTGCTGGGTTGATGGATGATGAAAAGATCACATCAATAGTGATCAAGACCATGAACTGCTCTGAAAACACACATTAAGAGTTTAAATTTAACTCTAAAATGAACTTGGAGCCACTGAAGAGAGAAAACAGGAGTGATGGAGCTCTGTCGTTGGGTGTTGGTCAAAATACCAAGTCTTTAGTTAGACTTAGATGAAGAAGAATAAAATGATCACAGACAAATACCTGTCTGAAAACTGTCTTGGAAGAAGGAAATTACATCCCCTGAATACTTGATAAAATCAACTTTTATTAAAACTTTAATGAACTTACTGATCAATTGATAAAAATCATGAGAGTGATCCAGGTCTCTGCTGGAGTCAGAACATTTCCATAGAGTCACTTTGCATCAGCAGCTCCATGCTCCAGTGCTCTGGGACAGTTTATAGTCCTGACAGTTGAACTCTGGATGATTGACAGCTGTCCTTCATGACAACAGAAGACACAGAAATCCTCCTCATCAGAAACATGACTTTGATCTGCGTCCTCATCTGGACTCTCCTCTGCTTCACTCAGGGTGAGGAAGATCATTGATCTGTCATGTGAAAATCATTCAGGATTCCACCTCACCATCTCATGTCCAGTGTTTCTTCTCTCTTCAGGGTCTGTTGGACAAAATGTTGTTGTTACTCAGCCAGCAGCCAAAACACTGCAGGTTGGTCAAACTGTCTCTATTGACTGTAAAGTCAATCCAAAAGTAGCTCACTACTCTGGTTCACAATACTACCTGGCCTGGTACCATCAGAAAGCTGGAGAAGCTCCTAAAGCTCTGATCTACAGAACATCAGACAGATTTACAGGAATCTCCTCCAGATTCAGTGGAAGTGGAGCAGGAAATGGAGTTGACTTCACTCTGACCATCAGTTCACTGGAGGCTGGAGATGCAGGAGTTTATTACTGTCAGAGTTATCACAGCGGTCCTGTGTTCACACAGTGAAAAAGCATCGTACAAAAACCTCCCTCAGTCAGACTGAACAGAAACTGAAGTGAATGTTGCAGCTGGAAGCTGCTGCAGACACTGATACAGTTCACTGAACACACACTCATCACACACACATGCACATTCACACATTAACTCATCGTTGCATCAACACTTTTCTGGATTTCTGACTCTGCATTGAATTCAATGCTAAAGAACTTAGATCTCAACATCAGTTGGAATTAAAATGAGAAATTATTTTTTAGAGCTTCAAAAATCTTAATCAGGCCACTTCACCTTTTCAGATATTCACTCAGGTAATTTGGCATTTTCCCATGGAAACATTCAGCACCATCTACAGATGCAGAGAAGGTTCTGAATGGGACAAATATGGAAGTTAATCCACTTCTTTGTGGAACTAAAAGATGGATGTTAAGGATGATCGATATTTTATTTTTTTTAATATACAAATCTTGTTAATTTTAAAACTAACAAAGAGGCAATCTATTCTTTATTCAGAGAAGCCAGTGACTCAAAAAGGAAAAAAAAATCATGTCAGTGAAAATAGGAAACCATTACATGCTGATCTGTGAATGATCATTTATAAAATCATGCATATCTCCTTTATGAGATAACATTTCTGAAAATATATTGTTCCAAATCATCATCACTGGCACAGTTTGAATGTGTGCACCATGCTCCAGAGCTCTGAGAGGGTTTACAGTCTTGAGAAATGAACACTGGAAGTCTGGCTGCTTCATGTTTCTCTGTTACCAGCTGAACCTCAGAAAACGAACAAAGTCATAGTCGTTCAAATCTGTCCCAGCTGTCATTAGATGAGTGGTGGGGTATATGAACCAAAACACCAAAGTACAACCCATAAGTTCTGTTTTCCACTAAGTTTATATCTATATTTTTAGTTGAAGTTTAAAATCTCTCTAGTTTATGAGGAGCCATCGTGTTGTCAAGTAATACTTTCTGTAGTAAATTTATGCTTTCAGATGATGCTGCTCCTATAGAGCCTTTCTAGACTATCTCACAAACTATACATTCACTGTTGTCTGAAGAAAAGAATGATTTTACTGATGACTACATATACTTACTACTTTAAATGATGACTGTAATTCCATCAGAGAGGAGGAAACATGTTGTCATGTAGAGGACGGCTGCAGCTGACTGACTCTGTGTGTTTGCATATGTGTCCTGCCTCTCTGCTGTCAGATGTTAAGAGGTCAGTGTTGATCAGTGACTGTCCAGACCTTTCACATCCACTGACACGCCTGCAGCACAATGATGATGTCACTGACTCTACTGCTGACCACCCTGGGGCTCCTTGTTCAGGGTGAGACTCTCTTCTGAAAACTTGACTTCAGGATACATCCAGGTTCACCTCAGTGATGTTCTGCTCTGATGGAGAAACACTGAAACAAGCAGCATTGAGCTTCTTCATCTGTTCTTCATGTTCAAGAAATGATTCTCTTCTGTTTTGATGTTGATGCTATTTCTTTGAACTACATTTGTCTGAATATTGTTTCTCTGTTTCATATTTTCAGGTTCATCAGCAGAAATCACCTTGACTCAGACTCCTGGATCTCAGTCTGTTACTCCAGGACAAACTGTCTCCATCAGATGTAAAACCAGTACAAGTGTTGGTAGCTACCTCCACTGGTACCTTCAGAAACCTGGAGAAGCTCCTAAACTCCTGATTTATTCTGCTACAACTCGTCAGTCTGGAGTTCCAGATCGTTTTAGTGGAAGTGGATCTGGAACTGACTTCACTCTGACCATCAGAGGAGTTCAGGCTGAAGATTCAGGAGTTTATTACTGTCAGCAGGGTAGCAACTTGTTCACACAGTGAAACAACGTCGTACAAAAACCTCCTTCAGCTGGAGAGGAACTGATCTGAATGAACAGCTGCACTGAAACTAAACTAACAACAGAGGTTTAACTGAGACTGATGCAGAAAATAATTCACTAATATAATTTGACAAAACTAAAATTCTAAAATAATTCATTAACAATAACAACAACAATAAGAAAAAATATATTTTTAAGTAATCTGAAATCATCATCATTATTATTAATAATAATAATAATAATAATAATAATAATAATAATAATAATAATAATAATAATAATTTCTAAGTAATCTGAAAAATATCAGCCATATTGGATTTTTTAAATTGAAAAATTAAGGAAATAATTTTAAAAGAAACTTTTTTAAAACAGTTTTAGTGATATTTTCCACAAAAAATCTGAAATAAAAATATGTTTCCAAATATAAATGACCTTTATATTTTACTAATGATTAGTCACATTATTAAAATATATTTAAATTAAGTTTATTCAACACATCTATCATCCAAATATGTATATTGATATATAATATATATATATCATATCATTATTTTTTTTCTTTTTCTTTCTGTGTTTGCAGGCCAGATCTTCTAGAGTTCAGAATCAGAATTCAGAATCAGAAATACTTTATTGATCCCCGAGGGGAAATTGTTTTGGTCGCAGGTGCTCCTTACAAGAACAGAAGAAATAAGAAACAGAAGAAATTTAACATGTAGTGCAATTAGAAGAGAACATAACATTAAAATGAAATAAAATGTGAATATAAACAAAAATATATACTAAAATATGAATATGAATATAAAACAAAATATACACTGAAAATAATAGGTGAAAGAGTATATACAGTAAATGTGCTTTATGCAGTAAAGGTGCTTTGAACAGTTGTATTCTGAGAATATGAGAGTTGAGACTTATGAGAGTTTAATTATTGCACCAAACAGTGGATATTAAGTTGAATTATTGCACAAGTAATTACACTGTTGCTTATTGAACTTGATTATTGTATTGAGGCAGCTGACAGGGAGTGAAAAAGTCCACGGGTCATTCAGAAGGAGGAGTTGTACAGTTTGATGGCCACAGGCAGGAATGATTTCCTGTGTCGCTCAGTTGTGCATTTTGTTGGGATGAGTCTCTCACTGAAAGTACTCTTGTGTCTGACCAGCACATCATGAAGTGGGTGTGAGATGTCGTCCATGATAGTACTGGCCTTGCGGATTAGTTTGTTGAGTCTAATGGCATCCGCCATCCTCAGCCTGCTGCCCCAGCATGCAACAGCATAGAGAATAGCACTAGCCACCACAGACTCATAGAAAATCCTGAGCATTGTCCGGCAGATGTTGAAGGACCTCAGTCGCCTCAGAAAGCAGAGACGACTCTGATCCTTCCTGTAGAGGGCGTCAGTGTCCTTTGCCCAGTCCAGTTTGTTGTCAATGTGCACCCCCAGGTACTTGTAATCATCCACAATGTCCACACTGACCCCCTGGATGGAAACAGGGGTCACCGGTGCCTTGGTTCTTCTCAGGTCCACTACCAGTTCCTTTGTCTTTGCCAAATTTAGTTGCAAATGGTTCTGCTCACACTATGTGACAAAGTTGTCCACAGCAGCCCTGTACTCATCCTCATCACCCTTACTGATACATCCAACTATGCAGAGTCATCAGAAAACTTCTGAAGGTGGAAGGTCTCTGTACAGTAGTTGAAGTCCGTGGTGTAGAGGGTGAACAGGAAGGGAGAGAGAACAGTCCCCTGGGGGGCCCCAGTGTTGCTGACCACTCTGTCTGACACACAGTGTTACCAGGCGCACGTACTGTGGTCTGCCAGTCAGGTAGTCCACAATCCAGGACACTGGGGGGGGGGGGGGGGCATCCACCTGCATAGCTGCCAGCTTGTCAGAGTTAGACGGATGGTGTTGAATGCACTGGAGAAGTCAAAAAACATGATCCTCACAGTGCTCGCCGGCTTGTCCAGGTGAGCGTAGACACGGTTGAGCAGGTAGATTATGGCGTCCTCAACTCCAAGTCGGGGCTGATAGGCAAACTGGAGGGGGTCCAAGAATGTCTTGACCATGGGCCGGAGCTGCTCCAGGACAAGTCTCTCCAGGGTCTTCATTATGTGGGAGGTCAGTGCCACAGGTCTGTAGTCCTTGGAGGCCACCGGTCGTGGGGTCTTCGGTACAGGAATGAGGCACAACGTCTTCCACAGCATGGGGACTCTCTGGAGACTCAGGCTCATGTTGAAGACATGATGGAGAACTCCACACAGCTGGGGGGCACAGGCTTTGAGCACCCTGGGGCTGACACCGTCAGGGCCTGGAGCCTTGTTTACATGGAGTCTCATCAGCTGTCTTCTCACATGGTCAGCAGTTAAGCTCATTGTGGAGGTGACAGGTGGGGGAGGGGTGTAATCCTCAGGTTAAAGAGTACAATCAGTCTGGCAGCTGGAGGAGGTGTGAAAAGGGCTCACACAGGAGGATGGGGGGGTGTAAGAAGGGGGGGGGGCAGCTGTGTGCATCCTTGGCAGTAGCATACAGCAAGTCCAGGGTTCTCTCCTCTCTTGTAGCACAGCTCACATACTGAGTGAAGGTGGGCAGTGTTGTCGCCATGGTGAGGACGTGATTGAAGTCGCCCGAGATAGCGATGAATGCACTCGGGTGTTGCGTTTGCAGACGGGCTACAACGAGTTACATACTAACCTGCAGTTGCATCCTCTGACCATCCCAGTGTTTAAGTCCACAAGTGTGTATAGATGTCTTTTGGATATCAGAGGTTTTTTGGATATTTTGGATTTGCTGACCTGGAGTCTGATCCTCTGACCACCTCAGTGTTGCTGCCTACATCTGTTTATATAGTCATCACTGTAGTTCATGTACTAACAATGTATCAGTCAGACTACAAAAGCATGGAATTCTTAGTTCTCCAGTTAATGGATGATTATTATTTATACATCATGTCTAATATAGTTTTGCCAGGATGTATGTGCTCTCCTCTCTCTGTCCCATCTCCGTTCTCTTTTTCTTTCTTTACCCGGCCTTCTGTAGGAAGATCCCCCCTTATGAGTCAGGTCCTGCTCAAGGTTTCTTCCTCTAAAAGTAGTTTGGCTTTAAAGTTTTTTTCTCCTGCTATAGGAGGTTTTTTGTTTTTTTACTTGCCTTTTTTTGATGTTTGAACAGGAGTTAATATATTAATTTTAGTTAATGATATTTGCTCGGAGGTCATGCTCTGGGTCTCTATAAAGCACCTTGAGACAACTTGCATTGTAATAGACGCTACACAAATAAAATTACATTGAATCTACTGGAGGAGAAAATTTTGAAACATAAATGTGAAACACAGCAAAAACCTGATGTCTTTAAAAGTCTCCTGACAGTAAATTTATGTTAAAAACTTCACATGGATTTGATATCTGATAATCCTAAAGGAGAACACAAGATCACAAGGTCAAATATTCATCTAAAAACTCATGTCGTAACTCATCATGTGACGTGTTTAAAAACTCCACATGGAAGCAGAACTGATTTGATGAAGATATTTTTATTGTATAAAAATTGATGAATGATCAGCACAATTGAAGATGTAAGAGAAAGAGAGAACATGTGAAAGAGAAAGAAAGCAGAGTAAAAGCAGAATGAGAGTCCCAGTGAGGGAGGTCAGGACTGGGAGCACTGGTCTCTCCTCAGTGTCTCTGAGACTGCAGTCTGGGAGCCCTGGGTGGCCTCACATGTCACAACGCCCACCTTCCTCCACTGGTCTGCAGTGAGTTTCAGGGTGCTGCTCCAGCTGTAGAGGCCGTCCTTCAGCACCCCGGGGCTCCTGCTCTGCTCCAAGCTGCTGCTGCTGCCGTCCACCTTCCAGGACACAATCCAGCCTGAGGGGAAGCCCTTGTTGGCCAGACACATGACTGTAGCCTGGCCCTGATCCAGCTCCTCTTTGGAGGGGGGCAGCACTGTCAGGGAGGGACGGACATCACCTAGAAGGAGACAGTCATCAGCTCAGAGGACAGGGGACACACAGCTTCAAACACTACACTCTTGGACACCTTTGCTTGGAGACATTTCAGTTTTCTCCTTCATCACTTTCAGTCAGATGCTTTTTCTGCTCCAGCAGTCACTCACTCACACACTCTTTCACTTCCCTTTCAGAAACCTCTCATGTATCTCAACACACAGAATCCTCATCTGACCTGAAACACATCAAACTACAAGATGAAGTCAAAGAAGCAACAATTTGCCTGAAAAAAGCTGTCATGCTCTGAATGAAGAAAATAAGTTCTTGTTTGATAGATTTCAGTAGAAAATGATCAGAAGATACAGTTTGAACAGATGTTTAATTGTCTGTTTTACTTTGAATATTCTCTGAGAGATTTTCAAAGTTTGATACAAACATATTTATCGTTGGTAAAAGTGGATAAACTGATCATTTTTCACTGTTAAAGTACAATATTAACTAAATGTATAATACTTAAAAAAAACACATTTTTTTCTAAAAAAGTAAAAATGTTTCTACATTCAAATAACTCTGAATCAATTTGAATAAAAACATTGATAACATAGGCAAACTGAAAACATTTGTTCATGTTTTCAGTTTTGTTCATTCAATATTTTTCAGTTTGAATCATTTCATAAGTTAACTGGAACAGTTTGTTAAATGTCTCTGTGGTAAAATTCATAAAGACGAGAAACTAACAACAAAAAACAGATTAGAAACTGATTTCAGTCATTCAGCTGAAAAAACAGATTTGACCACAATTGTAAGATTTAATTAAATAAAAGTGATAATTGTTCCAGTTTTCATGAACTTACTTCCAACATCCAGTTTTGTTCCTCCACCAAAAGTCCACCACAGTGATACAAACTGGTTGAGTCGTCGTACAAAAACCTCTGACTGCAGAGAGACACGGCTCTCTGACTCTGAACACAACTAACTCTACTTTGTTGAAAAAAACTCAGTCTACATTTCCTCAAATATGTTTTACTTAAATATACAAAAGAATCATTTGTGCTTTTGACTCAAATATCATGATGTTTATATAAATCTGAGATATCATTGATATAAAACAGTGATGTTTTTTAGTTGTTGATGAATTATAAAAAAATGTTTGGTGAAAGATTAAACTACCCTTTAAGCATAAAAAATATAACACAAAAATGAAAATCCTGCTTGTGAAGTAATAAAATCCTTTAAAGTTTTACTTACTTCCAAACTCCAGGCTGGTTCCTCCACCAAACGTGTACCACAGTGATACAAACTGGTTGAGTCGTCGTACAAAAACCTCTGACTGCAGAGAGACACGGCTCTCTGACTCTGAACACAACTAACTCTACTCAGACAAAATCAGTCTGGAAAATACTGTTTATTAGTTCGACACTTAAACACTACAGAATGATCAGACTGTGGAAAATCTGTATTTATATCTGATTTTCAGTCAATCAACCTTTGTTTATTAAACAATTAACAGCTAGAGTTGAACCAAAAAACTTTCCATGCTGTAAAATAAAAATAAATAATTAAAAACATTTAACATTAACCCTGAATAACTCAAGAGCCATTTTTTTCTTTGAAAAAGTATAAAATATGCATTAAATCACTGCTATAAGTTCACCGAACACCAAAATATCCACTTTTTCAATTTTAACCCTTTATTCCCTAATTCAGGATTAGGGTCACATTTGACCCATTGGGCTTCAGGCGTATTATTTCAAAGAATCATGATAACAAACACTGTCAGTGCAAACTATTATAAATTTAGGAAAATATTCAGTCAACAACACAGTTATATTTAATTTTTTTTTTTTTTTTTTTTTTGCTTTATTTGTTGCATGTTCCGGCAGCACAGATCCTTAGTGGTCAGCACTGTTGCCTCACAGCAAGAAGGTTCCTGGTTCAAACCTCAGCAGGAGCCTTTCTGGGTGGAGTTTGAATGTTCTCCCTGTGCTTGCGTGGGTTTCCTCCAGGTACTCCAGCTTCCTCCCACAGTTCAAAGACATGTATGTCAGGTTAATTGGTGGTTCTAAATTGCACGTAGGAGTGATTGTGAGTGTGTGAGGTTGTTTGTCTGCATGTGGCCCTGTGATGGACTGGTGACCTGTCCAGGGTGAACCCCTGCCTTTCACCTGAGTAGAGCTGGGATAGACTCCAGCAGATCCCAGTGACTCTGAATAGGATTAAGCAGGCATAGATAATGGATGAATGGATGGATGGATGGATGAATGGATGGATGGATGGATGGATGGATGGATGGATGTTGCATGTTAGAACTGGATTTCAAATGTACAAACACACGTTGGCCAATGGAAACAAGAACACAAGGCACTGCTCACAACTAGAAAAAAAAAACACCATGGGTCTTTTCTTATCCAAAATTCTGTTCTGCTGGAAAGAGGAAATCACACTAGACATTGTGGTAGTCTTTGAAACATTTTCTATTTTTATTGATGCAGAGAGGAGCTGCACATTTTTTACAGTGCATTTCAGTTTTAAAGTCCTTGCACACAGCACATCAATGGGTCAGTGGGTGATTTGGTCGAGACAAACATCTGGACTCGGATAAACTTAAACAAATCTTGGTGGTGGTGGGGAGGAGGGGCCAGGAGTTGGTGGCCTACCAACTTATTGTTGCTGTTCTAACTTCAGCCAAACCTTGAGCAACCAAACCCTGAAACTTGCAAAGTTTGAGTACTTTTTATCCAGTGATTCCCTGTGCCTCACAGTCATGCTGGTTAAAGAAGCCATGCATTGATCACCGCAACAGACAAGAAATGCCAGAAAAGTATCATATACCAGCAATGGGTCCTGATGGGAAATTTACAGCATTCAAGATGTGCATCCAACATGTCAACTCCTCCCATGAAAGCGTTGTACTCCTTGGAGTTGGAGTTGATTCAATAATCATAGGATCCACGGCCTTTCTTGGACAGGTCTTTGTCCGTTATCAGGTTGCACTTTAACATACGGAAGTGTCAACACACATTTCTCATGCTTTTGAACACTGTTTGATTAGTTTGCTCAACAATATTTTCCAACATATCAAGGGTTAGAAAGCATCTAAAGTAAACCAGTGGTGTGTCTGACTCAACCTGTTCACCTTGAAAGTTCACCTCAGGCAACTTGAAGCCTTTCTTTCACCACCTGTGAATTTTTGCAGCACAACTTGGCTCCATCTGTGGGATAGCAGTCTCGACAAACGTCACATCTTCATCACTGGACGAGTCACAGGACGACTCACTCACTGTCTTGCGCACAAGATT
>JAGFBZ010000435.1:83297-387823 GCA_018398805.1 Hirundichthys speculiger | reverse complement strand
TAAAAAATCATATAACGAGCTGACTTTTTTTTCCCTTTAAGACTGACAGTATAAGAACACTTGGGAGTGGTTGTCAAATTTTGTCTTATACCCCTGTTCACTAGAACCAGTGGGTTTTGTCTGCTTGATATGTTGCCCCCTCCCCACACACACACACACTTTGTTAATCGACATCTTCCCATCTATTATCTTTTGCTTGTCTCTCAAGGTTTTTTTTTTTTTTTTTTTGTTTAATAACTTTAATGCGTTTAAAAATTATGCAGTTTTCCTTGCATTTTCCCTTTGACATGATTTTGAGCTACGACACACTCAGAAACCTCAGCCTCTTTCTCTTCCCCTTATGAATATGTGTTGACTTAGTAGCGCCGATAGTTTCCTCCTTTGTGACTGGTCATGAGATTTGTTGTCACCCCGGTTTCCAATTCGCCTGCAGGTCTTCCTGCTGCCTGAACTTGTCAGTTTTGTTGTATCATCCTCCTCTCACCTCAGTTTGGTTTTCGACATAAATAAAGTCTTCATCTTTCAAACATGACATCAACTATAGTGGTCCCTCGCCAATTCACACTTTAAGTTCTGTGGTTTTAGTTATTCGCAGATTTTTCAGAAATATATAATATAAAAGAAAAATAAAGAAAGAAAAAGTTAAAGAAACATCACAGGATGTTGTGCGTGTTCTCTCACAGCGAAAAAAATGTTGTGAGCCAGCCCGGCCCCTTTAGGAAGGTGGCCTTATTGGTAATGATGTGGCCTTATGGGTAATGGAGTGTGTGTGTGTCGTGGGATGGCAGAATGAAAACGGGGTTAGATGAAAAGTGTAGTGAGCATAAACAGCAGCCCAGCGTGTATAGATTTACATTCTCTGTTAACAGACAGGAGCCGAACAATACAACCTGTGTGATGTTACAAGTTCCTGCAGTGCCAGAATAAAGTTCCCGTTCCATGCAGAGAAAATCTGGCTTTTCTTTTGTCGTTGTTAGCGTGTTAGCCACTAATTACGAGCCAAAAATAGCACAATACCAGCGGTTTCTTTACTACAGTTCAGAGACCAGAGGCTGTGAAGGTAACAGAAAGACCACAGTTGAGCCTTTGTCTTGTTTCGCTGCAGTGCCTCGCTACTTTTTTGTGGTTTTTAAACATATTTTAAACACATTATTGAGGCTTGGGGGGCTCCGGCTCCAGTTCGTGGATTTTGATTTTCATGGGGGGACGCCGGTCCCCATTAATCGCAAAATAAGGGATCACTGTAGATAGCGCTTCATGTATTTCATTTGCAGTTTGCTTGTAAAGGTACATTTCTTCTTGGGCACAGTTATGAAATTTTAGTTGTTGATGGTCATAAAGTCATAATGAACACTCACCTCATAAACAATAGCCATTTATTGGCAGTTAGTAAACTTATATTCCTGTTTGCCTTTTAGACTTTTGGACTAAAAACTGCATGTTATATATTCCAACTATAAAGATGAGTGAAATAGGACAGGGTGCAATAACAGTGAGTTCACTCAATTTTATTAAAAATATTTATCAATTAAAAGGGCTTAACAAAACGGCAAAATTGTCCTTAGGTTTATTTTTTGGTTTATTTTTCCATCAGTATGAATGGGATGTCATATTTTGCTTAATAATGAAAGGAATGCAGCCGTCTTGTTCAGATTAAATAAAATGCAATCCTTTATCTACTCTTCTTTCACAGATCCGGCCTCACATTGCCACATTGCGGAAGTACACCTATGGAAAGCACATTCTGGCCAAGCTAGAAAAGTACTACATGAAGAGCGGCTCTGAACTGGGTCCCATTGGTGGGCCCACAAATGGTCTCATGTAGTCCTGCTGGCATCCTGAAACTCTGAAGAAGTGGACAAGTAGGAAACCCAAACCCAATGTTTTGTGAGAGATGCTCCTTTAGCCATGGGGGTTAGCCTTCGACACAAGCGGTCATCCCATTTTTGTTAGGGGAGGGAGAGGGAAGTTTACCAAAAAAAAAAAAAAAGAGAGAGAGAGAGAAATTACAAGTCAACTTCAAGTAAGAACGCTGTGGACAACGACCAACTCTGTGGCATGTGTGGTTGTTGTGAACTGTGTGTGTGTGTGGTGTGTGTGTGTGTGAACTCTGTGTGTGTGTGTCAGATCCTGCTTAAACAGTTAGCCCTCCCTCCTCCCCTCCCCTCCCCCACCCCCTGCAGCTCCATAGCAACTCTGACTCTGATCAGATCAGTGTTGAGCAGAGAGCTGCAGACAGTGACTGAACTGAGTCAGGACCAGGACCCATTCAGAGTCCAGAACCCAGAATAACAAGAACCCAGCCAAAAGCCAGGAGCCAGGAGCAAAAGCAGCCCTGCAGGTGATGAAGGTGGTGAAGATGATAAAGGTGGTGAAGGTGATGAAGGTGGTGAAGGTGGTGAAGGTGATGAAGGTGGTGAAGGTGATGAAGGTGGTGATGAAGGTGGTGAAGGTGATGAAGGTGGTGAAGATGATGAAGGTGGTGGAGGTGATGAAGGTGGTGAAGGTGATGAAGGTGGCGAAGATGATGAAGGTGATGAAGGTGGTGAAGATGATGAAGGTGATAAAGGTGGTGAAATGATGAAGGTGGTGAAGGTGGTGAAGGTGGTGAAGATGGTGGAGGTGGTGAAGGTGGTGAAGGTGATGAAGGTGGGAAAGTGTGAAGGATGATGAAGGTGGTGAAGGTGGTGAAGGTGGTGAAGTGGTGAGGTGGTGAAGGTGGTGAAGATGATGGTGATGAAGGTGGTGAAGGTGATGAAGGTGCTGAAGGTGATGAAGGTGGTGAAGGTGATGAAGGTGGTGAAGATGATGAAGGTGGTGGAGGTGATGAATGTGATGAAGGTGGTGAAGATGATGAAGGTGATGAAGGTGATGAAGGTAGTTAAGGTGATGAAGGTGGTGAAGATGATGAAGGTGGTGGAGGTGATGAATGTGATGAAGGTGGTGAAGATGATGAGGTGATGAAGGTGGTGGAGGTTAGGTGTAGTGTTTCTGTACAGAGTTGGTTGGATGAACTCTGTGTGTGTGTGTGTGTGTGTGGTAACTCTGTGTGTGTGTGTGTGTGAACTCTGTGTGTGTGTCAGATCCTGCTCCACCAGTTGTTAGCCCCTCCCCTCCCCTCCTCCCCTCCCCTCCTCCCCCACCCCCAGCAGCTCCATATAAACTCTGACTCTGACTAGCAGCAACTCTGACTCTGATCAGATCAGTGTTGAGCAGAGAGCTGCAGACAGTCACTGAACTGAGTCAGGACCAGGACCCATTCAGAGTCCAGAACCCAGAATAACAAGAACCCAGCCAAAAGCCAGGAGCCAAGAGCAAAAGCAGCCCTGCAGGTGTTCCCCAGGTGATGATGGAGGACTACACGCTCCCGTTCTGGATGTACCTGGCCGCCGTGACCGTGTTTGTGGGCGGGTTCATGAAGAGGATCCTGGCGTCCCAGCTGAGCGCGGGGCCCACCCTGGTGGCCTGGCTGGGGGCCACGGTTCTGGTGGAGCGTCTGTGGGCGTTCTGCCTGCCGTCGCTGCTGCTGCTGCTGCTGCTGGGACTCTTCTGCTGCGTGTACGCCGCCGTTAACGGCCCGCCGCCCGCCACGCTGCCCGCCCACGGGAGGGCTGTCCTCATCACAGGTAGGAACGGCACCGTCCGGTCCGGCCCGGTTTTACTTTCATATTTGTCCTTGAAAGAGTTTGAGCTGTTCATCTGGTCTGGTCTTGGGGGTTGACTTGGATTGGATCGGTTCTGGTCTACTTCTGGTTCGTTTTAGACTGAATTTGACGTATATATGTGTACTTAACATTGTTGAAACTGTTGGAATCCTTCATCTGAGAGCAAAAAAAATCAGTCTCTGTCCAAAAACCTGCCAGCATATCCCCCTGGTTCGGGTCCGGCCGGGTTTGGTCTGGCCTGCTTTGGTTTGGCTCTGAAGAGCCTTGGAGCTCCGCTGGGAGTAAGGGGTCGGGGTTCGGACTGGTTTCCGTCCTCCAGCTGGACTAGTGCTGGGCAATATGACGATACATATCGTGGGGACGATAGAAAAGTGTGAATCGTGCCATTTCACCTTATCGTTTCTATCGTTTCTAACCTAATTTTATCAATTATTACAGCAAATATGTAATTAAATAACCTGCAACGATAAATTTGATAGAAACATATCTACTTCTACAAAGTAGCCTTTTATGTTTGCACTTTTATTCATTGTTAATGCCTTAAACAGAGTTCTCTTCAACCCTGATGTTTACTTTAGACACTTTATATTGGTTTGCAAACTTTGCACTACAAGGTTACACATTTCAGAAAGTTAAAAAATAATTTGTGTCTATTTTTTATAGCTGAACTTCAGTGCAAAAATGTGTTTTTCCTCTCAGAGAAACTGTTGTGCACTTAAAAAAAAATGTGAAAAGCTACTGTACCTCTGTACCTACCTGTTTTTGCTGCACTAAAATGTATGTTTGTGACAGTTCAGCTAAATGTCCTTTCAAAATAAAGTTGAAAAGTAAGCAATGAAATTTTTGTCAAACTTTTCAGAGAATAACTGAAAACATACTTTATTATGGTATATCGTGATATATATCGTTATGGTGATATAAAATATTCCATATCGTGATATATGATTTTTTTTCCATATCGCCCAGCACTAAGCTGGATTACACTGTCAGAGCCCATCTTTGACACATGAGGACGTTTCAAAGCTATTCGGGAGTCCGCAGACCTGCTGAAAACCCGCACCAGTCCCGCTACAGCCTTCTGACCCGCTGCAACACAGAGGAGTGGATGTGTACCCACGGGGGGGGGGGGGGTGTTCTTTATCCTCTGTGGGGTGTAAACGTTCACGCGGGTCAGAAAGTGTCAGTGTCCGCGCTGATCTGGACACAGTGTTCTGGAGTTAACGAGCTAATCAGATCTGCAGATTAATAACCGTTTGATGGAAACTCGGGTTGCCAGATCTGCTGCAAGTGCAGCTTCCGGTCCAAGAATGACCATTCAGCCTTCAGCCAAGACCCCCCAAGAACAAAAGTACTCCAACCTGCGTCATAAAATTATTACTTATGCAGAAGTTTGTTGTAAAATAAAATTGTTGTTTAAAAATCATGACTTGGAAAATTGCACCTTTTTAACTTAATATGAAAGCACCCTTGTAAAATGTCAACTTTTAGTTCACAGTCACTCAGTCTGCACCCCCCCCCCCCCCCCCCCACCCCCACACTATGGTGGGAGGCCCAGACTGGCCTGGGGAGAGGTCATGGTCGGGGGACTGCAGTTCCTCTAGTGGTCAGTAGGAACTACCGACCTCTACTCAGTTCTCTACTGACCCACTAGAGGCTGCAGCCTCTAGTTCAGTAGAGGAACTGCAGCCTCTAGTCAGAGGAACCTCTAGTGTTCAGTAGAGGAACTGCAGCCTCTAGTGGTCGGTAGAGGAACTGCAGCTCTGGTGGTCAGTAGAGGAACTGCGCTCTAGTGGTCGGTAGAGGAACTGCAGCCTCTAGTGGTCGGTAGAGGATGCAGCCTCTGGTGGGGTAGAGGAACTGCAGCCTAGTGGTCGGTAGGGAACTGCAGCCTCTGGTGGTCGGTAGAGGAACTGCAGTCTCTAGTGTTCGGAGAGGAACTGCAGCCTCTGGTGGTCAGTAGAGGAACCCTCTGGTGGTGGAGAGGAAATGCAGCCTCTTGTGGTTGGTAGAGGAACTGCAGCCTCTAGTGGTCGGTAGAGGAACTGCAGCCTCTGGTGGTCGGTAGAGGAACTGCAGTCTCTAGTGTTCAGGAGAGGAACTGCAGCCTCTGGTGGTCGGTAGAGGAACTGCAGCCTCTAGTGGTCGGTAGAGGAACTGCAGCCTCTGGTGGTCGGTAGAGGAACTGCAGCTTTTAGTGACGGTGGTTTCTGGAAGTGTTCCTGAGTCCATCAGTGATGTCCAGGAGACAGTCATGTCTGAGGACCTGCAGATCTCCATCATCCAGTTGAGACCTTCATCCTGGTTCCTTGAACACAGAGGCTCCTCCTGACTTCTCTGAATCTGTTGATGATATCATGGATCAGAGGTGGTGAAGTCTTGTAGCTGCAGTTTGTCTCAGATTGGTGAACTTCTGTCCATCTGTCTCTCTGCAATGCTGCTGTTCTGTCCAGTCATGTGACCGGCCTGCTGTTAATTAAGATGATTAGTTGTTAAATGACGGTCCAGGTGTTTCAGATCCTCCAGCTACTGATGTGTTACTGGTGTTTTCATGAAATGGTCCAAGGTCTCGGTTTAAGATCTGACATGTCCATCATGTCCTACTGGGAATAAAATAAGGATTTATGACATTTGACATGACTGATTCTGTTTTTAGGGTTAAGGTTGGGGTTAAATGTCACATTAGGGGTTTCAGTTTGAAAATGTTTCTAGAGCCGTTTTTTGCTTCTCTAAGACCACTGCTGATGCCTTTCCCTCTTGACATTGTGCTAGCGTTCACCTGAAGCTGCTAGCGCTGACAGAAGCTGCTCATGGAGCTCTGTGTTCTTCTCTTATGTAAGTGTCTACCAAAGACAAGTCTCTGGTTGTGGTCCAGACAAGTCTCTGGTTGTGGTCCAGACAAGTCTCTGGTTGTGGTCCAGACAAGTCTCTGGTTGTGGTCCAGACAAGTCTCTGGTTGAGGTCAAGACAAGTCTCTGGGTGTGGTCCAGACAAGTCTCTCTTGGTTGTGGTCCAGACAAGTCTCTGGTTGTGGTCCAGACAGTCTCTGGTTGTGGTCCAGACAAGTCTCTGGTTGTGGTCCAGACAAGTCTCTGGTTGTGGTCCAGACAAGTCTCTGGTCCAGACAAGTCTCTGGTTTGGTCCAGACAAGTCTCTGGTTGTGGTCCAGACAAGTCTCTGGATGTGGTCCAGACAAGTCTCTGGATGTGGTCCAGACAAGTCTCTGGTTGAGGTCCAGACAAGTCTCTGGTTTTGGTCCAGACAAGTCTGGTTGTGGTCCAGACAAGTCTCTGGTTGTGGTCCAGACAAGTCTCTGGTTGTGGTCCAGACCTCTGGCATACTAGAATCAGATGGAAACATTTCTGAAGTCCTGCTTGTCTTCAGCAGCATTTCATCAACATCCATCTTGACAGATGCGTTGTGTTGGGAAACTGGAGTCTTCCCTCCGATTTGAACCCGCTTTCTTTGACTCCCGCAGTTCTGATCTGGATGGACAGGTCGCTCTATAATGAGCGACCCACCAGCGTGGGTCTCCTTCAGGGAGTCGTGCTGAGGTTCCAACGACCCCCCCACCTCCCAACTGCCCCGATGTTGAGCAATGTCTGAGCTCTTGATTGTAAACATTGAAGGTCAGCGTTGCTTCATTTCTCAGAACGGGCCTGTGTGGTCCAGCTGTGGACTTAAACAACTCATTTTTAATCACCAGGAACTTCTCTAATTACATGAAGACATGTTACACAATCATCTGGTTTTCAACACTTAACCCCCTACTGGCTGGGACGATAGGGGTGTGTCTACACACACTCTTTGTGTCCCTGGTTAGGGTGAGGCCGACTACTAACCCGTAACCTAAATCCCCAGCCCCCCGACCCAAATCCAGAACCCCTAACCTTCAACCCCCAACTCTTATCCCCTAACCCTTAACCCTAATCCCAAACCCTTAACCCCTGACCCTTAACCCTAACCCTAATCCCCCCTAACCCCTAACCCAATCCCTAACCCGAACCCTTCCACCCAACCCTAACCCCTGACCCTAATCCCAAACCTTAACCTAATCCCAAAACCCTCTCAACCCCTAACCTCAACCCCTGACCCTAATCCCAAAACCCTTAACCCTAATCCCAAACCCCACCCAACCCCTAACCCTAACCCCTGACCCTAATCCCAAACCCTTAACCCTAATCCCAAACCCTTTCCCCTAACCCTTAACCCCTGACCCTAATCCCCTAACCCCAAACCCTAATCCCAAACCCTTTCCCCTAACCCTTAACCCCTGACCCTAATCCCAAACCCTTAACCCTAATCCCAAACCCTTTCTCCTAACCCTTAACCCCTGACCCTAATCCCCTGACCCCAAACCCTAATCCCAAACCCTTTCCCCTAACCCTTAACCCCTGACCCTATTCCCAAACCCTTAACCCTAATCCCAAACCCTTTCCCTTAACCCTAACCCTCAACCCCTGACCCTAAACCCTAACCCTTCAACAGCCGAGGGTCAGAACCAGCTCCATTACAGACATTTATGAGGATGGGGGCTGAAATTGAGAGACATGGGCAACCTCCGTTAAATTATGGTTATTTCTGAAATATTTTGTTGGAAAACCTCAAAATTTCTAAATTTGTGACTCTTTAGCTCAGTATCACAACTTTTAGAATTAAAATGTTGACTTTTGCCAAATTGCAGCTTTTGTCATGAAATTACAACTTTATGTCACGAACTTGTGAATTTCATGTGATTTCAGTTTTCTGTCCAAAAATCAAGAATTCTGGTCGTAAAATAACAAATTCCACGATATTGCAACTTTTCTTTCAAGCAAATCAAATTTCTGTCATTAAATCTCAAATTTCACAAAACTGTGACTTTTTGACATCAAATTACAATTTAATGTTGCAAAATTTCAAATCTCATATAACGACAACTTCATGTCACATCTAATGTTTTTATCATAAAAATCAAAAATTTTAAATTTTTTTGTTTTAAATGAATATTAGAACTTTTATGTTTTTTCTTTTATGTACTTTTGAAAAATACCAGCTTTTGAATGTGAAATTGTGACTTCATGTTGTGAAACTGAATTTTTCATGATGTTCACTGTGAATCTCCTGTAATTGAACATTAATTGTTCTGAAATATTCTTTTTTTTTGTTCCTAAAGTTTGCTATGGCAAGAAGTCACAGAAGTTGGGATGTTTTTGGTCAAATAGCCACAATTTTGTCAAATTTGTCATGTTTCTGACACAAAACTGTGATCTGGTATCAAAAATCAGTTTTACAACTAACTTCTGAGATTTTAGAAGAGAAAACTGCATTTAAACAAATTTCAAATGACTTAAAGTTAAAATTACAAACTTGCAGATATGGGAAATTTATCATTGCAACAAAATCATAATATTTAGCAAAAGTTGAAATTTGAGGGCAAATGGTTCAGGGTTCAGGGTTCAGGGTTCAGGGTCACCTGCAACAAGCTTTTCTTCCATTACTATCAGTTTTTCTTTCTATATTTGAGCTCTCAGTTATTTTTTAATATGTCAGAACATTTGACCCGGTTGGACCCAGTTTGAACCCGTGAAGCATGACACCCCAACCGTGAACAGAACCGAGCTCAGAACCAGCTGGCTCTGACTGAGCTGTTCCTGCTGGAGAGGACGATTCCTGGACCTCCTCCAGGAACTCACTCAGACACAAAAGAACCACCAGAACAGCGAGTTCAGCTGCAGATCCAGGCACAGCCCGGCTGCAGGTCCAGCTGACACCCCGGGGCTTCTGGGAAAACCAGAGTAGGCGAAAACGTGACAGTTCTGTCCAAAATGGACAAAGCTGCTGCGCTGGTCTAACAGCTCTGGTTCAGAGCCATCTAAATACAGCACCAGTCTAGAACCAGAACCATCTGAAACCAAACACCCGTCTAGAACCAGAACCATCTAAATACAGCACCAGTTTAGAACCAGAACCATCTGAATCCAGCACCTGTTTAGAACCAGAACCATCTAAATACAGCACCTTTAGAACCAGAACCATCTGAAACCAACACCCGTCTAGAACCAGACCATCTAAATACAGCACCAGTTAGAACCAGAACCATCTGAATCCAGCACCCGTCGAGAACCAGAACAGAACCATCTGAATCCAGCACCAGTCTAGAACCAGAAACCTCTGAAACCAGCACCTGTCTAGAATCAGAACCATCGGAATCCAGCACCTGTCTAGAGCCAAAACCATCTAAATACAGCACCAGTCTACAACCAGAACCATCTGAAACCAGCACCCGTCTAGAACCAGAACCATCTAAATATACAGCACCAGTCTAGAACCAGAATCATCTGAATCCAGCACCTGTCTAGAACCAGAACCATCTAAATACAGCATCCATCTAGAACCCAAATCATCTGAATCCAGCACCCGTCTCGAACCAGAACCATCTGAATCCAGCACCCGTCTAGAACCAGAACCATCTCAATACAGCACCCGTCTAGATTCAGAACCATCTAAATACAGCACCAGTCTAGAACCAGAACCATCTGAATCCAGCACCCCTCTAGAACCAGAACCATCTAAATACAGCACCAGTCTAGAACCAAACCATCTAAATACAACACCCTCAGAACCAGAACCATCTGAAACCAGCACCTGTCTAGAACCAGAACCATTTAAATATACAGCACCAGTCTAGAACCAGATTCATCTGAAACCAGTACCTGTCTAGAACCAGAACCATCTGTGTCCAGCACCTGTCTAGAGCCAGAACCATCTAAATACAGCACCCGTCTAGAACCAGAACCATTTAAATCCAGCACCAGTCTAGAACCAGAACCATCTGAATCCAGCAGCAGTCTAGAACCAGAACCATCTGATGAAACCAGCACCCGTCTAGAATCAGAACCATCTAAATATACAGCCCCCATCTAGAACTAGAACCATCTAAATATACAGCACCAGTCTAGAACCAGAACCATCTGAATCCAGCACCAGTCTAGAACCAGAACCATCTGAAACCAGCACCATCTAGAACCAGAACCATCTAAATATACAGCACCAGTCTAGAACCAGAACCATCTGAATCCGGCACGAGTCTAGAACCAGAAACATCTGAAACCAGCACCCGTCTAGAACCAGAACCATCTAAATACAGCACCAGTCTAGAACCAGAACCATCTAAATTTACAGCACCAGTCTAAAACCAGAACCATCTGAATCCAGCACTAGTCTAGGATCAGAACCATCTGATTCCAGCACCGGTCTAGAACCAGAACCATCTGAATCCAGCACCCCTCTAGAACCAGAACCATCTAAATACAGCACCAGTCTAGAACCATAACCATCTAAATACAGCACCCGTCTAGAACCAGAACCATCTGAAACCAGCACCTGTCTAGAACCAGAACCATTTAAATATACAGCACCAGTCTAGAACCAGATTCGTCTGAAACCAGTACCCGTCTAGAACCAGAACCATCTGTGTCCAGCACCTGTCTAGAGCCAGAACCATCAAAATACAGCACCCGTCTAGAACCAGAACCATTTAAATCCAGCACCAGTCTAGAACCAGAACCATCTGAATCCAGCACCCGTCTAGAACCAGAACCATCTAAATATACAGCCCCCATCTAGAACCAGAACCATCTAAATATACAGCACCAGTCTAGAACCAGAACCACCTGAATCCAGCACCAGTCTAGAACCAGAACCATCTGAATCCAGCACTAGTCTAGGATCAGAACCATCTGATTCCAGCACCGGTCTTGAACCAGAACCATCTGAATCCAGCACCGGTCTAGAACCAGAACCATTAAATATACAGCACCCATCTAGAACCAGAACCATGTGAATCCAGCACCGGTCTAGAACCAAAACCATCTAAATACAGCACCAGTCTAGAGCCAAAATCATCTCAATCCAGCAGTTTAGAATCAGAACCATCTAAGTGATATTCAACAGACAGTTACCTGGCTCCACTAAATTCATATATACTGTATAATAATAATAATAGACCAGGATGTGTCGGTCCGGTGGTCGTCTTTGTGCCTACTGAAGTAAATTTTAGTCCTCCAGGCTTAGTCCAGAGTTATTTCCAAGTTAGTCAAGGGTCAGTCGAAGATTCAGTCCATGGTTCAAGGATTAAACCAGGGTCAGTTCAGGATTTGGGTTTGACATCTATGGAATGTTCCTGATGTCTTCCATCTGTCTCCCTGCAGGCTGCGACTCGGGGTTCGGCAACAATGCGGCCAAGTGTCTGGACTCTCTGGGCTTCCAGGTGTTTGCCACTGTGTTGAACTTGAGGGGGGATGGGGCCAGAGAGCTGCGTAGGACCTGCTCGTCCCGCCTCACCATCCTGCAGGTGGACATCACCCAACCACAGCAGGTGCAGCAGGCGTTACTGGACACCAAGGCCAAGCTGGGCCTCCAAGGTTGGTCCCCTGCCACGTGAAACCTGTTCAGAAACCAGTTCATGCATGAAACCAGTGTAGAAATCTGTTCACACATGGAACCAGTTCAGAAATCAGTTCTCACATGAAAGTAGTTCAGAAACCAGTTCACACATGAAACCAGTTCAGAAACAAGTTCACACATGAAACCAGTGTAGAAATCTGTTCACACATGGAACCAGTTCAGAAATCAGTTCTCACATGAAAGTAGTTCAGAAACCAGTTCACACATGAAACCAGTTCAGAAACAAGTTCACACATGGAAACAGTTCAGAAATCAGTTCTCAGATGAAAGTAGTTCAGAAACCAGTTCACACATGAAACAAGTTCAGAAACAAGTTCACACATGAAACCAGTTGAGAAGTCAGTTCACACACGAAACTGGTTTAGAAATCAGTTCACACATGGAACCAGTTTAGAAATCAGTTCTCACATGAAACTAGTTCAGAAACCAGTTCACACATGAAACCAGTTCAGAAACAAGTTCACACATGAAACCAGTTGAGAAGTCAGTTCATACACGAAACTGGTTTAAAAATCAGTTCTCACATGAAACTAGTTCAGAAACCAGTTCACACATGAAACCAGTTCAGAAATCAGTTCACACATGAAACCAGTTTAGAAACCAGTTCACACATTAAATCAGTTCAGAAATCAGCTTACAGATATAATCAGTTCAGAAATCATCTTACACATGAAACCAGTTTAGAAATCAGTTCACCCATGAGACTGGTTTAGAAACCAGTTCACATGTGAAACCAGTTTAGAAATCAGTTCACACACAAAACTGGTTTAAAAATCAGTTCACACACGAAACGAGTTCAGAAACCACTTCACCTATGAAACCAGTTGAGAAACCAGTTCACACATGAAACGAGTTCAGAAACCACTTCACACATGAAACCAGTTTTAAAATCAGTTCACACATGAAACCGGTTCAGAAATAGTTCCTATGGAAGGTTCAGGTTTAGGTTCAGGGGGTCTCTGGGGGTGGGATGACTGCTCTGGAACCAGTTTCAGGGATTAGGGGCCATTTAAGGGGGGGTCTGATGTTACTGCGTCTGTGATTGGCTGAGAGCTGCAGCTCCTCCCTCCTTCATAACGACCTGGTCTGAGTCCATCACTCACATGCCAACATTATGAGTGTGTGTGTGCGTGAGTCTGAGAATGTGTGAACTGGGGGGGGGGGGTGGGGGGGGGGGGGGGGGGGGCTTCACAACAGTGTGTGATTTGTGAGTTTCTCACTTTGATGGAGTAAATCAGCGGCACAGATCAGAATCACGTCGACTTGTTAGAGTTCAGCTCAGAGCAGTTTGAGGTTGGAGTGGGGTGGGGGTTGTCGGGGGGGGGGGGGGGGGATTTTCCAGGAACTGTGCAGGAAGTGGTTGGACCTCCTGCACTCAGGAACAAAGTCAGGCCTGGCTTCTGGAACATTCTGCAGATCAGTTTGTTCTGCTGCAGATTTATTCAGCCCATGTCCTCAGATGCCCTCAGATGTCCTCCAGATCTGTCCATCAGCAGCTCTGACCCTGTCCACGAATGTCCAGTCACCTTCCGATGTCAGAGTCCATCTTTTCATCCTGCCTTTCTTAGTTTTGTGTAAAAACAATGTAATGATCTAAAAGGAAGCAGTTCTGAATATCAGTGGGTAATCCTAAGTGCCCCCTCACTGTTTTCACAGGACCTACGAGTAGCAGCCAGGTGCTGCTGGTCATCAGCAGGTGTTCTGACCTCAGGAAATGCAGACACAACACTCAAAGGGAAAAACATCAGCAATCACCCTAGAGAAGCAACAGAAATGGTTATTTTAGGCAGCCACTTGAAGAATTACAGGCAGCTGGATTCTGGGCTTTGTTCATGAAAGAACAAAGATAAATCTGTTCGCCTCAAGTGAGGAATTATAGATAACATTTGAAGGAATTAGCCCCCACCGCTCCAGAACGTTGACCCTCTCCAATGTCTGTGTGAAGCTGATATGAAGCTGCTTCATGGACCGTGGACACTGACCGTGCTGGTGTGTGTTCATGTGTGTGTTCATGTGTGTGCTCGGGTGTGTGTGTGTGTGTTCAGGTCTGTGGGGTCTCGTGAACAATGCTGGTGTGTGCGTGAACTTCGGTGATGCAGAGCTGTCACTGATGTCCAACTTCCGCGGCTGCATGGAGGTCAACTTCTTCGGGACACTCAGCATGACCAGGAGCTTCCTGCCGCTGCTCCGCCAGGCCAAAGGTCGCATCGTCAACATCTCCAGCCCGGCTGGTGCGTAGCTCTCACACCCATCTGGTCATTGGTCGGTCTGTGCGTGATGTCACGGTGATGTCACCTGTGCTTTCCAGGTGACCAGCCGTTCCCGTGCCTAGCGGCGTACGGAGCCTCCAAAGCTGCTCTCAACCTTCTGACGGAAACTCTGCGGCATGAGCTGGAGCCCTGGGGGGTCCGTGTGTCCACCATCCTGCCATCCTCATACAGGACAGGTGAGGCCCCCGCCCCAAGGTCATGTGACCTCACTTGGTGCACAATAGAGAGCAATAAATATCGTAGAGCGTAGACAGCTCAAATGTAAGAAATAAACACATAACGTGGTCAACGTGGGGATGACGTCTATATAGACAGGTGGAGGTAAACGCTGGGATGACGTCTATATAGACGGGTGGAGGTCAACGCTGGGATGACGTCTATATAGACAGGTGGAGGTAAACGCTGGGATGACATCTATATAGACGGGTGGGGGTCAACGCTGGGATGACGTCTATATATAGACGGGTGGATGTAAACGCTGGGATGACGTCTATATAGACAGGTGGAGGTCAACGCTGGGATGACGTCTATATAGACAGGTGGAGGTCAACGCTGGGATGACGTCTATATAGACAGGTGGAGGTCAACGCTGGGATGACGTCTATATAGACGGGGGGAGGTCAACGCTGGGATGACGTCTATATAGACGGGTGGAGGTCAACGCTGGGATGACGTCTATATAGACGGGTGGAGGTCAACGCTGGGATGACGTCTATATAGACGGGTGGAGGTCAACGCTGGGGATGACGTCTATATAGACGGGTGGAGGTCAACGCTGGGATGACGTCTATATAGATAGGTAACTGGGATGTCTATATAGACGGGTGGAGGTCAACGCTGGGATGACGTCTATATAGACGGGTGGAGGTCAACGCTGGGATGACGTCTATATAGACGGGTGGAGGTCAGACGTGGATGACGTCTATATAGACGGTAGGTCAACGCTGGGATGACGTCTATATAGACGGGTGGAGGTCAACGCTGGGATGACGTCTATATAGACGGGTGGAGGTCAACGCTGGGATGACGTCTATATAGATGGGTGGAGGTCAACGCTGGGATGACGTCTATATAGACGGGTGGAGGTCAACGCTGGGATGACGTCTATATAGACGGGTGGAGGTCAACGCTGGGATGACGTCTATATAGACGGTGGAGGTCAACGCTGGGATGACGTCTATATAGACGGGTGGAGGTCAACGCTGGGATGACGTCTATATAGACGGGTGGAGGTCAACGCTGGGTGACGTCTATATAGAGGTGGAGGTCAACGCTGGGATGACGTCTATATAGACGGGTGGAGGTAAACGCTGGGATGACGTCTATATAGACGGTGGAGGTCAAAACTGGGATGACGTCTATATAGGAGGGTAGGTCAACGCTGGGATGACGTCTATATAGACGGGTGGAGGTCAACGCTGGGATGACGTCTATATAGACGGGGAGGTCAACGCTGGGATGACGTCTATATAGACGGGTGGAGGTCAACGCTGGGATGACGTCTATATAGACGGGTGAGGTCAACGCTGGGATGACGTCTATATAGACGGGTGGAGGTCAACGCTGGGATGACGTCTATATAGACGGGTGGAGGTCAACGCTGGGATGACGTCTATATAGACGGGTGGAGGTCAACGCTGGGATGACGTCTATATAGACGGTGGAGGTCAACGCTGGGATGACGTCTATATAGACGGGTGGAGGTAAACGCTGGGATGACGTCTATATAGACGGGTGGAGGTCAACGCTGGGATGACGTCTATATAGACGGGTGGAGGTCAACGCTGGGATGACGTCTATATAGACAGGTGGAGGTCAACACTGGGGATGACGTCTATATAGAGATGTCAACGCTGGGATGACGTCTATATAGACGGGTGGAGGTCAACGCTGGGATGACGTCTATATAGACGGGTGGAGGTCAACGCTGGGATGACGTCTATATAGACGGGTGGAGGTCAACGCTGGGATGACGTCTATATAGACAGGTGGAGGTCAACACTGGGATGACGTCTATATAGACGGGTGTAGGTCAACGCTGGGATGACGTCTATATAGACGGGTGGAGGTCAACGCTGGGATGACGTCTATATAGACGGGTGGAGGTCAACGCTGGGATGACGTCTATATAGACCGGTGGAGGTCAACGCTGGGATGACGTCTATATAGACGGGTGGAGGTCAAGGCTGGGATGACGTCTATATAGACGGGTGTAGGTAAATGCTGGGATGACGTCTATATAGACAGGTGGAGGTAAACGCTGGGATGACGACGGGTGGAGGTCAACGCTGGGATGGGATGACGTCTATATAGACGGGTGGAGGTCAACGCTGAGATGACGTCTATATAGACAGGTGGAGGTAAACGCTGGGATGACGTCTATATAGACGGGTGGAGGTAAACGCTGGGATGACGTCTATATAGACGGGTGGAGGTAAACGCTGGGATGACGTCTATATAGACAGGTGGAGGTCAACGCTGGGATGACGTCTTTATAGACGGGTGGAGGTAAACGCTGGGATGACGTCTATATAGACGGGTGGAGGTCAACGCTGGGATGACGTCTATATAGACAGGTGGAGGTCAACGCTGGGATGACGTCTATATAGACGGGTGGAGGTAAACGCTGGGATGGTCAGAGGGTGGAATTGCAGGTTAGTATCGAACTCTGGAAACTATGTATGAAAACATACAGACAGAAAAAGGAAAATGGGGACAGGACAAAAACTACAGGAACAATAAAGCACAGTTCCATTAATGAGCTGCTCCTAATTAACTGTGGATCCAGCTGAAGGGAGAAGAAGAACTATGGGAGAGTAGAGGGGTGAGAACACCAGTCAGTGGATCATGTTGGTGTCTCCCTGCAGCGTAGACCTATAGCAGCATAGCTATGATGAGGCTATGTTTCAGACCAGCCTGCTCTAGTCTTGGCTAGCACTCCATTGCAATGCTGTATTCCTGCTGGTTGTTGACCCTGAGCTCTCCCCTCACTCCCACAGGTCGCACCTGTGACCACACCTATTGGGAGGAGCAACACAGGCAGCTGCTGCAGGGCCTGTCGCCAGCACTGCTGGAGGAGTACGGGGAGGACTATGTGTCCGAGACCAAGGACCTATTCCAGAGCTTCGCCAAGCACGCCAACCCGGACGTCAGCCCTGTCATGGACGCCATTGTCCAAGCGCTGCTAGCACCACAGCCGCACGCACGCTACTATGCTGGCCCGGGTGTAGGCCTCATGTACTTCATCTATACCTACTGCCCCTTCAGCATCAGCAACCGCTTCCTACAGAAACTCTTTGTCAAGAAGACGCTGATTCCACACGCCCTCAGGAAGCAGTCGAAGCTGGACTTGAATCTCCACCTTAACAACAATAACAATAACAACAACAAGGGTGAGGAGAAGCTGCAGATGTGAGGGACATACTGGACAACTTCTGTAGACCTTTGTTCTGGAACTCCTGAAGGGATTGTAGTGATGCACCAAAATGGCTTCTGTTTGTAGCCTCCTACAAAAGTCTCCATTTGTTGGAGGGTACAAATGATCACAGTTAATTTTGTTTCTCCACTAGTTCTGGACGTGAACTTGTAGCTTTGGAGCCTAGTGGGTGCAGGAGGAACTGAATCTGTCTAGTTTGGAACCATACGTTGGTGATTTGGTCACCCTTGTGGTAACTGGGAGTAACTGCAGTGGCTGCAGGAGAAACTTTGTCTGTCTAGTCTGGATGTAAACGTCAGCAGCTCTAGCCAGCTAACCTCTCAGCGCCCAGAGCCAACAGAGCTCGGTTCGTCACGCTGGTGAAAGACTGTCAAGTCCGGTCCACATTCTCATCGCGTCGAACCAAAGTCTTCCAGAAGCTAGCGGTTGAGTCATCCTGATATGTTCCTGTCCAGTTCCCGTCCTCACATTCCTCTGATTCAGCTCCTTCCCACCTGTGACCTGCAGGAGAGTCTGCATCACCAGATGGAACCCTTTCAAAATAAAAGCACATAAACAATTGATTTGCATTGCAATTGAGAAGCAAAATAACTGATAAAATTGCACTGATGGTGAGCATGTGGTTAGCCTAGCTGCACTTCAGTACCATCCTAACTCGACCTGAACATTCTGCATCAGATTCACTGTTGCTAGCCCAGTTGATGGTAACAGTCTGCACGAGTAAGAGTGTGTTAAAGCTCGTAGCATGATTTTTTGTGATTTTGTTCTAAAATCACAAATGTTTCTTGTAAAACCACACATTTTGAGACATTACTTTTTGTATAAAAAAATACCTCGAACATTTGCGAAATCCCAATTATTAGTTTACCTTTTTAGCCACATGCCAACCTGAGCTAAATAAACCACATGCTAGAAGATGCTAAGTTAGCCATATGCCAACAGGGTTGCTGACTCTTCAATTCTAAAATAATTTCAGAAATAAATTTCACGATCAGACTTCCTCTTTAGCTCTAGCCTTCACAATAAAAGCACAAAGATGTTTCATTGCTGAAGAAATGATTCAAGATTCAAGATTCTCTTTATTGTCATTGTCACAAGTACAACGAAAAGTAAGATCCTGCTTGTTTTATGTCTGTCCTTCTTCACAGTCAGATCATGTAAGCATGTTTCTGCTTGTTGTTTCAGGTTTGACTGTCAGAGTCAAGTGAAACTGTTCAAGTTTTTAGCTGAATTTTCTCAGTGGAGTTGAACTCTTAACTGTTGCGCTTTTATTTCAAAGTTTTGACAGAAGTGAATCCATTAATGTTTTTCCTTTCAAAACCAGTCGATTTGCTCATATTTCTGTTGGAAACGTAGACGCTCTTGGTTCAAACCTCCAATCACATTCAGGGAACAGTTCTGCTGTCCTCCTGTGGACTGAAGACAAGTCTGTGTGCTGTTTGTTTTCCTCTCACACTATTTATGGCATTTTCTTCTTTTTCTCAACACTTTAACTGTGAATTTTGTATGAAAAAGATAAAAAAAAAAAATAGCAACAGTATGACGATGTCTAGTGTTCACTTTGTTCATCCTTTCATTGAAATAAAGTTGACTTTTTAAGACATGGTCTTATGTTTCTGGTTAATATCTAAAGTATATAAAATTTTGCAGAAACTGAAGAGGAGTCCAGAAAAACAGTTTTTCCGACGCTGGTTGGAGCAGAACCAGAACATTTCCATTTGTGTTCAAAATCTTAAAGTTAGTTCTAGAATAAACCTGTGTTTAAATCAAAACATGATAATGCTGCATAAGGACTGGGCATGTGATGGCATCCATAGTTTCTCCAGAGTGGTTCTGAAGCTTCTTTTTCCTGGAAACCAGCTGAAACATGCCCACCTTCTGCGTATCAGCCGTTTCAACTGAGCTCACCCTAACCAACAAAGCTAGTTTGTTACAGCCTCATTTCAAAAGTTGCTACTGAAACAGTGAAAGATTCATGAGCCATGTGGGTCTGCCTCAACTAAATGAACATGTAGACTCACCAGGTTGGAAGCTCCTGAAAGAAAACGTACTACAATGAAAAAAAAAATAACTGAGAAGTAGTATTTTTTACTAAAAATTGAATCATGTTTTGGGTCCCAAAGTCGGAAGTGATTGACTTTTTATTGACTATTCACTGTTAGTGTCTTTCCGATTCTGTGCTAAAGAATCAGAAAGACACTAACAGAGCTGTAAAGACACTGTTAGTATCGCTACGATTTTCAATTAGTGTCTTTACGGTTCTATGTTAGTATCTCTACGATTCTGTTAGTGTCTTTACGATTCTCTGTTAGTGACTTTACGATTCTCTGTTATTATCTCTACGATTCTCTGTTAGTGTCTTTACGATTCTGTTAGTGTCTTTACGATTCTGTTAGTGTCTTTACGATTCTCTGTTAGTGTCTTTATGATTCTCTGTTAGTGTCTTTACGATTCTGTTAGTGTCTTTACGATTCTGTTAGTGTCTTTACAATTCTGTTAGTATCTTTACGATTCTGTTAGTGTCTTTACAATTCTGTTAGTGTCTTTACGATTCTGTTAGTGTCTTTACGATTCTGTTAGTGTCTTTACAATTCTGTTAGTGTCTTACAATTCTGTTAGTGTCTTTACGATTCTGTTAGTGTCTTTACAATTCTGTTAGTGTCTTTACGATTCTGTTAGTGTCTTTACGATTCTCTGTTAGTGTCTTTATGATTCTCTGTTAGTGTCTTTACAATTCTGTTAGTGTCTTTATCTTTATTCTTTGATTCTTTAGTGTCTTTACGATTCTGTTAGTGTCTTTACGATTCTGTTAGTGTCTTTACGATTCTCTGTTAGTGTCTTTACGATTCTGTTAGTGTCTTTACGATTCTGTTAGTGTCTTTACGATTCTGTTAGTGTCTTACGATTCTGTTAGTGTCTTTACGATTCTGTTAGTGTCTTTACGATTCTGTTAGTATCTTTATGATTCTGTTAGTGTCTTTACAATTCTGTTAGTGTCTTTACGATTCTCTGTTAGTGTCTTTACGATTCTGTTAGTATCTTTACGATTCTGTTAGTGTCTTTACTCTGTTAGTGTCTTTACGTTAGTGTCTTACAATTCTGTTAGTGTCTTTACGATTCTGTTGTCTTTACGTGTCTTTACAATTCTGTTAGTGTCTTTACGATTCTTTATTCTGTTAGTGTCTTTACGATTCTGTTAGTGTCTTTACAATTCTGTTAGTGTCTTTACGATTCTGTTAGTGTCTTTACGATTCTGTTAGTGTCTTTACGATTCTGTTAGTGTCTTTACAATTCTGTTAGTGTCTTTACGATTCTGTTAGTGTCTTACGATTCTGTTAGTGTCTTTACGATTCTGTTAGTGTCTTTACGATTCTCTGTTAGTGTCTTTACGTTATTCTGTTAGTGTCTTTACGATTTCTGTTAGTGTCTTTACGATTCTCTGTTAGTGTCTTTACGATTCTCTGTTAGTGTCTTTACGATTCTGTTAGTGTCTTTACGATTCTGTTAGTGTCTTTACGATTCTGTTAGTGTCTTTACGATTCTGTTAGTGTCTCTACGATTCTGTTAGTGTCTTTACGATTCTCTGTTAGTGTCTTTACGATTCTCTGTTAGTATCTTACGATTCTGTTAGTGTTTTTGATTCTGTTAGTGTCTTTACGATTCTGTTAGTGTCTTTACAATTCTGTTAGTGTCTTTACGATTCTGTTAGTGTCTTTACAATTCTGTTAGTATCTTTACGATTCTGTTAGTGTCTTTACAATTCTGTTAGTGTCTTTACGATTCTGTTAGTGTCTTTATTCTGTTAGTGTCTTTACGATTCTGTTAGTGTCTTTACGATTCTGTTAGTGTCTTTACGATTCTGTTAGTGTCTTTACGATTCTGTTAGTGTCTTTACGATTCTGTTAGTGTCTTTACGATTCTGTTAGTGTCTTTACGATTCTGTTAGTGTCTTTACGATTCTGTTAGTGTCTTTACGATTCTCTGTTAGTGTCTTTACGATTCTGTTAGTGTCTTTACGATTCTCTGTTAGTGTCTTTACGATTCTGTTAGTGTCTTTACGATTCTGTTAGTGTCTTTACAATTCTGTTAGTGTCTTTACGATTCTGTTAGTGTCTTTACAATTCTGTTAGTATCTCTACGATTCTGTTAGTGTCTTTACGATTCTCTGTTAGTGACTTTACGATTCTCTGTTATTATCTCTACGATTCTCTTAGTGTTTATGATTCTGTTAGTGTCTTTACGATTCTGTTAGTGTCTTTACGATTCTGTTAGTGTCTTTACGATTCTGTTAGTGTCTTTATGATTCTCTGTTAGTGTCTTTACGATTCTGTTAGTGTCTTTACGATTCTGTTAGTGTCTTTACAATTCTGTTAGTATCTTTACGATTCTGTTAGTGTCTTTACAATTCTGTTAGTGTCTTACGATTCTGTTAGTGTCTTTACGATTCTGTTAGTGTCTTTACGATTCTCTGTTAGTGTCTTTATGATTCTCTGTTAGTGTCTTTACGATTCTGTTAGTGTCTTTACGATTCTGTTAGTGTCTTTACGATTCTGTTAGTGTCTTACGATTCTGTTAGTGTCTTTACGATTCTGTTAGTGTCTTTACGATTCTGTTAGTGTCTTTACGATTCTGTTAGTGTCTTACGATTCTGTTAGTATCTTTACGATTCTGTTAGTGTCTTTACAATTCTGTTAGTGTCTTACGATTCTGTTAGTTATCTTTACGATTCTGTTAGTGTCTTTACGATTCTGTTAGTGTCTTTACGATTCTGTTAGTCTTTACGATTCTGTTAGTGTCTTTACGATTCTGTTAGTGTCTTTACGATTCTGTTAGTGTCTTTACGATTCTGTTAGTGTCTTTACGATTCTGTTAGTGTCTTTACAATTCTGTTAGTGTCTTACGATTCTTTAGTGTCTTTACGATTCTGTTAGTGTCTTACGATTCTGTTAGTGTCTTTACGATTCTGTTAGTGTCTTTACGATTCTGTTAGTGTCTTTACGATTCTGTTAGTGTCTTTACGATTCTGTTAGTGTCTTTACGATTCTGTTAGTGTCTGTTAGTGTCTTTACGATTCTGTTAGTGTCTTTACGATTCTCTGTTAGTGTCTTACGATTCTGTTAGTGTCTTTACGATTCTCTGTTAGTGTCTTACGATTCTGTTAGTGTCTTTACGATTCTGTTAGTGTCTTTATCTGTTATTCTTTACGATTTGTTAGTGTCTTTACGATTCTGTTAGTGTCTTTACGATTCTGTTAGTGTTCTTTACGATTTCTGTTAGTGTCTTTACGATTCTGTTAGTGTCTTTACAATTCTGTTAGTGTCTTTACGATTCTGTTAGTGTCTTTACGATTCTGTTATTCTGTTAGGTCTTACAATTCTGTTAGTGTCTTTATTCTGTTAGTGTCTTTACAATTCTGTTAGTGTCTTTACGATTCTGTTAGTGTCTTTACAATTCTGTTAGTGTCTTTACGATTCTGTTAGTGTCTTTACAATTCTGTTAGTGTCTTTACGATTCTGTTAGTGTCTTTACTTTACGATTCTGTTAGTGTCTTTACGATTCTGTTAGTGTCTTTAGTGTCTTTACGATTCTGTTAGTGTCTTTACGATTCTGTTAGTGTCTTTACGATTCTTCTTTAGTGTTTAGTGTCTTTACGATTCTGTTAGTGTCTTTACGATTCTGTTAGTGTCTTTACGATTCTGTTAGTGTCTTTACGATTCTGTTAGTGTCTTTATGATTCTGTTAGTGTCTTTACGATTCTGTTTGTGTCTTTACGATTCTGTTAGTGTCTTTACGATTCTGTTAGTTCTTTATGTCTTTAGTTCTGTCTTTATCTGTTAGTATCTTTACGATTCTGTTAGTGTCTTTACGATTCTCTGTTAGTGTCTTTACGATCTTCTGTTAGTGTCTTTACGATTCTCTGTTAGTGTCTTTACGATTCTGTTAGTGTCTTTACGATTCTTTGTTAGTATCCATCCATCCATCCATCCATCCATTAGCTCTCGCTTGGTCCAGAGTCGGGTCGCGGGGGCAGCAGCTTCAGCTGAGAGGTCCAGACCTCCCTCCCCTCAGCCGCCTCCACCAGCTCCTCTGGGAGAATCCCGAGGCGTTCCCAGGCCAGCTGAGAGATATAATCTCTCCAGCGGGTCCTGGGTCTTCCCTGTGGTCTTCTCCCAGTGGGACGTGCCCGAAACACCTCTCCAGGGAGGCGTCCGGGGGGCGTCCTAACAAGATGAACCACCTCAACTGGCTCCTCTCGATCTGAAGGAGCAGTGGCTCTACTCTGAGTCTCTCCTGAATGACTGAACTTCTCACCTTATCTCTAAGGGAGAGTCCAGCCACCCTGCGGAGAAAACTCATTTCTGCCACTTGTATCCGCGATCTCATTCTTTCGGTCACTACCCACAGTTCATGACCATAGGTGAGGGTTGGAACAAAGATCGACTGGTAAACAGAGAGCCTTGCCTTTTGGCTCAGCTCTCTCTTCACCACAACGGACCGGTACAGAGTCACCACCACAGCAGATGCTGCACCAATCTGTCTGTCGATCTCCTGCTCCTTTCTCCCTTGTGAACAAGACCCCGAGATACTTAAACTCCTCCACTTGAGGCAGAACCTCACTCCCGACCCGGAGGAGGCATTCTACCCTTTTCCTACTGAGGACCATGGTCTCAGATTTGGAGTAGCTGATTCTCATCCCTGCCGCTTCACACTCGGCTGCGAACCGCTCCAGTGAGAGCTGCAGATCCCCACTCGATGGCGCCAACAGGACCACGTCATCTGCAAACAGCAGAGACGAGATCCCGACACCACCGAACCGGAACCCTTCCGCTCCATGGCTGCGCCTAGAAATTCTGTCCATAAACAGAATCGGTGACGAAGATCAGTCCTGGCGGAGTCCAACTCTCACTGAAAACGAATCCAATTTACAACCGGCAATGCGGACCAAGCTCCTACTCCATCTGTACAGGAACTGGACAGCCCGTAACAACGGGCCCAGCACCCCGTACTCCTTACTCTTTACAATTCTCTATTAGTGTCTTTACGATTCTCTGTTAGTGTCTTTAAGAGTCTCTGTTAGTGTCTTTTTGATTTTCTGTTAATATTTTTACAATTCTCTGGAAGGGTTTTTACCAGGATCCACATCAGTTTTTTTAATGTCATGAGGTTGAAGACAACATCATCCACCTGAGAAGACTCTCCTGGAGGAAGCTGAGGTCCTTCAGTGTTTCAGCCAGATGTTCAGATCTTCTATCAGTCTGTGGTGGAGAGTTCAGTCCATCTGCAGTCACCTGTAGGAGGAGCATCAGAGAACCTGAACAAGCTGATGAAGAAGACTGGATCTGGATCTGATCTGGAGATGGTGGAGCTGATGGAGGACACTTCAAACATCATGGACAACTCTGAACATCCTCTACACAACACAGAGATTCAGCAGCAGAATGTCTTCAGTCAGAGGATCTTCAGATCCTTCCTGAACACAGCTGGAACCTTCTAGAATCACTGAAGAGACTCATGACAGTTACTGGAACTACTAAT
This sequence comes from Hirundichthys speculiger, assembly GCA_018398805.1. NCBI lineage: Eukaryota > Metazoa > Chordata > Actinopteri > Beloniformes > Exocoetidae > Hirundichthys > Hirundichthys speculiger. Next base: position 362,471 of record JAGFBZ010000435.1, on the reverse strand, counting down.
TTACCTTCAGGGATCAATAAAGTATTTTGAACGCTGAATTCTCCATTAATGTTTCAAGATTCTCAGTTTGTCTCTTTTGGATTCTCCGTTCATGAGTTGTGATTACATTTGTGCTGTTTTGGTTCCTGAACCTCCTTTAGGTTGAACAGCGTTTTCACAACCAAAAGTATTTCCATTTGAACCAGGATCAAGGTCACAAACTTTGAGAAACAGTGCTGCAGAGATGTGGTCCAGAGCCTGGTTCTGTGGACCAGGATGACCTCCCTGGAGGTCTCTGGAGTCCAGCGCTGGATCTGCTGCCGGAGCGGTTGGGAAACAGTCAGCCAGCTGTTGCTCAATCCTCCGTGGAGTTGCCAGATCCTCCAGCTTCACGCTGCATTGAGCGTCTCTGAACCATCAGAGGTCTGCCTGTCAGCAGATACGACGTCCTCGCCGAGGACACATCTGTCTTTGTGTGATCCGTCTGTCAATGCGGCCGAGGACGAGTCCTGTTAACCGTTGTGTTCCAGCCCGATGAAGATCAGGGCTCCGGGAAAACTGTGTTTGGGCTGATGGAAAGCAGGAATGAAGATGTGTGCAGACATGTTGGAGATGCGAGGAGCCTCTGAGACGCTAAAAATAAAGGAGAATTTCAGTTTGTCCAGAGATCTTATCAGCTTATCTCCATCAACAATCTGTTTTCCTTTTAAAGCTTTGAAGGTCGCTCTGCTGAACTCACATAAACAATCCCAGAATAACTCAGAACAACATGAGCGAGAGGCCCCGCAGGGCTGTTGATGGAGGGGCCGGGGGCGGGGGGCGTGGGCGGGCCTGGTCCGGGGCCGGGGACTGGGGGCGGGACCAGGGGCGGGACCGGGGCGTGGGCGGGGCCAGGCCTGGTCCGGGGGCGGGGACCAGGGGCAGGGACCGGGGGCGTGGGCGGGGCTGGGCCTGGTCCGGGGCCGGGGACCGGGGGCGGGGACGGGGACCCTAACCCTAACCCTAACCCGGGACTGGTGCTGGGGGCGGGAACCGGGGCCGGTGGCTGGGGGCCGGGGCTGGGGGCGTGGGGCGGGGCCGGGCCTGGTAAGGGGGCCGGGGACCGGGGGCGTGGGCGAGGCCGTGGGCGGGGCCGTGGGCGGGGCCGGGCCTGGTCCGGGGCCGAGGACCTGGGGCGGGGGACGGGGACGGGGACCCTAACACTAACCCTAACCCGGGACCGGTGCTGGGGGCGGGAACTGGGGTCGGGGCTGGGGGCCGGGGGCGTGGGCGGGGCTGGGCCTGGTCCGGGGCCGGGGACCGGGGGCGGGGACGGGGACCCTAACCCTAACCCTAACCCGGGACTGGTGCTGGGGGCGGGAACCGGGGCCGGTGGCTGGGGGCCGGGGCTGGGGGCGTGGGCGGGGCCGGGCCTGGTAAGGGGCCGGGGACCGGGGGCGTGGGCGAGGCCGGGGCGGGGCCGTGGGCGGGGCCGGGCCTGGTCCGGGGCCGAGGACCTGGGGCGGGGACGGGGACGGGGACCCTAACACTAACCCTAACCCGGGACCGGTGCTGGGGGCGGGAAACTGGGGTCGGGGCTGGGGGCCGGGGCGGGGTGGGAGTGAGGGTGGGGGTGGGGGCAGGGGTGGGCCGGGGACAGGGGCCGGGCCTGGTCTGGGGCCAGGGGCGGGGCGGGGCGGGGGGGGGCAGGGACGGGGACCCTAACCCTAACCCGGGAACCGGGGGCGGTGGCCGGGGGCCGGGGCCCCCTGCTGTCTGCTGCAGTCTTCTGACTGGGCCGTGGTGGACGTGGACTCCGAGCAGCTCAGTCTCTGGAACTGGACTCATCAGATCTGCTGAACTGGAACGTGAAACTTTTTCACCAAACTCACTCGTTTTCCTGAAAAACTAATGACAACTTTACTCATTTTCTTCTTTTGACAGTTTTTTTAAAAAGTTGTCAGTTCTTAAAGCTCAATTATTCTAATTAGAATATTAACTCTTTTCTCCTAAAACTGCAGCTTTTATGGTAAAAACATATTTTTATAAAATCAAATAAACTGCAGGTTCCTCCAATTTTTTTCTCTTATTTTTACTCCAATTTTTTTCTTATTTTCTCCATTTTTTTCTCAGTTTTTTCTCCTTTTTCAGTTTTTTTTGTTTTTTTCTGTTTTTACTCAGTTTTTTTCTCCAATTTTCTGTGTTTTTTCTTCTTTTTTCTCAGTCTTTTCTTTTTTCTCAATTGTTACCTCCGCCAAGGAGGTTATGTTTTTTCCAGCGTTTATCTGTCTGTCTGTGTTCAAAATAACTCAAAAAAATTATGGATGGATTTTGATGAAATTTTCAGGAGTTGTCAGAAATGTGAAAAGGAAGAACTGATTTCATTTTGGTTCTGATCTGGAAGAAATCCTGGATTCTGGATCACTTTCAAATTTTCGATAACATTGCGGTCAGTGGGGCCGAAAATTTTGTTTCTCAATATCTTCGTTAATTATTGCCCAAAACTCATGAAATTTGACTCAGGGATTGAAAACGGGAACCTCTATCAAATGTCAAAGGCTGATCTGGATCTGATCCAGAACTTGGAATTTATCGCAATCTGTAATAATAAAAAAAGTAATAAGTAAAAATCGCTTTATGGGAGAATTGTTGTGCTCTGCGCTCTCTGAATGCTTTTCTAGTTTCTCTCCGTTTTTCTGTTTTTTTTCTCTCTGTTTTCTCTGGGTTTTTTTTCAGTTCTTTTTCTCCGTTTGTCACCAGTTTCTTTTGTCAGACCCAGAACAGCTGAAACCAGGGTCCAGGAACCCCGTGAAGACCTGAAGGAGGTTCCGTTCAGGCCTGAAGATCCAGGGAACCAGAGGGTCCTGGTGAGAGCGTAGGTTCAGAGGTCCGGTGGTCTGATGTTTGAGGTTGCTGGTTCTAAACTGGAAGCCCTGGGCCGGTCAGGACTGGTGATGTGCAGGTGGTTCTGGTCGGGGGTCAGGGTTCTGGTTCAGGTCCAGATATGAGAGCGAAGCTGCTGCAGACAGAAACTGATATTTTTTCTATCTGAGTCTGGACTGAGCGTGCTCCGGCGGGTAGGAATGTCAGCGTGGACCCCCTCCAGGTTCTGTTCCAGCCAGTCCAGCGGACCCCTCTGGAGTGGCCTTTGTTCCAGAGTTCATTATCACACAGCAGGAGACAAGAACTGCATATCTGTCTGTCACACTGACCGTGAGATTATGACTGTGACCCGTTTGGAGGGGGAGGGGGTGGACGCAAACCAAGGCCCCCGACAGGTTCAGTTCTAGAGTGACGCCTCGGTCTGAATTCTGAAGGTCCAGGACCCGGTTTGGTCCTAAGCAGTCTCCAGGACCTGCTTTAGATCTGAACTTCATCTTCAACTTCACGGTACGTCCCAAAATGCACTGCTTCATTACAGAAGAAGCTGTTAGTATAGCTGATGTTACACTGTCATACTACATACTATATACTATCTACTACCTACTAAATACTACCCACTTCATACTACATACTACCTACTACACACTACCAACTACCTACTACACAGTACCTACCACATACTACCTACTAAATACTACCCACTTCAAACTACATACTACCTACTACACACTACCAACTACCTACTACACAGTATCTACCACATACTACCTACTAAATACTACCCACTTCATACTACATACTACCTACTACACACTACCAACTACCTACTACACAGTACCTACCACATACCACCTACTAGACATTACCCACTTCATACTACATACTACCTACTACACACTACCAACTACCTACTACACAGTACCTACCACATACTACCTACTAAATACTACCCACTACTAAACTACTACTACAACTACCAACTACCTACTACACAGTACCTACCACATACTACCTACTAAATACTACCCACTTCATACTACATACTACCTACTACACACTACCAACTATCTACTACACACTACCCACCACATACCACCTACTAGACATAACCCACTTCATACTACATACTACCTACTACATATTACATACTTCCTACTAGTGCTGGGCAATATGACGATACATATCGTGGGGACGATAGAAAAGTGTGTATCGTGCCATTTCACCTTATTGTTTCCTTATTGTTTTCCTAACCTAATTTTATCAATTATTACAGCAAATATGTAATTAAATAACCTGCAATGATAAATTTGATAGAAACATATCTACTTCTACAAAGTAGCCTTTTATGTTTGCACTTTTATTCATGGTTAATGCCTTAAACAGAGTTCTCTTCAACCCTGATGTTTACTTTAGACACTTTATATTGGTTTGCAAACTTTGCACAACAAGGTTACACATTTCAGAAAGTTTCAGAAATAATTTGTGTTTATTTTTTATAGCTGAACTTCAGTGCAAAAATGTGTTTTTCCTCTCAGAAACTGTTGTGCACTTTAAAAAAATGTGAAAGCTACTGTACCTCTGTACCTACCTGTTTTTGCTGCACTAAAATGTATGTTTGTGACAGTTCAGCTAAATGTCCTTTTAAAATAAAGTTGAAAAGTAAGCAAGGAAATTTTTGTCAAACTTTTCAGAGAATAACTGAAAACATACTTTATTATGGTATATCGTGATATATACCGTTATCGTGATATGAAATATTCCATATCGTGATATATGATTTTTTTCCATATTGCCCAGCACTACTTCCTACTAAAAACTACCTACTCCCTACTCCCTACTACATACTACCTAGTACATACTACACCCTACATACTACACATTACACACTACCTACTACACACTACCTACTCCCAACTCCCTACTACCTACTACATACTACACCTTACATACTACCTATTACATACTAACTACTACACACTACCAACTACTTACTACAACTACCTACTACATTTTTAGTCTATTTTATAATATTTTTTACTCTCTTTTTGATAATACTATTACTGTATCTTAATCTATATTTCAAACTGTGTTGCTTTCTTTTACTGTTTTGTCGGTGCTGTAGCTGCTGGAACCACAATTTCCCTGACGGAGACCTCCCAAGGGATTAATAAAGTTCTATCTAATCTAATCTCTAATCTAATCTATCTACATACTACCTACTACACATTACATAGTACATACTACCTAATACACATTACATACTACCTACTAAACACTAACTACTCCCTACTACATACTACATACTACACCTTACCTACTACCTATTACATACTAGCTACTAAACACTACCTACTCCCTAGTCCCTACTACATACTACACCCTACATATTACCTACTACACACTACCTCCTCCCTACCACATACTACGTACTACATGCTACCCAGTGCATCAGTGAAGGCGCTCCTACCATGGATGATTGACAGCTCTAAAGAGTTGTCTCAGCCTACAGGACAACAGCTGTTACCTGGTTTTGATCTGGGATGTTCTGGTGTTTGTTACCATGTGGTTCTGGAGCTGCTTGGTGTTCCACCTGAGTTTGGTTTAGATGAAATGGTTTCTGGAGTTCCCAGGTTTGGATAAGAATATAACATTTCAGTTTTAGGAAGATTAAAAATGCTTTGAAGAAAATGAGAACAGCTGTGTGGCTGTTCTGGCTCCGAGGCGGTTCAGGAAGTCCAGTCCGTTTCCATCTTCTCGATATAAACACGCGGCCCCCCCGCCCCCCCAGCAGCCCCGAGCCAAGTCCTGACGCGGCTGCAGTCGTCCTGGGAGCCGTGTGGGCCAGCAGCTGGCCACAGCGCCGACTTTAACTCTCAGTCTGAATCCCTGCGGAGCGCCTGAATGCACCGAACGACCCGGCTCTCCTCAGCTGACCTGGTTCTGAGGACAAACCTCCTGCAGCAGTCCTGAAGGGGAGGGCCCAGGGGCTGGGGGAGGGCTCCGAAACGAAACCAGAGAGGAAAGATGATCCAAACCGAACACTCAGTCCAAGATGAAGTCTGAAGTCTGCTGACAGTGAAACACAAAGAGGCCGAACCAGAGTGATGCTAACTGTTACCATGGCAGCTGGAGTCTGTTTCCATAGCAGCTGGAGTCTGTTACCATGGCAGCTGGAGTCTGTTGCCATGGCAGCTGGAGTCTGTTACCATGGAATCTGTTACCATGGCAGCTGGAGTCTGTTACCATAGCAGCTGGAGTCTGTTACCATGGCAGCTGGAGTCTGTTACCATAGCAGCTGGAGTCTGTTACCATGGCAGCTGGAGTCTGTTGCCATGGCAGCTGGAGTCTGTTACCATGGAATCTGTTACCATGGCAGCTGGAGTCTGTTACCATAGCAGCTGGAGTCTGTTACCATGGCAGCTGGAGTCTGTTACCATGGCAGCTGGAGTCTGTTACCATGGCAGCTGGAGTCTGTTACCATAGCAGCTGGAGTCTGTTACCATGGCAGCTGGAGTCTGTTACTATAGAAGTGAGAATCTGTTCCCATAGCAGCTGGAGTCTGTTACTATGGCAGCTGGAGTCTGTTACCATGGCAGCTGGAGTCTGTTACTATGGCAGCTAGAGTCTGTTACCATGGCAGCTGGAGTCTGTTACCATAGCAGCTGGAGTCTGTTACCATGGCAGCTGGAGTCTGTTACTATAGAAGTGAGAGTCTGTTACCATAGAATCAGAATCAGAATCAGAAGCATTTATTGTCATTGAACCAGCGTCCCAGTACAACGAAATTTCATTCCAGTACATCATCCAAGAAACATATAAAAAAACAGCATATAAAAATAGCAGCTGGAGTCTGTTACTATGGCAGCTGGAGTCTGTTACCATGGCAGCTGGAGTCTGTTACTATGGCAGCTGGAGTCTGTTACCATGGCAGCTGGAGTCTGTTACCATGGTGTCTGCTCCCCTTCATGAAGATGAAACAGTGAAATTTCATCAATCGCTCTGATAACAAAAGGCTGATGAGGGACTGGTCCGATTGTTGGTTCTGGTCGGATTTGAGCTGTTCTGGTCGGATTGGAGCTGTTCTGGTATGACTGGAGCAGTTCTGGTTGGACTGGAGCTGTTCTGGTAGGATTGGAGCTGTTCTGGTCCGACTGGAGCTGTTCTGGTCCGACAGGAGCTGTTCTGGTCGGACTGGAGCTGTTCTGGTCGGATTGGAGCTGTTCTGGTCGGATTGGAGCTGTTCTGGTCGGACTGGAGCTGTTTTGGTCGGATTGGAGCTGTTCTGGTCGGACTGGAGCTGTTCTGATCGGACTGGAGCTTTTCTGATCGGACTGGAGCTGTTCTGGTCGGATTGGAGCTGTTCTGGTCGGACTGGAGCTGTTCTGGTTGGACTGGAGCTGTTCTGATCGGACTGGAGCTGTTCTGGTTGGACTGGAGCTGTTCTGGTCGGACTGTAGCTGTTCTGGTTGGACTGGAGCTGTTTTAGTCGGATTGGAGCTGTTCTGATCGGATTGGAGCTGTTCTGGTCGGACTGGAGCTGTTCTGGTTGGACTGGAGCTGTTCTGGTCGGACTGGAGCTGTTCTGGTCGGACTGGAGCTGTTCTGGTCGGACTGGAGCTGTTCTGGTTGGACTGGAGCTGTTCTGATCGGACTGGAGCTGTTCTGATCGGACTGGAGCTGTTCTGGTTGGACTGGAGCTGTTCTGGTCGGACTGTAGCTGTTCTGGTCGGACTGGAGCTGTTCTGGTTGGATTGGATCTGTTCTGGTCGGATTGGAGCTGTTCTGGTCGGACTGGAGCTGTTCTGGTTGGACTGGAGCTGTTCTGATCGGACTGGAGCTGTTCTGGTTGGACTGGAGCTGTTCTGGTCGGACTGTAGCTGTTCTGGTTGGACTGGAGCTGTTCTGGTCGGACTGTAGCTGTTCTGGTTGGACTGGATCTGTTCTGGTTGGACTGGAGCTGTTCTGGTTGGACTGGAGCTGTTCTGATCGGACTGGAGCTGTTCTGGTTGGACTGGAGCTGTTTTAGTCGGATTGGAGCTGTTCTGGTCGAACTGGAGCTGTTCTGATCGGATTGGAGCTGTTCTGGTTGGACTGGAGCTGTTCTGGTTGGACTGGAGCTGTTCTGGTCGAACTGGAGCTGTTCTGATCGGATTGGAGCTGTTCTGGTCGGACTGGAGCTGTTCTGGTTGGACTGGAGCTGTTCTGATCGGACTGGAGCTGTTCTGGTCGGACTGGAGCTGTTCTGGTCAGACTGGTCTGTGTTTTCCTGCTGTTAGTAGATGGTTTTCTAGACCCTGATCAGGGCTGTTGGTGTTCCTGTCAGGTGTGTCCTTTCAAAAGTCCTTACTGCACTCGTCACTTTACTTTGTATGTTGAATAAAAACGATATAAAATATCAGATTCTGTGCAGACGTCACCTTTCTTCCTGATGACGTCAGACTGTTGGAGGAGGAGCCATGAGGAGCTGAGAGACAGTGGCCCGGTCTGTCAACAGTTTCTGCCCCCTTGTTTATCTTCTTTTATTTTAAGGTTATTTCTCTTGACCACAGATTGGATTTCAGTCCTCAATCTGCTGGCTGGGAGTCAAAGTCCATGAAAATGTGTTCACATTTGCAATGAAACTTTTGTGTTCTTCACAGTGAAGGAAATTAATGTTTTGATAGAGAAAGCTCAATACTGATCATTGCTATCTGTTGGAGCCCCCTGGTGGCTGCAGTGGGTCTGTGCATCTGTACTGTCAAGGTTAGAATGGTTAAAAGCAGGCAGAAGGCTCCAGGGTCTGTGCTGAGCAGTTTGTTACCACAACTCACTGATTTAAGCCTCGTCTAAAGAAGAGCAGTCTTGATGCCACAGTACTAAAGGACTATCGGCCCATATCAAACCTGCCATTCCTTGGCAAAGTCCCAGAAAAAGTGGTATATCAACAGCTTACTGACTTTCTCCTGTCCAACAATGTTTTTGATCATTTTCAATCAGGCTTCAGCCCCCCCCCCCCCCCCCCCCCACCCCCCCCACCCCCCCACCCCCAAGCACTGAGACAGCCCTGATCAAGGTGATTTTTCACCTGAACACAGTACAGGCAAAGTCTCAGTCTTAGTTCTGCTGGACCTCAGTGCTGCCTTTGACACAGTTGACCACGTGATCTTATTACAGAGATTAGAAGACTGGATGGGAAGCTCTGAAGCTGCTTTAAACTGGTTCAGGTCCTATCACAGGAACAGGAGATAGTTTAATGAAATTGGTAACTGTGTCTCAGACCAAATGGCCATGACGGATCAATCCTGGGACCCCTGTTGTTCAATCTGTACATGCTTCCATTGGTCCAGCTAATACGCAGCTGTAAAGTGTCCTACCACAACTATGCAGATGATACTCAGATCTATGTGTCACTGACAGCAGGAGAACATGGGCCTGTAGATTCATTGTGTCACTGCATCGAACAGATCAGTGTGTGGATGCAAAACAACTTTCTCCAGCTAAACTCAGGCAAAACTGAAATCATTGTCTGTGGCCCACAGAAACAAAGAGAAAGTGTTATCAGTCACCTTGAGACTCTCTCTAGAACATAAAAATCAGGTCACAAATTTAGGGGTAATATTGGATTTAGACTTGAACTTTAACAGCCACATTAAAGCAATAACATCAGCAGCTTTTTACCATCTAAAAACATTGCTAGAATCAAAGGAATAGTGTCTAAACCAGATTTAGAAAGACTAATCCATGCGTTTGTCTCCACCAGGTTGGAGTACTGTAACGGCCTGATCACTGGGCTCTAAACCAGCTGTAAGACAGCTGCAGTACATCCAGAACACTGCTGCACTGGTCCTGACTAGAACCGAGAAATACGACCGTATTAGTCCAGTCCTGAGGTCTCTGCACCGGTCCTGACTAGAACCGAGAAATACGACCGTATTAGTCCAGTCCTGAGGTCTCTGCACTGGTCCTGACTAGAACCAGGAGATATGACCATATTAGTCTAGTCCTGAGGTCTCTGCACCGGTCCTGACTAGAACCAGGAGATATGATCACATTAGTCCCGTCCTGAGGTCTCTGCACTGGTCCTGACTAGAACCAGGAGATATGACCATCTTAGTCTAGTCCTGAGGTCTCTGCACCGGTCCTGACTAGAACCGGGAAATACGACCGTATTAGTCCAGTCCTGAGGTCTCTGCACCGGTCCTGACTAGAACCGGGAGATACGACCGTATTAGTCCAGTCCTGAGGTCTCTGCACCGGTCCTGACTAGAACCGGGAGATACGACCGTATTAGTCCAGTCCTGAGGTCTCTGCACCGGTCTTGACTAGAACCGGGAGATACAACCGTATTAATCCAGTCCTGAGGTCTCTGCACCGGTCCTGACTAGAACCGTGAGATACGACCGTATTAGTCAAGTCCTGAGGTCTCTGAACCGGTCCTGACTAGAACCTGGAGATACGACCGTATTAGTCCAGTCCTGAGGTCTCTTTACTGGTCCTGACTAGAACCAGGAAATACGACCATATTAGTCCCGTCCTGAGGTCTCTGCACCGGTCCTGACTAGAACCGGGAGATACAACCGTATTAGTCCAGTCCTGAGGTCTCTGAACAGGTCCTGACTAGAACCAGGAGATACAACCGTATTAGTCCAGTCCTGAGGTCTCTGAACAGGTCCTGACTAGAACCGGGAGATACAACCGTATTAGTCCAGTCCTGAGGTCTCTGAACAGGTCCTGACTAGAACCAGGAAATACGACCATATTAGTCCCGTCCTGAGGTCTCTGCACCGGTCCTGACTAGAACCGGGAGATACAACCGTATTAGTCCAGTCCTGAGGTCTCTGAACAGGTCCTGACTAGAACCGGGAGATACAACCGTATTAGTCCAGTCCTGAGGTCTCTGCACCGGTCCTGACTAGAACCGGGAGATACAACCGTATTAGTCCCGTCCTGAGGTCTTTTCACTGGTCCTGACTAGATCCGGGAAATACGACCGTATTAGTCCCGTCCTGAGGTCTCTTCACTGGTCCTGACTAGATCCGGGAAATACGACCGTATTAGTCCAGTCCTGAGGTCTCTGCACCGGTCCTGACTAGAACCGGGAGATACGACCGTATTAGTCCAGTCCTGACGTCTCTGAACCGGTCCTGACTAGAACCGGGAGTTACGACCGTATTAGTCCAGTCCTGAGGTCTCTGCGCCGGTCCTGACTAGAACCGGGAGATACGACCGTATTAGGACATTCCTGAGGTCTCTGCACCGGTCCTGACTAGAACCGGGAGATACGACCGTATTAGTCCAGTCCTGACGTCTCTGAACCGGTCCTGACTAGAACCGGGAGTTACGACCGTATTAGTCCAGTCCTGAGGTCTCTGCATCGATCCTGACTAGAACTGGGAGATACGACCGTATTAGTCCAGTCCTGAGGTCTCTGCACTGGTCCTGACTAGAACCAGGAGATACGATCATATTAGACCAGTCCTGAGGTCTCTGCACTGGTCCTGACTAGAACCAGAAGACATGACCGTGTTAGTACAGTCCTGAGGTCTCTTCACCAGTCCTGACTAGAACCGGGAGATACGACCGTATTAGTCCAGTCCTGAGGTCTCTGCACCGGTCCTGACTAGAACCGGGAGATACAACCGTATTAGTCCAGTCCTGAGGTCTCTGCACTGGTCCTGACAAGAACCAGGAGATATGACCGTATTAGTCCAGTCCTGAGGTCTCTTCACTGGTCCTGACTAGAACCAGGAGATACGATCATATTAGACCAGTCCTGAGGTCTCTGCACCGGTCCTGACTAGAACCAGGAGATACGACCGTATTAGTCCAGTCCTGAGGTCTCTTCACCGGTCCTGACTAGAACCAGGAGATACAACCGTATTAGTCCAGTTCTGAGGTCTCTTGCTTCCTGTAACTCAGAGAATAGACTTTAAAAAAGCTCTGCTTGTGTTTAAGTCTCTTCATGGTTCCAAAGTCCATCTCTGACATCTTAGAGCCATATGAACCAACCTGGGCTGTCTTCTGGAGCCCCCTGGTGGCTGCAGCTGGTCTGTGCATGAGGTTTCTGCGGTTGGTCCTGGCATGCTGTCAGTCAATCTTACATCATCAATGCTAGATTTGCATCTGGTTTGTGGCGGCCGGCGCATCTCTCTGCCTGGAGGCTCCTCTTGGGGTCTCGGTGGGTGTCTGGTTCCCCTGCTGGGGTGTGCTTTGGCCTTGGGTGGGTGTTGGGGGACCTCGGTGGTGGTGGGCCTTTTGGATGCAGGGGAGCACCCCATGGTGGGGCCCCGATGGCTGCCTCGGTTCCCTGGGGGTGGGGGGAGACCCCTATGCCCAAGGCCGTGCTTGCCCCACCCCCCAAACACAACATACAACATAGTGACAAAGAAGCTGGGGTGCAGGGGGACCATCCACCCTCTGCACCCCAACTCGATTTTAATGCACTACACACATAAATTAAAAAAAAATACAGAAGGGGGAAAAAATACATATACAGTGGTACCCTACTTACCAAATTAATTGGATCTGGAAGAAGTTTCGTAACCTGAAAATTTCGTAAGTAGAGACACATTTTTCATTGTTTTGGCTTGCTGCGGGCTGGTGCGCGGTGGCGTGGGGGGCATGCCGTGCGGCCGTCCTGGCGCAGCCTTCTGGTGCGGGCTGCTTCCCCTCATTTGTCTCCGCTGTTGTGCTGCGAGTGGGCAGCAGGCTGGGGGGTGGTGGCTTTCCCGGCTCACCTGGGGGGCTCCCTAATTTCCCCCTCCTTCCCCCTCTCTGTCTCGCCCGTCTCCCCCTTCCACTCTCTGCCGGCGGTTGATGGGGCTGGGGGAGCCCGGCTGTCCCTGGGCTTCATGGGGTGATGGCTGCCGGGGCTGCCTTTTCTGCGGTGCTGCTGCTGTGGGCCGGGGCCTTGTGGATGTGGGGGCTGGGGGGTGGGCAGGCCTCATTGTGGTTCTGCCGTTCTGGAGCCCTACCTGGCCCCCCTGTCAGTGAACGTATGCCTCGGGGGTGTTTGCCCCTTGACCTCTAGGATCGGGGGTCAAGGGTCCTCTCGGGCCAGTCTGGTCCTGGGTGATGGGAGTTAGCTGGCGTTTTCTCACCCCGCGGGAAGATTTGAGACGGACTAAGATAAGGAGAATGGTGATGGTAATGACAGTTTCCTTGGTACATGTGAGTGTATATGAGCACGAACACATTTATTCTTTACACCCCTCCCCCAACACCCCCCCCCCTCTACTGTCAACACAATTAATCGATAATGTTCACATCAATTCTCCATATACAGGTCTATAGCTTGGTAGAAGGTGTTCATCCAGTCTTAAGATAAGATAAGATAAGATAAGATAGCACTTTATTGATCCCACGACGGGGAAATTTGTGCGTTACCACAGCTCAATATACAGAAAAAACAAAAATAAACAATATATAAACAATATATATATAAACAGAAGAGGAACAAATATATACAGTAGGAAAAAAAATTGTAAACAACACTATGTACAGTAGCAATTTACAGCAGCAAGCATACATGTTATGCAGTTATGGGTGGAGGGTTGTGGAGGTATTCAGATAAAAGTATAAATAATAATATGTGTGTGTCAGCTGTAGATGTGTGTGTATGTGGAGTAAGTATGTGTGTGTGTGGGGGGGGGGGGGCACTGTGAGTGTGAAAAATTGTCCGAGTGACTCTCAGCGTCATGATGCGTTGTAGAGTCTAACTGCAGTTGGTATAAAAGACCTGCGAAAGCGCTCCTTCCTACGGCGAGGGTGTTTCAGTCTCTGACTGAAGGAGCTGCTCAGCCCCCCACATGGTCTCATGCAGAGGGTGATGGGGGTTGTCCATGATGGATGTCAGCTTCGCTAACATCCTCCTCTCACCCACCACAATCACAGACTCTAGGGGACAACCCAGCACGGAGCTTGACCTCCGCACTAATTTGTCGATCCTGTTCCTGTCTCTGTCGGAGCATCCGCCCCCCCAGCAGGCTACTGCGTAAAAGATGGCAGATGCCACAACAGAGTCATAAAAAGTTTTTAACGGAGTCCTGCAGACTCCGAAGGACCTCAGTCTCCTCAGTAGGTGGAGTCGACTCTGGCCCCTCTTGTACAGGACATCTGTGTTGGTTGACCAGTCCAGTTTGTTATTGAGATGAACACCCAGGTACTTGTATGAGTCCACTGTCTCAATGTCCTTTCCCTGGATGTTCACCAGTGTGGTAGGGGGTGACTTCCTCCTGAAGTCTATCACCATCTCCTTTGTCTTACTGGAGTTGATCTGTAAAGCGTTGATCTCACACCAGTTGACAAAGTCGCTGATGACTCCCCTGTATTCCTGGTCATTCCCGTCCGATACGCATCCGATGATGGCCGTATCATCCGAGAACTTCTGTAGGTGTCAGTGGTCTGAGTTGTACATGAAGTCAGAAGTGTACAGGCTGAACAGGAAGGGTGAGAGGACTGTGCCCTGCGGTGCCCCCGTGCTGCAGACTATCACGTCCGACCTAGTTCTGGAGTCTCACGTACTGTGGTCTGTTGGTGAGGTAGTCAATGGTCCATGTCGTCAGCTGCTGGTCCACTCCAGCTGCCTCCAGCTTCCCTCTCAGCAGTGCAGGCTGGATGGTGTTGAAAGCACTGGAGAAGTCAAAGAACATGACTCTCACAGTGCTCCCCTTCTTGTTCGTAGTTTCTGCTTCCTACATATTATGTTTTTTGTGACTTAACTTTTTATTGATTTTTTTTAGGGTTTTTTTTTTTACAAGAACAAACTCAAAAGACAATAAAACAAGAAATCAAGATAAACTCCGGAGACACCAACTTATAATAATATAACGCACAAAACTTAAATATTAATAATAATAATAATAATACATGACAATACAAGAAATATGTGAGAAAAGTAAATAAGAAAAATAAATAAAATTTAAAAAATGGTATAAAAGTCCAAGACATATATATTGACTCATGCAGAACATGTTGTGCTGTCCAGCTACCAGAGAACAACCACTATACAACTGCATGTCTGTCCACTGTCCCATGTGAAATCTACTGACTGCTGCTGGTCTTCTGGTGTCCGGATCCCCGTATACCGTCCAATCCCCCTCCACCCCCATATCCATTCCAGCCTATCAAAGTCAGTTCATACTAATCAGCACCTCCAGATGTATCTTAGCTACCTTGTGAGGCACATGACCTTAAAAACATTCCCCATTTCTCATTATATTTATCAATATCATTTGTTATGTTATAAGATATCCTTTCAAAAGCAGCTACTTTTCCTAACTTCATGAGCCAATCTTGAAATACTGGGCCCTGTGCATCTTTCCACTTTCTCAAAATCATCTGTTTACCGATCATGATACTCGTCTGAACCCATTTCGTTAAGGCCTTAGCAATATGGGACAAAGGTTTGGGGTCGCCTAATACGTACAGACTAATACGTACGTTCCACTCTTATGACCTCTGTGACAGATTCATGAACCCTTTTCCTGAATATTTGAACAATGGGCACGACCAAAGAGTGCCCAACTGGCCTGTACATCTCCAGCAGTTTGGTGTCTCCTTCAACCCAGCCTGAACGTCCTACTTGGGTACCAGTAAAATCGATGCAGGATTTTAAATTCAATCAACCTTATCTTGATATCCCTGGAGACTTGATCCCAACAATTGTGTCCCAATCATTTTCTGTTAATGTTCAGATCCCTTCCCCATCAGGCTTTCAAAGCTGTGTTGGATGGATAACCAGAATTACTCATGAGCATGGAATAAAAATGGGATGTCTGATCCCTGCTGTCTATAAAACCTCTTTAATGAGGTCGATACCCTGGGGTGGGGTGGGGGGGTTGGGTGTGTGTGGAGCCAAAGGTAGTGACGAGGAGATGTCTAAGACGAAGATATATCCAAAATTGATTGTTGGCTATTTTATATTATTCCATCAGATTGTCGAATGATTTGAGAATACCGTCTTTGTACAGACCAGAGTATTTTCCCCCTTGATCACCCATTCTTACCATACAGGTGGTGATTTACCAATGAGGAGTTTTGGATTATCCCATAAACCTAACAAGGGGTTAATCTTAAATATACGAGACACCTTTCTCCACAGCCCCTTTAAATATAGATAATAGATGGGATCGAGCATTTCGAGGCATTCTAGCTGATCAAAAGAGTAGTGGGGGTGTTGAAGTACACACAGACCGGTCTATTGCGTACCAAGGTGGTGCTCTCTTGGGGGTAATGCCTAATGTGCCAGGTGCTTCAGGTTGAATGCATAATAATAAAATAAAAGATTTGGCATTCCCAGGCCACCTTTGGTTACAGGTTTCTGCAGTTTGCGCAGATGTATTCAAGGCCTTTTACCATTCCAGAAAAATTTGTTACACATAGGGTGTATTCCAATTCCTCCCTTAACCCTCAATCTCAACCCTCGGTCTCAAAAATGCGCGCTCCCGCTAAGGGCAAGTGCTGACCCGATTCTTAGAAAGTCAAATTGACGGACGAGTTTGAGCGATATTGAGATTTTCCGACACCACCCTTGGTAGTAAGGGCTACCCAGAAGGCATTGGGTAATTTAGCCAAGACATCTTCGAAAAGGATGGTGACAAAAAAAGCTAGCTACAAACGTAAGTATCTTCGTAGTTCTTAAAGATATAAATGTTACAAAACCATCTTATTGTCTTTGTTTGAGACTTTTTTCATGGATTAACATCGTTGTTGCGTAACATTTATTTTTTTACTTGAAGATGTTTGCCGCCGGCGGGTCCTTGCGGCCGGTGGGTCCAGGTCCCGGTCGCCAGCGGGTCTCGGTTGCCGGCGGGTCCTGGTGGCCGGCGGTCCCGGTCGGCGGCGGATCCGGTCGGCGGCGGCCGGCAGTCCCGGTCGTTGGCGGCCAGCGGGCCGGCTTCACGTTACTTGTATACCTTGTTGTGTAGCGACGGAGGACTGAATAATGTATCCTCTATTGTGTTATTTGCTAATATTATTTAGAGAATATACGGCGCTCTTTTCAATGTTATCCCTGTGTCATTTCAGGAAATACAGAGACAACACGGCTCTGATACATTTCAGTCTGAAGACGTAACTGCACTCGAGGGGTGTCCCATTTCTAAGTCACAAGAAAGACCTGACACTTACTTTCGAGGGTTTAGATTGAGGCCAAAGATTGAGGGTTAAGAGAGGAATTGGAATTGGCCCATAGTGTTGGAACCAATTTTGCATTCTTCTGGTGGTAGAGCATATTCACTATTTTCACGCCCCCCCCCCCCCATCAGACACACCCTCCTCCTATGATTAAGGAGGGAGATCAGCTGGGTGCTGGCGGTCTGACTTTTGTGTTGAAGGAGTGAGGAGTGGAACAGATTTTCTTCCGCTGAATGTTTTTTGGATAATCTAAAAGGTCAACCACGGAGAATAATTATTTTCTGGAAGTGGAAATAAATTCTGATTATCTTTAATCTGATCTCCGTGAGTGCCCTCATTTTGGACATTTTAGCGAGTCATAGACCTCCTCCTCGGACTACTTGGCTATTTTGGATTTAAATTTTTTGGAAAGCAAGAGTAGCCACGACAAGTAGAGAAACTCCACTGCAGACTCGAAGGACTACGGCGAGTCGGGAAACCAGCCTGTCTGAAGGAAAGGCCGGCGAGCCGTGAGTAAAATCAGCTGATCGATTTAATGAATGGAAGTGCCGCTGCGCTATAGACTATATTTATTATTTTATGTTTTTCTTTTGTTTTTTTTAAATATATATAACTATATTGATTGTTTTATATGAACAGGTCACACTTGAAAATGAGATCTTGATCTCAATGTGTCTTACCTGTATAAACAAAGGTAAAATAAAAATGAAAATAGAGGAATACTGTGGTAAGAAAAGTTGTGAATTGAAATAAAACAGGATGTTGGAAGGATGTTCAAGGATGAACTGAATTGATTAGATAAACTGTAACTAAAGGAACTTGTGTGATTATCTGGGATGATGTCTGGCACACCTGAGACCTCACCTGAGGCTGAGGACATGTTGAAATCGCGCATTGCTTCGCGCAGAGGCAGGTTGGGAGCGTGCACGAGGAGGTCGAATGAGATAAAAAAAAAGCTTTGATGTTTGATGATGGAAATGTTGATAAGGTCAATGATGCATTTGAAATGTTTAAAGGAGCTGTGGATGAATTTAAAATTGCTCACAAATCTGTGCAAGAGCTCTTATCAGAGGAGGAAAAGGAAAATGATTATTATGACTGGTATGAACCCAGAATAACTAACCTGAATTTTTTCATGAAAGATGTTGAAACATGGAAAAGAGAAATTGCACAATCAAAAGTTGGACCACTGGACCACACATATCAAATGTGTCTCTCAAATCAAAGTCAACAACTGGATCAAAAGCCTCTAGATCTTCCTCGGTCTCCTCAGAGTTAAAAAAGGCCAAAGCAGAACAGGCTGCTGCAATGGAGGAAAAACACACCTGGAAACTGGAGGAAATGAAACTGAAAGCAAAGATGGAGCAAATGGAGCTGGAGCTGGAAGCAGACCAGATCAACCGCTAAAATAGAAATCCTTCAAAGTGATTCCCCTCATGAAAGTGACGAGGGAGCTCAGGAAGCTCCAGGTGACGGCATGACCGAGTATCATGACTCCCACCGTGAACCGGAAACTGTGGAGAGCAATGTGGACTAAACCCAAAACCCCACTTCACCAAGCTTTTTGGTGTAAAAATCACCAAATGCACAAAATTACAACTCTTGACAAAAGTCCTCAAATGTGATGTTTTTATTGTAGATGTTTGTTGTAAAATTGTGACTTTCAGAGAATTGCAACTTTTAGACAGAAGATCTGATCCTGGTCAGAACTCCAGGATGAAATGACCACAACGACAGATCAGGCAACAGAAAACGGTTTTATTTGACATGAAGGAGAGGAAGCTGCTGGGAGGAGTCACCTGCAGGCAGGTAAGAAGACAGAGCCCTTCCATCAACTGAGCTACAGTTTACTGTGATTGTCGGGTGCACCTGAACGCCTCGCTGCTGCAGCTGTCGTCAGTCTGCACATGGTCAACAAAGATTGCATAGCTCCTCACCTTAGCCCCTTCACAGGTGTGCTTTTAGACCAGAGTCTGGTCCAGGAGAGGTCCTGCTAAGAACCGGGGCCAACCAGTCCAGATCCTGACACGAGTCCACTCTAGTACTGGAAACAAGTCCAGCAACCAATCCAGTTCTCCTGGGATCTGAAATAGGAACCAGTCCTGCTTATGGCTGGGATCAGGTCCAGGTACCATACTTGGTTCTGTCTGGGATCAGGTACAGGAACCAGTCTTGGTTCTGTCTGGGATCAGGTCCAGGAACCAGTCTTGGTTCTGTCTGGGATCAGGTCCAGGAATGAGTCTTGGTTCTTTCTGGGTTCAGGTCCAGGAACCATTCTTGGTTCTGTTGGGTTCAGGTCCAGGAACCAGTCTTTGTCCCTGCTGGGTTCAGGTATAGGAATCAGACTTGGTTCTGTCTAGGGTCAGGTCCGGGAACCAGTCTTGGTTCTTTCTGGGATTAGGTCCAGGTACCAGACTTGGTTCTGTCTGGGATCAAGTCCAGGAACCAGTCTTGGTTCTGTCTGAGATCAGGTCCAGGAACCAGTCTTGGTTCTGTCTGGGATCAGGTCCAGGAATGAGTCTTGGTTCTGTCTGGGTTCAGGTCCAGGAACCATTCTTGGTTCTGTCTAGGATCAGGTCCGGGAACCAGTCTTGGTTCTTTCTGGGATTAGGTCCAGGTACCAGACTTGGTTCTGTCTGGGATCAGGTCCAGGAACCAGTCTTGGTTCTGTCTGAGATCAGGTCCAGGAACCAGTCTTGGTTCTGTCTGGGATCAGGTCCAGGAATGAGTCTTGGTTCTGTCTGGGTTCAGGTCCAGGAACCATTCTTGGTTCTGTTGGGTTCAGGTCCAGGAATCAGTCTGTGTCCCTGCTGGGTTCAGGTAACGGAATCAGACTTGGTTCTGTCTAGGATCAGGTCCAGGAACTAGTCTTGGTTATGTTTGGGATCAGGTCCAGGAACCAGTCTTGGTTCTGTCTGAGATCAGGTCCAGGAACCAGTCTTGGTTCTGTCTGGGATCAGGTCCAGGAATGAGTCTTGGTTCTGTCTGGGTTCAGGTCCAGGAACCATTCTTGGTTCTGTTGGGTTCAGGTCCAGGAATCAGTCTCTGTCCCTGCTGGGTTCAGGTAACGGAATCAGACTTGGTTCTGTCTAGGATCAGGTCCAGGAACTAGTCTTGGTTATGTTTGGGATCAGGTCCAGGTACCAGTCTTGGTTCTTTCTGGGATCAGGTCCAGGAACCAGTCTTGGTTCTGTCTGGGATCAGGTCCAGGTACCAGACTTGGTTCTGTCTGGGATCAGGTCCAGGAACCAGTCTTGGTTCTGTCTGAGATAAGGTCCAGGAACCAGTCTTGGTTCTGTCTGGGATTCAGTCCAGGAACCAGTCTTGGTTCTGTCTGGGATCAGGTCCAGGAACCAGTCTTGGTTCTGTCTGGGATCAGGTCCAGGTAACCAGACTTGGTTCTGTCTGGGATCAGGTCCAGGAACCAGTCTTGGTTCTGTCTGGGATCAGGTCCAGGAACTAGTCTTGGTTCCTGCTAAGATCACGTCCAGGAACCAGTCTTGGTCCCTGCTGGGTTCAGGTGCAGGAATCAGTCTTGGTTCCTGCTAGGATCAGGTCCAGGAACCAGTCTTGGTTCCTGCTGGGATCTGGTCCAGGAATCAGTCTTGGTTCCTGCTAGGATCAGGTCCAGGAACTAGTCTTGGTTATGTTTGGGATCCTGATCCAGGAACTAGTCTTGGTTATGTCTGGGATAAGGTCCAGGAACCAGTCTTGGTTCTGTCTGGGATCAGGTCCAGGAACGAGTCTTGGTTATGTTTGGGATCAGGTCCAGGAATCAGTCTTGGTTCCTGCTAAGATCACGTCCAGGAACCAGTCTTGGTCCCTGCTGGGTTCAGGTGCAGGAATCAGTCTTGGTTCCTGCTAGGATCAGGTCCAGGAACCAGTCTTGGTTCCTGCTGGGATCTGGTCCAGGAATCAGTCTCGGTTCCTGCTAGGATCAGGTCCAGGAACTAGTCTTGGTTATGTTTGGGATCCTGATCCAGGAACTAGTCTTGGTTATGTCTGGGATTAGGTCCAGCAACCAGTCTTGGTTCTGTCTGGGATCAGGTCCAGGAACTAGTCTTGGTTCTGTCTGGGATTCAGTCCAGGAACCAGTCTTGGTTATGTCTGGGATCAGGTCCAGGAACCAGTCTTGGTTCCTGCTGGGATCAGGTCCAGGAATCAGTCTTGGTTCCTGCTGGGATCAGGTCCAGGAACTAGTCTGGGTTCTGTCTGGGATCAGGTCCAGGAAGCAGTCTTGGTTCCTGCTGGGATCAGGTCCAGGAATCAGTCTTGGTTCCTGCTAAGATCAGGTCCAGGAACCAGTCTTGGTTCTGTCTGGGATCAGGTCCAGGAATCAGTCTTGGTTCCTGCTGGGATCAGGTCCAGGAATCAGTCTTGGTTCCTGCTGGGATCAGGTCCAGGAAGCAGTCTTGGTTCCTGCTGGGATCAGGTCCAGGAACTAGTCTTGGTTCTGTCTGGGATCAGGCCCAGGAAGCAGTCTTGGTTCCTGCTGGGATCAGGTCCAGGAACTAGTCTTGGTTCTGTCTGGGATCAGATCCAGAACCCAGTCTTGGTTTTGTCTGGGATAAGATCCAGGAACTAGTCTTAGTTCTGTCTGGGATCTGGTCCAGGAACCAGTCTTGGTCATGTTTGGGATCCTGATCCAGGAACTAGTCTTGGTTCTGTCTGGGATTAGGTCCAGGAACCAGTCTTGGTTCTGTCTGGAATCAGGTCCAGGAACTAGTCTTGGTTATGTTTGGGATCAGGTCCAGGAATCTAGTCTTGGTTCTGTCTGGGATTCAGTCCAGGAACCAGTCTTGGTTCTGTCTGGGATCAGGTCCAGGAACCATTCTTGGTTCTGTTGGGTTCAGGTCCAGGAACCAGTCCTGGTTCCTGTTGGGATCAGGTCCAGGAACCAGTCTTGGTTCCTGTTGGGATCAGGTCCAGGAACTAGTCTTGGTTCTGTCTGGGATCAGTCCAGGAAGCAGTCTTGGTTCCTGCTGGGATCAGGTCCAGGAATCAGTCTTGGTTCCTGCTAAGATCAGGTCCAGGAACCAGTCTTGGTTCTGTCTGGGATCAGGTCCAGGAATTAGTCTTGGTTCCTGCTGGGATCAGGTCCAGCAATCAGTCTTGGTTCCTGCTGGGATCAGGTCCAGGAACCAGTCTTGGTTCCTGCTGGGATCAGGTCCAGGAACTAGTCTTGGTTCTGTCTGGGATCAGGTCCAGGAAGCAGTCTTGGTTCCTGCTGGGATCAGGTCCAGGAAGCAGTCTTGGTTCCTGCTGGGATCAGGTCCAGGAATCAGTCTTGGTTCCTGCTGGGATCAGGTCCAGGAACCAGTCTTGGTTCCTGCTGGGATCAGGTCCAGGAACTAGTCTTGGTTCTGTCTGGGATCAGGTCCAGGAAGCAGTCTTGGTTCCTGCTGGGATCAGGTCCAGGAAGCAGTCTTGGTTCCTGCTGGGATCAGGTCCGGGAAGCAGTCTTGGTTCCTGCTAAGATCAGGTCCAGGAACCAGTCTTGGTTCTGTCTGGGATCAGGTCCAGGAACTAATCTTGGTTCGGTCTGGGATCAGATCCAGGAACTAGTCTTGGTTCTGTCTGGGATCAGGTCCAGGAAGCAGTTTTGGTTCCTGCTGGGATCAGGTCCAGGAATCAGTCTTAGTTCCTGCTAAGATCAGGTCCAGGAACCAGTCTTGGTTCTGTCTGGGATCAGGTCCAGCTGAGACATCCGTCCCCATCAGGATCTCATATTCTGATGTGGAAGTTACTGCAAACAAAACAAACAGGTTCATTCAGGTTTCCTATAAATTGTTGTTTTTTTTGTCTGCATTTAATTCCTGGTCAGTTCCAACCAACTAATGTATGGATGCAATATTTTATTTAAATAAATGTGTGAGTGATAGTGAGTTGGTGCTTTATTAACTCCTAAAACCTTGGTTCTGTCAGGGAGGACTGAAGACACCGACAGTGGAGGACAAAAGAACAGATGAAGACACTAAACAGAAGACACGCTGGACCAGCAGTCCAGCGAGATATCTGACAGTAGATCTGCAGGTCCTCCAGTTTAAACATAGATATCTACCAGTAGATCTGCAAGGTCTTCCGGTTAGAACGTAGATATCTAACAATAGATCTGCAGGTCCTCCAGTTTAAACATAGATATCTAACAGTAGATCTGCAGGTCCTCCAGTTTAAACATAGATATCTATCAGTAGATCTGCAAGGTCTTCCGGTTAGAACGTAGATATCTAACAGTAGATCTGCAGGTCCTCCACTTTAAACATAGATATCTACCAGTAGATCTGCAAGGTCTTTCGGTTAGAATGTAGATATCTAACAGTAGATCTGCAGGTCCTCCGGTTAGAACGTAGATATCTAACAGTAGATCTGCAGGTCCTCCAGTTTAAACATAGATATCTCCAGTAGATCTGCAGGTCCTTCAGTTTAAACGTAGATATCTAACAGTAGATCTGCAGGTCCTCCAGTTTAAACATAGATATCTAACAGTAGATCTGCAGGTCTCCAGTTTAAATGTAGATATCTAACAGTAGATCTGCAGGTCCTCCGGTTAGAACGTAGATATCTATATCTAACAGTAGATCTGCAGGTCCTCCAGTTTAAACATAGATATCTACCAGTAGATCTGCAAGGTCTTCAGGTTAGAACGTAGATATCTAACAGTAGATCTGCAGGTCCTCCAGTTTAAACATAAATATCTACCAGTAGATATGCAAGGTCTTCCAGTTAGAATGTAGATATCTACCAGTAGATCGGCAGGTCCTCCAGTTTAAACATAGATATCTACCAGTAGATCTGCAGGGTCTTCCGGTTAGAACGTAGATATCTAACAGTAGATCTACAGGTCCTCCAGTTTGAACGTAAATATCTACCAGTAGATCTGCAGGTCCTCCAGTTTGAACGTAAATATCTAACAGCAGATCAGCAGGTCCTCCAGTTTAAACATAGATATCTACCAGTAGATCTGCAGGGTCTTCCGGTTAGAACGTAGATATCTAACAGTAGATCTACAGGTCCTCCAGTTTGAACGTAAATATCTACCAGTAGATCGGCAGGTCCTCCAGTTTGAACATAGATATCTAACAGTAGATCTGCAGGTCTTCAGGTTAGAACGTAGATATCTAACAATAGATCGGCAGGTCCTCCAGTTTAAACATAGATATCTACCAGTAAATCGGCAGGTCCTCCAGTTTGAACGTAGATATCTAACAGTAGATCTGCAGGTCCTCCAGTTTGAACATAGATATCTAACAATAGATCTGCAGGTCCTCCAGTTTGAACGTAAATATCTAACAGTAGATCTGCAGGTCCTCCAGTTTGAACGTAAATATCTAACAGTAGATCTGCAGGTCCTCCAGTTTGAACGTAAATATCTAACAGTAGATCTGCAGGTCCTCCAGTTTGAACATAGATATCTAACAATAGATATGCAGGTCCTCCAGTTAAAACGTAGATATCTAACAGTAGATCGGCAGGTCCTCCAGTTTTGATGGTTTGATGGATGGATGGATGGATGGATGGATGGATGGATGGATGGATGGATGGATGGATGGATGGATGGATGATGGATGGATGGATGGATGGATGGAGATGGATGGATGGATGGATGGATGGGATGGGATGGCTGGATGGGGGTGGGTGGGTGGTGGCTGGATGATGGATGATGGGTTGGTGGATGGCTGGATGGATGCTGGTGGGATGCTGGTGGATGGCTTGGATGATGGCTGCTGGCTGGCTGATGGCTGGCTGCTGGATGGATGCTGGATGGCCTGGCTGATGATGGCTGGATGGCATGGCTGGATGGCTGCTGGCTGCTGGCTGGCTGGTGCTGGATGGCTGGCTGGCTGGCTGCCTGCTGGTTGGCTGGCTGGCTGGCGGGCTGGGTGGCTGGCTGATGGCTGGGGATGGGATGGCTGGCTGGGTGGGTGGATGGATGATGGATGGATGGATGGATTGCTACTTTCCATCGTAAACTAGCTGCTCTCATCACCTCAGTTATTCAGAACCGACTCTAATGGGCCTGCATGCTCACGCCTTTAAACAGAAATGCTTTCATTTAATATCATTGTCACATAAACCAGTGGTCCCCAACCCCCGGACCGCGGACTGGTACCGGGCCGTGGATCAATTGGTTGAAAAAAATTAGCAATTTAAGTTTAATTTATTATATGAATCTGAACGAGCTTTTATTTTGAAAAATCTTTTATTTTGAAAAATGGCCGGATTCTCTCGGTTACATCTCTGTCATTTGAGCGCCAAAACTTAACTCAACTTGTAAAATAAGTAATAAACAGACATCTTTGGAAAGTTTCCTTGTGAAGGAGAAAATGCAGTCAGCCTACGACTTCCAAGAAAAAGAAAGATTTTAACAGATAACACCAGGAGACCTACTGGATATATTGATTTATAATGACAGGTGATTCTACGTACCAAGCTCTATGTGAGTTTTTTATTTATTTATTATTATTTATTTAATGGGTACAGAGGATGTTACCAGAGACTTTGATGATATACTCATGTTACTGTAGTGAGGAGTGTCAGCAGTAGTGGGGGGGGGGTGAGGAGCAGCAGAGCTGGAGCAGACATGGTGGTTACCTGAGTGGCAGCACCTGTGAGGGAAAAGTGAGCAAAGCTATAAAAACCACTGGGACACTTTGTGAGGTAAAGCTGGAGAGAAGAGCTTGGTAGCTGTTACAGGGTTTAATTGTCCAGCCAAGCAAACTGTCAGTGGTTATCGGGTTTGGTTTGGTTCAGTTTGGTTTGGTTGGTTTGGTTTCAGGTTGGTTTGGTTTGGTTGGTTTGGTTCAGTTTGGTTGGTTTGGTTTGGTTTGGTTTGGTTGGTTTGGTTTGGGTTGGTTGGTTGGTTTGGTTCAGTTTGGTTGGGTTGGTTTGGTTGGGTTTGGTTCAGTTTGGTTTGGTTGGTTTGGGTTTGGTTGGTTTGGTTTTTTGTTTGTTTGTTGTTTTGGTTTTGGTTTGTTTTGTTTGTTTTTTTTGGTTTGGTTTTGGTTTGGTTTTGGTTTGTTGGTTTTTTTGGTTTTTTTTGGTTCAGGTTGGTTTTTTGGTTTCAGTTTGGTTTGGTTGGTTTGGGTTGGTTTGGTTGGGAGGGTGCCGATCGCAGCTGGTTCGGGCTGCCGGTGGTGAAGACATCTAGAGGGGTGGCAGGGCCAGTCCACCATCTAGGCAGGGAACCTGTCAGCCAGCGGGGCATCTAGGATCATGCCCATCCCCTCTCCAACCAAGAGAGGTTCTCTGTCCACCATCAGAGACCTGGTTGCGCTGGACCAGGATTTGACTGTGACGTTTCCTGGTGTTGCTGGACCAGCGCGAAAGCTCAGACCACAGGGGAGGGTCTCGATCGTGGGGAAAGCTTAAGTCCACGTTTTAAAGTTTATTACAGTGTGATTGAATTTTAGGTTTGGAACTGCGGGCAGTACTGAGTCCTGGAGAGGGGAGTAAGTCTGGGGTCCAGATTTATACGTAGGTGTGGTCCTACGCTTGCCGTAAAGGTGACACCCGGGGATGGACTGGTGTGAGAGTTCCTCCTGCAGTGTTCAGGCGTGGACGTGAGTGTGCGGTTAGCAGTTAGCAGTGCAGTGGTGGTGCAGTGCGACTGGCGTGTGGCTCCTCCCATCGCTGGGCTACAACGCTGGGCTACGAGTGGTATCTGAGC
Organism: Hirundichthys speculiger; assembly: GCA_018398805.1. Taxonomy (NCBI): domain Eukaryota; kingdom Metazoa; phylum Chordata; class Actinopteri; order Beloniformes; family Exocoetidae; genus Hirundichthys; species Hirundichthys speculiger. The sequence goes on along the minus strand of JAGFBZ010000435.1, from coordinate 335,848 downwards.
CTACCTGATAATTTGGACTCTATTGGCTCCCCCACAGGTCTGATGCCGGCTGCCTTATGAAATTCATTGAATAAAGATTGTTGTATCAAATGCTGCTGGGATCGGGTGGAAATGGATTTTGGAAAAAGTGCACATTACATTATGTTATTGGCCTAATGGAACAAGCCCCCCCGGTCCGCGGTAAAATTGTCAAGCCTTGACCGGTCCGCAGTTACAAAAAGGTTGGGGAGCACTGACATAAATGATTTCGTAGAATAATCAAACCAATGTAACCAGAGAAGCTCAAGGGCCCTGGTGGCTACAGGGGTCCTCTGCGTCTGTAATTTCTAGACGGTTTTATTTGGGAACCCCCGTGGCGGCCGGTGATACCTGCAGGTCAGAGCTACGTTTGTAACTTTCAGATGGAGCGTTGACTTCACCTCAGGAAGTCGGGAGCTTTGGAGATCATGTTCTCGAAGTCAGAAAAGGAGAGCTTGCTGTCTCCATCCAGATCGGCCTCCTCGATGGCTTTGTCACACACCAGGGCAACCTCGTCCACGGTCAGCTCCCCTTTGGTCAGCTTGTTGAGGGTCTGCCGCAGGTCCTCCTTGCAGATAAAGTTGTCCCTGTTGAAGTCTGGACCAGAACCAGACGTACAGAACAACCAAATTACTACCAATATTACATTCAGACTGGCATGGCCCGGGTCAGCCGTGACTGAGGTTTGGTATTTTCTCTTTTTCTCTTGCGATGGGCAAACGCTGCGGCTGCGATGGGCGAATGCTGCAACTACGATGTTGGAACACTGTAGCTATGATGTTGGAATGCTTTAGCTGCGGTGGGCAAATGCTCTAGCTCTGTGATGTGGGAACGCTGTTGCTATGATGGTGCAACCCTGTAGCTATGATGTGGGAACGCTGAGGCTACGATGTAGCTACGATGTGGGAATGCTGTAGCTACGATGTGGGAACGCTGTAGCTGTGATGTGGGAACGCGTTAGCTGCGATTGGGGAATGCTGCAGCTGCGATGGGCGAATGCTGCAGCTGCGATGGAGGAGCGCTGTAGCTGCAATGGGCGAACGCTACAGTTGCGATGGGCGAAAGCTGTAGCTGCGATGGGCAAATGCTGTAGCTGTGATGTGGGAATGCTGTTGCTATGATGGTGCAACCCTGTAGCTACGATGGGGGAATGCTGAAGCTACGATGTAGCTACGATGTGGGATCGCTGTAGCTATGATGTTGGAACGCTGTAGCTGCGATGTGGAAACGCTGCAGCTATGATGTGGGAACGCTGTAGCTGTGATGTGGGAACGCTGTAGCTGCGATGTGGGAACGCTGTAGCTGCGATGGGCGAATGCTGCAGCTGCGGTGTGGGAACACCGTAGCTACGATGTGGGAACGCTTTAGCTGCGATGTGGAAACGCTGTAGCTGTGAAGGGGAAATGCTGCAGCTGCGAAGGGGGAACGCTGTAGCTATGATGTTGGAACGCTGTAGCTGCAATGTGGGAACGCTGTAGCAGTGATGTGAGAATGCTGTATCTGCAATGTAGGAACACTGTAGCTACAATGTGGGAATGCTGTAGCTATGATGGGGGAATGCTGTTGCTGCAATGTAGGAACACTGTAGCTATGATGAGGGAACGCTGTAGCTACGATGGAGGAACGCTGTAGCTACGATGGGGGGGCGCTGTAGCTACGATGTAGAAACGCTGTAGCTACAATATGGGAACGCTATAGCTAAGATGTTGGAATGCTGAAGCTTTGATACAGTAACGCTTTTGCTGCAATGTAGGAATTGTGGAGTCAGGATGTTGGATCATTGTAGTTAAGATGTACATACACAGTAACGAGGTAACCATCTATCTTCAACATATGAATCCTGCATAAACATCTGCAGTTTTGACAGGTCACCTGCTGGTTTTACTGAACTCACCTACTTAGGTGTGTGAGTGTGTGCTCTACCGTAGATCTTGAAGGCGTAGATGGTCTTCAGCTCTCTGGGAGAAGCCTCACAGAGAACAGAGAACATGTCAACGAACTCATTAAAGCTCAGGTTTCCCTCTCCATCCTCAGAGAACGTCTGCACGATCCGGTCTCTGAATGGGTTCTCCTGCCAACACAGATACATGGCAACGAGGTGACAACAGGTCAAAACCAGGAGACTGTTCAGGTCAGTCCAGGACCAGGTCAGGTCCAGACCACCCTGATGACTCCTGTCACTTCTGTACCTTCAGCTCTGGCATGTTGACAATGAGTGTCAGTGGGACTCTGACGTCGGGGCCATTGATGTAGTCAAGCGGAACCAGATGTGGAGCCAGCTCCTGGAACCTACCATGCAGCCTGTGGACAGAAGACACTGGATCACAACCAGAACAGAGGAGGACACTGGACAGAACCAATACAGAGGAAGACACTGGATCAGAACCAGAACAGAGGAAGACACTGGATCAGAACCAGAACAGAGGACGACACTGGATCAGAACCAGAACAAGTAACATGTGGATACGAGTAGATACATGGAGATATGTAGAGATACTCGGTGATGATTAGTTATGTGGAGATACATGGAGATACGTGGAGTTACGTTGAGATACATGTAGTAACGTGGAGATACATGTAGTTACATGGAGATACATAGAGATACGTGGAGATACATGTAGTTACGTGGAGATATGTGGAGATACATGGAGATACGTGTAGTTCGTGGAGATACATGTAGTTACGTGGAGATAAGTGGAAATACATGTAGTTATGTGGAGATACATGGAGATAAGTAAAGATACAAGGAGATACGTCAAGATACATGCAGTTATGTGGAGATACATGTAGTTGTGTGGAGATACATGTAGTTGTGTGGAGATACGTGTAGATACGTGTAGTTCGTGGAGATACATGTAGTTACGTGGAGATAAGTGGAAATACATGTAGTTATGTGGAGATACATGGAGATACGTGTAGTTCGTGGAGATACATGTAGTTACGTGGAGATAAGTGGAAATACATGTAGTTATGTGGAGATACATGGAGATAAGTAAAGATACAAGGAGATACGTCAAGATACATGCAGTTATGTGGAGATACATGTAGTTGTGTGGAGATACATGTAGTTGTGTGGAGATACGTGTAGATACGTGGAGATACGTGGAGATAAGTGGAGTTACATGTAGTTATGTGGAGATACATGTAGTTATGTGGATATACGTGGAGATACGTGGAGATACATGTAGTTACGTGGAGATACGTGGAGATGCATGTAGTTACGTGGAGTTGCATTTAGTTATGTGGAGATACGTGTAGTTATGTGGAGAAACATGTAGTTACGTAGAGATACATGTAGTTATGTGGAGATACATAAAGTTACGTAGAGATACATGTAGTTACGTGGAAATACGTGGAGATGCATGTAGTTATGTGGAGATACATGGAGATGCATGTAGTTATGTGGAGATACATGGAGATGCATGTAGTTATGTGGAGATACATGGAGTTACGTGGAGATACATGTAGTTATGTGGAGATACGTGGAGATGCATGTAGTTACGTGGAGATGCATGTAGTTACGTGGAAATACATGTAGTTACGTGGAGATACATGTAGTTATGTGGAGATACATGTAGTTATGTGGAGATACTGTAGTTATGTGGAGATACATGGAGATACATGTAGTTATGTGGAGATACGTGGAGATGCATGTAGTTACGTAGAGATACATGTAGTTATGTGGAGATACATGGAGATGCATGTAGTTATGTGGAGATACATGGAGATGCATGTAGTTATGTGGAGATACATGGAGATACGTGGAGATACATGTAGTTATGTGGAGATACGTGGAGATGCATGTAGTTACGTGGAGATTGCATGTAGTTACGTGGAATGCATGTAGTTCGTGGAGATGCATGTAGTTACGTGGAAATACATGTAGTTACGTGGAGATACATGTAGTTATGTGGAGATACATGGAGATGTAGTTATGTGGAGATACGTGGAGATGCATGTAGTTACGTAGAGATACATGTAGTTATGTGGAGATACGTGTAGTTACGTGGAGATACATGTAGTTATGTGGAGATACATGTAGTTATGTGGAGATACATGTAGTTATGTGGAGATACATGGAGATACATGTAGTTATGTGGAGATACATGGAGATGCATGTAGTTACGTGGAGATGCATGTAGTTATGTGGAGATACATGTAGTTACGTGGAGATACATGTAGTTATGTGGAGATACATGTAGTTATGTGGAGATACATGTAGTTATGTGGAGATACATGGAGATACATGTAGTTATGTGGAGATACATGGAGATGCATGTAGTTATGTGGAGATACATGGAGATACGTGGAGATACATGTAGTTATGTGGAGATACGTGGAGATGCATGTAGTTACGTGGAGATACATGTAGTTACGTGGAGATGCATGTAGTTACGTGGAGATAAATGTAGTTACGTGGAAATACATGTAGTTAAGCGGAGATACATGTAGTTACGTAGAGATACATGTAGTTACGTGGAGATACATGTAGTTACGTGGAGATACATCTAGTTATGTGGAGATACATGGAGATGCATGTAGTTATGTGGAGATACATGGAGATACGTGGAGATACATGTAGTTATGTGGAGATACGTGGAGATACATGTAGTTATGTGGAGATACATGGAGATACATGGAGATACATGTAGTTACGTGGAGATGCATGTAGTTACGTGGAGATACATGTAGTTACGTGGAGATACATGTAGTTATGTGGAGATACATGTAGTTATGTGGAGATACGTGGAGATACATGTAGTTATGTGGAGATACGTGGAGATGCATGTAGTTACGTGGAGATGCATGAAGATACATGTAGTTATATGGAGATACATGGAGATACGTGGAGATACATGGAGATATGTGGAGATACATGTAGTTATGTGGAGATACATGGAGATACATGTAGTTATGTGGAGATACATGGAGCTGCATGTAGTTATGTGGAGATACATGGAGATGCATGTAGTTATGTGGAGATACATGGAGATACGTGGAGATACATGTAGTTATGTGGAGATACGTGGAGATGCATGTAGTTACGTGGAGATGCATGTAGTTACGTGGAGATACATGTAGTTACGTGGAGATGCATGTAGTTACGTGGAGATAAATGTAGTTACGTGGAAATACATGTAGTTAAGCGGAGATACATGTAGTTACGTAGAGATACATGTAGTTACGTGGAGATACATGTAGTTACGTGGAGATACATCTAGTTATGTGGAGATACATGGAGATGCATGTAGTTATGTGGAGATACATGGAGATGCATGTAGTTATGTGGAGATACATGGAGATAAGTGGAGATACATGTAGTTATGTGGAGATACGTGGAGATGCATGTAGTTACGTGGAGATGCATGTAGTTACGTGGAGATACATGTAGTTACGTGGAGATACATGTAGTTATGTGGAGATACATGTAGTTATGTGGAGATACGTGGAGATACATGTAGTTATGTGGAGATACGTGGAGATGCATGTAGTTACGTGGAGATGCATGAAGATACATGTAGTTATATGGAGATACATGGAGATACATAGAGATACGTGGAGATACATGGAGATACGTGGAGATACATGGAGATATGTGGAGATACGTAGAGATACAGGTAGTTATGTGGAGATACGTGGAGATGCATGTAGTTACTTGGAGATACATGTAGTTATATGGAGTTACGTGGAGATACATGTAGTTATGTGGAGATATGTGGAGATTCATGGAGATACGTGGAGATACATTTAGTTATGTGGAGATACTTGTAGTTATGTGAAGTTACATGGAGATACATGTAGTTACGTGGAGATACATGGAGATACATGTAGTTATGTGGAGATAAATGTAGTTATGTGCAGATACGTGGAGATACATGGAGATACATGTAGTTATGTGGAGATACGTGGAGATACATGTAGTTACGTGGAGATACATGGAGATAGATGGAGATACGTGGAGATACATGTAGTTACGTGGAGATACATGGAGATAGATGGAGATACGTGGAGATACATGTAGTTACGTGGAGATACGTGGAGATACATGTAGTTATGTGGAGATACATGTAGTTATGTGGAGATACGTGGAGATACATGTAGTTATGTGGAGATACGTGGAGATGCATGTAGTTACGTGGAGATGCATGAAGATACATGTAGTTATATGGAGATACATGGAGATACATAGAGATATGTGGAGATACATGGAGATACGTGGAGATACATGGAGATATGTGGAGATACATGTAGTTATGTGGAGATACATGGAGCTGCATGTAGTTATGTGGAGATACATGGAGATGCATGTAGTTATGTGGAGATACATGGAGATACGTGGAGATATGGAGATACATGTAGTTATGTGGAGATACGTGGAGATGCATGTAGTTACGTGGAGATGCATGTAGTTACGTGGAGATACATGTAGTTACGTGGAGATGCATGTAGTTACGTGGAGATAAATGTAGTTACGTGGAAATACATGTAGTTAAGCGGAGATACATGTAGTTACGTAGAGATACATGTAGTTACGTGGAGATACATGTAGTTACGTGGAGATACATCTAGTTATGTGGAGATACATGGAGATGCATGTAGTTATGTGGAGATACATGGAGATGCATGTAGTTATGTGGAGATACATGGAGATACGTGGAGATACATGTAGTTATGTGGAGATACGTGGAGATGCATGTAGTTACGTGGAGATGCATGTAGTTACGTGGAGATACATGTAGTTACGTGGAGATACATGTAGTTATGTGGAGATACATGTAGTTATGTGGAGATACATGTAGTTATGTGGAGATACGTGGAGATGCATGTAGTTACGTGGAGATGCATGAAGATACATGTAGTTATATGGAGATACATGGAGATACATAGAGATACGTGGAGATACATGGAGATACGTGGAGATACATGGAGATATGTGGAGATACGTAGAGATACAGGTAGTTATGTGGAGATACGTGGAGATACATGGAGATACATGTAGTTATGTGGAGATACGTGGAGATGCATGTAGTTACGTGGAGATACATGTAGTTACGTGGAGATACATGTAGTTATGTGGAGATACGTGGAGATACATGGAGATACATGGAGATACATGTAGTTATGTGGAGATACGTGGAGATGCATGTAGTTACGTGGAGATGCATGTAGTTACTTGGAGATGCATGTAGTTACTTGGAGATACATGGAGATACATGTAGTTATGTGGAGATAAATGTAGTTATGTGCAGATACGTGGAGATACATGGAGATACATGTAGTTATGTGGAGATACATGTAGTTACGTGGAGATACATGGAGATAGATGGAGAGATACGTGGAGATACATGTAGTTACGTGGAGATACGTGGAGATACATGTAGTTACGTGGAGATACATGGAGATAGATGGAGATACGTGGAGATACATGGAGATAGATGGAGATACGTGGAGATACATGTAGTTACGTGGAGATACGTGGAGATACATGTAGTTACGTGGAGATACATGGAGATAGATGGAGATACGTGGAGATACATGTAGTTACGTGGAGATACATGTAGTTATGTGGAGATACATGTAGTTATGTGGAGATACGTGGAGATACATGTAGTTATGTGGAGATACGTGGAGATGCATGTAGTTACGTGGAGATGCATGAAGATACATGTAGTTATATGGAGATACATGGAGATACATAGAGATACGTGGAGATACATGGAGATACGTGGAGATACATGGAGATATGTGGAGATACATGTAGTTATGTGGAGATACATGGAGATACATGTAGTTATGTGGAGATACATGGAGCTGCATGTAGTTATGTGGAGATACATGGAGATGCATGTAGTTATGTGGAGATACATGGAGATACGTGGAGATACATGTAGTTATGTGGAGATACGTGGAGATGCATGTAGTTACGTGGAGATGCATGTAGTTACGTGGAGATACATGTAGTTACGTGGAGATGCATGTAGTTATGTGGAGATAAATGTAGTTACGTGGAAATACATGTAGTTAAGCGGAGATACATGTAGTTACGTAGAGATACATGTAGTTACGTGGAGATACATGTAGTTACGTGGAGATACATGTAGTTACGTGGAGATACATGTAGTTATGTGGAGATACATGGAGATGCATGTAGTTATGTGGAGATACATGGAGATGCATGTAGTTATGTGGAGATACATGGAGATACGTGGAGATACATGTAGTTATGTGGAGATACGTGGAGATGCATGTAGTTTGTTTACGTGAGATGCATGTAGTTACGTGGAGATACATGTAGTTAGTGGAGATACATGTAGTTATGTGGAGATACATGTAGTTATGTGGAGATACGTGGAGATACATGTAGTTATGTGGGGATACGTGGAGATGCATGTAGTTACGTGGAGATGCATGAAGATACATGTAGTTATATGGAGATACATGGAGATACATAGAGATACGTGGAGATACATGGAGATACGTGGAGATACATGGGATGTGAGATACGTAGAGATACAGGTAGTTATGTGGAGATACGTGGAGATACATGGAGATACATGTAGTTATGTGGAGATACGTGGAGATGCATGTAGTTACGTGGAGATGCATGTAGTTACTTGGAGATGCATGTAGTTACTTGGAGATACATGTAGTTATATGGAGTTACGTGGAGATACATGTAGTTATGTGGAGATATGTGGAGATTCATGGAGATACGTGGAGATACATTTAGTTATGTGGAGATACTTGTAGTTATGTGAAGTTACATGGAGATACATGTAGTTACGTGGAGATACATGGAGATACATGTAGTTATGTGGAGATAAATGTAGTTATGTGCAGATACGTGGAGATACATGTAGTTACGTGGAGATATGTGGAGATACATGTAGTTACGTGGAGATACATGGAGATAGATGGAGATACGTGGAGATACATGTAGTTACGTGGAGATACGTGGAGATACATTTAGTTATGTGGAGATACGTGGAGATGCTTGTAGTTCAAGGAGATACATGTAGTTATGTGGAGATACATGTAGTTATGTGGAGATACGTGGAGATACATGTAGTTACGTAGAGAGACATGTAGTTACGTGGAGATACGTGGAGATACATTTAGTTATGTGGAGATACGTGGAGATGCATGTAGTTACGTGGAGATACATGTAGTTACGTGGAGATACATGTAGTTACGTGGAGATACATGTAGATATGTGGAGATACATGGAGATGCATGTAGTTATGTGGAGATACATGGAGATACGTGGAGATACGTGGAGATACATGTAGTTATGTGGAGATACGTGGAGATGCATGTAGTTACGTGGAGATGCATGTAGTTACGTGGAGATACAATGTAGTTATATGGAGTTACGTGGAGATACATGTAGTTATGTGGAGATATGTGGAGATTCATGGAGATTCGTGGAGATACATTTAGTTATGTGGAGATACTTGTAGTTATGTGAAGTTACATGGAGATACATGTAGTTACGTGGAGATACATGGAGATACATGTAGTTATGTGGAGATAAATGTAGTTATGTGCAGATACGTGGAGATACATGGAGATACATGTAGTATGTACTGTGGAGATACGTGGAGATACGTGGAGATACATGTAGTTACGTGGAGATTACATGGAGATAGGAGTGGAGATACGTGGAGATACATGTAGTTACGTGGAGATACGTGGAGATACATGTAGATACGTGGAGAATACAGGAGATAGTGGAGATACGTGTGAGATACTGTAGTTACGTGGAGATACGTGGAGATACATTTAGTGGAGATATGTGGAGATACGTGGAGATGCTTGTATACATGTAGTTATGTGGAGATACATGTAGTTATGTGGAGATACGTTGAGATACATGTAGTTACGTAGACAGATACATGGAGATATTTACGTGGAGATACGTGGAGATACATTTAGTTATGTGGAGATACGTGGAGATGCATGTAGTTACGTGAGATACATGTAGTTATACGTGGAGATACTGTAGTTTACGTGGAGATACATGTGATATGTGGAGATACGTGGAGATACGTGGAGATACAGTAGTTATGTGGAGATACGTGGAGATGCATGTAGTTACGTGTAGACATGGAGATGGAGATACGTGGAGATACATGTAGTAGTTAGTGGAGATACATAGACGTGAGTATATGGAGATCATGGAGATACGTGGAGATACATGTAGTTACGTGGAGATACAAGGAGATAGATGGAGATACGTGGAGATACATGTAGTTACGTGGAGATACGTGGAGATGCTTGTAGTTCAAGGAGATACATGTAGTTATGTGGAGATACATGTAGTTATGTGGAGATACGTAGAGAGACATGTAGTTACGTGGAGATACGTGGAGATACATTTAGTTATGTGGAGATACGTGGAGATGCATGTAGTTACGTGGAGATACATGTAGTTACGTGGAGATACATGTAGTTACGTGGAGATACATGTAGATATGTGGAGATACATGGAGATGCATGTAGTTATGTGGAGATACATGGAGATATGTGGAGATACGTGGAGATACATGTAGTTATGTGGAGATATGTGGGGATTCATGGAGATACGTGGAGATACGTTTAGTTATGTGAAGATACATGTAGTTATGTGGAGATACGTGGAGATGCAGTTAGTTACGTGGAGATACATGGAGATACATGTAGTTATGTGGAGATACATGTAGTTATGTGGAGATACATGTAGTTATGTGGAGATACATGGAGATACATGTAGTTATATGGAGATACGTGGAGATACGTGGAGATTCATGGAGATACGTGGAGATACATTTAGTTATGTGGAGATACGTGGAGATGCATGTAGTTACGTGGAGATACATGGAGATACATGTAGTTATATGGAGATACGTGGAGATACGTGGAGATTCATGGAGATACGTGGAGATACATTTAGTTATGTGGAGATACGTGGAGATGCAGTTAGTTACGTGGAGATACATGTAGTTATATGGAGACACATGGAGATAGACGGAGATACGTGGAGATACATGTAGGTACGTGGAGATACGTGGAGATACATGTAGTTACGTGGAGATACATGGAGATAGATGGAGATACGTGGAGATGCATGTAGTTACGTGGAGATACATTTAGTTATGTGGAGATACGTGGAGATGCTTGTAGTTACGTGGAGATACATGGAGATAAATGGAGATACCTGGAGATACATGTAGTTACATAGAGATACATATATTTACTTTGAGATACGTGGAGATGCTTGTAGTTACGTGGAGATACATGGAGATAGATGGAGATACGTGGAGATACATGTAGTTACGTGGAGATACATTTAGTTATCTGGGGATACGTGGAGATACATGTAGTTATGTGGAGATACGTGGAGATACGTGTAGTTACGTGGAGATACATGTAGTTACGTAGCGATACATGGAGATACGTGTAGTTATGTGAACATGCTTAGAGCCAAATAAATACAAGCACAGCGCTCATCAACAGTAATGAGAACAATAGTAAAGATTATAGACTGAAGCTCCTGAGGACCTTCTGGCTTCTGTCGGCCATTTTAACTAACTAGATCTCCAGTGACTTTCAGTAAGGGTTTTTGACCACCAAACGCCCCGTTCCCATGGTAACAAGGGTACCAGAGCACGACTGCCGGCGTTTGTGTGAGGACTCTTTCCTGAAGCTCCTCCTCCTGCAGGTCCTCCTCCTGAAGCTCCTCCTCCTCCTGCAGGTTCTTCTCTTGAAGCTCCACCTCCTGCAGCTCCTTCTCTTGAAGCTCCACCTCCTGCCGCTCCTCCTCCTGCAGCTCCTTCTCTTGAAGCTCCACCTCCTGCCGCTCCTCCTCCTGCAGCTCCTTCTCTTGAAGCTCCACCTCCTGCCGCTCCTCCTCCTGCAGCTCCTTCTCTTGCAGCTCCTCCTCCTGCAGCTCCTTCTCTTGCAGCTCCTCCTCCTGCCGCTCCTCCTCCTGCCACTCCACCTCCTGCAGCTCCTCCTCCTGCCGCTCCACCTCCTGCAGCTCCTCCTCCTGCCGCTCCTTCTCTTGCAGCTCCTTCTCTTGCAGCTTCTACTCCTGCACCTCCTCCTCCTGCCGCTCCACCTCCTGCACCTCCTCCTGCAGGTCCTTCTCTTGCGGCTCCTCCTCCTGCCGCTCCTCCTCCTGCAGTTCCTTCTCTTGCAGCTCCTCCTCCTGCCGCTCCTCCTCCTTCAGCTCCTCCTCCTGCCGCTCCACCTCCTGCTGCTCCTCCTCCTTCAGCTCCTCCTCCTGCCGCTCCTCCTTCTGTCGCTCCTCCTGCTGCAGCTCCTCCTCCTGCCGCTCCTCCTCCTGCATTCCTCCTCCTCCTTCCACTCCTCCTCCTAAAGCCCCCCTCCCTCCCCTCTGCAGCTCCTCCTCTGCCTCTCTGATAGGCTGGGGGCGTGGCCCTGACTTACCGCAGGATCTCCTTCCGGGTGAAGAAGGAGCAGTCCTGCAGACAGACAGACGGACAGATGAGGCAGCTGGAGCATCTTCTCTGGTCCCTTCTGAGACAACAGAACCAGAACCAGAACCACAAAGCTTCATCTCTGACGGACACTAACCTGAAACGCCTCCAGCTGCTCATCCGTGAAGGTCGTCTGCTTGTTGCCCATGGTGACCGGCCGATCGTCCCATCACACAGCTGCATCACCCCACTCCAACATCCGGCTGCTGGCGCTGCCACGGAGACGGACGGATGCTGCTGGAGGAGGAGGAGGAGGAGGAGGAGGAGGGAGAGGGGGAGGAGCCTGCTGCCTTCAGGAGCTGTTCAGAAAACCGGCTTCTGAGAGTCCAACTGAGACCAACATCATGTTTCACTCAGTGCCACGAGGGAAAGACATCAGCAGTCCGCACATCTGCAAAGGCATTTCTGAACAATGAACAACAATCTAGAAGGTGATCGAGCAGGAAGATAACATTCTTCTCTTTTATAGATAGTTTTCATCTTTCAAAAGTGTTGTTTGACCTTTGCAATAAAAAATAAGAGAAAGGAAGAAAGATGTTGTTGTGAACAGTTTCTAAATACTTCAATAAAACAACTGAATATTACAAGAAACTTATTCTAAAAGTCAAACTTTTAGTTCTCTGTTTTCAAATCAGCATGTTTGAAGAAAAGTCTGCTCTCAAAGGATTTTTGAATACAGACGGGCGTGTCAGCTCCTCTGGTGACGTCACAGACGGGCGCGTCAGCTCCTCTGGTCGCTCTAGCTGGTGACGACACAGACGGGCGCGTCAGCTCCTCTGGTGGCTCTAGCTGGTGACATCACAGATGGGCGCGTCAGCTCCTCTGGTGGCTCTAGCTGGTGACGTCACAGACGGGCGCGTCAGCTCCTCTGGTGGCTCTAGCTGGTGACGTCACAGACGGGCGCGTCAGCTCCTCTGGTGGCTCTAGCTGGTGATGTCACAGACGGGCGTGTCAGCTCCTCTGGTCGCTCTAGCTGGTGACGTCACAGACGGGCGCGTCAGCTCCTCTGGTGACGTCACAGACGGGCGCGTCAGCTCCTCTGGTGGCTCTAGCTGGTGACGTCACAGACGGGCGCGTCAGCTCCTCTGGTGGCTCTAGCTGGTGATGTCACAGACGGGCGTGTCAGCTCCTCTGGTCGCTCTAGCTGGTGACGTCACAGACGGGCGCGTCAGCTCCTCTCTGGTGGCTCTAGCTGGCTGGTGACGTCACAGACGGGCGCGTCAGCTCCTCTGGTGGCTCTAGCTGGTGACGTCACAGACGGGCGCGTCAGCTCCTCTGGTCGCTCTAGCTGGTGACGTCACAGACGGGCGCGTCAGCTCCTCTGGTGGCTCTAGCTGGTGACGTCACAGACGGGCGCGTCAGCTCCTCTGGTGACGTCACAGACGGGCGCGTCAGCTCCTCTGGTCGCTCTAGCTGGTGACGTCACAGACGGGCGCGTCAGCTCCTCTGGTGGCTCTAGCTGGTGACGTCACAGACGGGCGCGTCAGCTCCTCGGCTCGCGTCCTCAGCGGTGCTCCTCTGGTGGCTCTAGCTGGTGACGTCACAGACGGGCGCGTCAGCTCCTCTGGGCTCTAGCTGGTGACGTCACAGACGGGCGCGTCAGCTCCTCTGTGACGTCACAGACGGGCGCTCAGCTCCTCTGGTGACGTCACAGACGGGCGCGTCAGCTCCTCTGGGGACGTCACAGACGGGCGCGTCAGCTCCTCTGGTCGCTCTAGCTGGTGATGTCACCGACGGGCGCGTCAGCTCCTCTGGTCGCTCTAGCTGTTAACGTCACAGACGGGCGCGACAGCTCCTCTGGTGGCTCTAGCTGGTGACGTCACAGACGGGCGCGTCAGCTCCTCTGGTGGCTCTAGCTGGTGACGTCAACAGACGGGCGCGTCAGCTCCTCTGGTGACGTCACAGACGGGCGCGTCAGCTCCTCTGGTGGCTCTAGCTGGTGACGTCACAGACGGGCGCGCGTCACAGCTCCTCTGGTGGCTCTAGCTGGTGACGTCACAGACGGGAGCGTCAGCTCCTCTGGTGGCTCTAGCTGGTGACGTCACAGACGGGCGCGTCAGCTCCTCTGGTGACGTCACAGACGGGCGCGTCAGCTCCTCTGGTGGTTCTAGCTGGTGACATCACAGACGGGCGGGTCAGCTCCTCTGGTGGCTCTAGCTGGTGACGTCACAGACAGGCGCGTCAGCTCCTCTGGTGGCTCTAGCTGGTGACGTCACAGACGGGAGCGTCAGCTCCTCTGGTGGCTCTAGCTGGTGACGTCACAGACGGGCGCGTCAGCTCCTCTGGTCGCTCTAGCTGGTGACGTCACAGACAGGCGCGTCAGCTCCTCTGGTCGCTCTAGCTGGTGATGTCACAGATGGGCGCGTCAGCTCCTCTGGTCGCTCTAGCTGTTGACGTCACAGACGGGCGCGACAGCTCCTCTGGTGGCTCTAGCTGTTGACGTCACAGACGGGTGACGTCACAGACGGGCGCGTCAGCTCCTCTGGTGGCTCTAGCTGGTGACGTCACAGACGGACGCGTCAGTTCCTCTGGTCGCTCTAGCTGGTGACGTAACAGACGGTGACGTCACAGACGGGCGTGTCAGCTCCTCTGGTGGCTCTAGCTGGTGACGTCACAGACGGGCGCGTCAGCTCCTCTGGTGGCTCTAGCTGGTGACGTCACACACGGGCATGTCAGCTCCTCTGGTTGCTCTAGGTGTTGACATCACAGACGGGTGACGTCACAGACGGGGCACGTCAGCTCCTCTGGTGGCTCTAGCTGGTGTCGTCACAGACGGACGCGTCAGTTCCTCTGGTCGCTCTAGCTGGTGACGTAACAGACGGGTGACGTCACAGACGGGCGTGTCAACTCCTCTGGTGGCTCTAGCTGGTGACGTCACAGACGGGCGCGTCAGCTCCTCTGGTCGCTCTAGCTGGTGACGTCACAGACGGGCGCGTCAGCTCCTCGGGTCGCTCTAGCTGTTGACGTCACAGACGGGTGACGTCACAGACGGGCGCGTCAGCTCCTCTGATGGCTCTAGCTGGTGACGTCACAGAGAGGCACGTCAGCTCCTCTGGTTGCTCTAGCTGGTGACGTCAAAGACGGGCGCGTCAGCTCCTCTGGTGGCTCTAGCTGGTGACGTCACAGACGGGCGCGTCAGCTCCTCTGGTGGCTCTAGCTGGTGACGTCACAGACGGGCGCGTCAGCTCCTCTGGTCGCTCTAGCTGGTGACGTCACAGACGGGCGCGTCAGCTCCTCTGGTGGCTCTAGCTGGTGACGTCACAGACGGGCGCGTCAGCTCCTCTGGTGACGTCACAGACGGGCGCGTCAGCTCCTCTGGTGGTTCTAGCTGGTGACGTCACAGACGGGCGCGTCAGCTCCTCTGGTGGCTCTTGCTGGTGACGTCACAGACGGGCGCGTCAGCTCCTCTGGTCGCTCTAGCTGGTGACGTCACAGACGAGCGCGTCAGCTCCTCTGGTCGCTCTAGCTGGTGATGTCACAGACGGGGCGTCAGCTCTAGCTGTTGACGTCACAGACGGGCGCGACAGCTCCTCTGGTGGCTCTAGCTGGTGACGTCACAGACGGGCGATCAGGTCCTCTGGTAGCTGGTGACGTCACGGGCGCGTCAGCTCCTCTGGTGGCTCTAGCTGGTGACGTCACAGACGGGCGCGTGAGCTCCTCTGGTGACGTCACAGACGGGCGCGTCAGCTCCTCTGGTGGTTCTAGCTGGTGACGTCACAGACGGGCGCGTCAGCTCCTCTGGTGGCTCTAGCTGGTGACGTCACAGACGGGCGCGTCAGCTCCTCTGGTGGCTCTAGCTGGTGACGTCACAGACGGGCGCGTCAGCTCCTCTGGTCGCTCTAGCTGGTGACGTCACAGACGAGCGCGTCAGCTCCTCTGGTCGCTCTAGCTGGTGATGTCACAGACGGGCGCGTCAGCTCCTCTGGTCGCTCTAGCTGTTGACGTCACAGACGGGCGCGACAGCTCCTCTGGTGGCTCTAGCTGTTGACGTCACAGACGGGTGACGTCACAGACGGGCGCGTCAGCTCCTCTGGTCGCTCTAGCTGGTGATGTCACAGACTGGCGCGTCAGCTCCTCTGGTCGCTCTAGCTGTTGACGTCACAGATGGGCGCCGACAGCTCCTCTGGTGGCTCTAGCTGTTGACGTCAACAGACGGGTGACGTCACAGTCACAGACGGGCGCCTCAGCTCCTCTGATGGCTCTAGCTGGTGACGTCACAGAGGGGCATGTCAGCTCCTCTGGTCGCTCTAGCTGGTGACGTCACAGACGGGCGCGTCAGCTCCTCTGGTGGCTCTAGCTGGTGACGTCACAGACGGGCGCGTCAGCTCCTCCTCCGGTGGCTCTAGCTGCTGGTGACGTCACAGACGGGCGCGTCAGCTCCTCTGGTGGCTCTAGCTGGTGACGTCACAGACGGACGCGTCAGTTCCTCTGGTCACTCTAGCTGGTGACGTAACAGACGGGTAACGTCACAGACGTGCGTGTCAGCTCCTCTGGTGGCTCTAGCTGGTGACGTCACAGACGGGCGCATCAGCTCCTCTGGTGGCTCTAGCTGGTGACGTCACACACGGGCATGTCAGCTCCTCTGGTTGCTCTAGCTGTTGACATCACAGACGGGTGACGTCACAGACGGGCGCGTCAGCTCCTCTGGTGGCTCTAGCTGGTGTCGTCACAGACGGACGCGTCAGTTCCTCTGGTCGCTCTAGCTGGTGACGTAACAGACGGGTGACGTCACAGACGGGCGTGTCAACTCCTCTGGTCGCTCTAGCTGGTGACGTCACAGACGAGCGCGTCAGCTCCTCTGGTCGCTCTAGCTGGTGATGTCACAGACGGGCGCGTCAGCTCCTCTGGTCGCTCTAGCTGTTGACGTCACAGACGGGCGCGACAGCTCCTCTGGTGGCTCTAGCTGTTGACGTCACAGACGGGTGACGTCACAGACGGGCGCGTCAGCTCCTCTGGTCGCTCTAGCTGGTGATGTCACAGACTGGCGCGTCAGCTCCTCTGGTCGCTCTAGCTGTTGACGTCACAGATGGGCGCCGACAGCTCCTCTGGTGGCTCTAGCTGGTGACGTCACAGACGGGCGCGTCAGCTCCTCTGGTCGCTCTAGCTGGTGACGTCACAGACGAGCGCGTCAGCTCCTCTGGTCGCTCTAGCTGGTGATGTCACAGACGGGCGCGTCAGCTCCTCTGGTCGCTCTAGCTGTTGACGTCACAGACGGGCGCGACAGCTCCTCTGGTGGCTCTAGCTGTTGACGTCACAGACGGGTGACGTCACAGACGGGCGCGTCAGCTCTCCTCTGGTCGCTCTAGCTGGTGATGTCACAGACTGGCGCGTCAGCTCCTCTGGTCGCTCTAAGCTGTTGACGTCACAGATGGGCGCCGACAGCTCCTCTGGTGGCTCTAGCTGTTGACGTCACAGACGGGTGACGTCACAGACGGGCGCCTCAGCTCCTCTGATGGCTCTAGCTGGTGACGTCACAGAGGGGCATGTCAGCTCCTCTGGTCGCTCTAGCTGGTGACGTCACAGACGGGCGCGTCAGCTCCTCTGGTGGCTCTAGCTGGTGACGTCACAGACGGGCGCGTCAGCTCCTCCGGTGGCTCTAGCTGGTGACGTCACAGACGGGCGCGTCAGCTCCTCTGGTGGCTCTAGCTGGTGACGTCACAGACGGACGCGTCAGTTCCTCTGGTCACTCTAGCTGGTGACGTAACAGACGGGTAACGTCACAGACGTGCGTGTCAGCTCCTCTGGTGGCTCTAGCTGGTGACGTCACAGACGGGCGCATCAGCTCCTCTGGTGGCTCTAGCTGGTGACGTCACACACGGGCATGTCAGCTCCTCTGGTTGCTCTAGCTGTTGACATCACAGACGGGTGACGTCACAGACGGGCGCGTCAGCTCCTCTGGTGGCTCTAGCTGGTGTCGTCACAGACGGACGCGTCAGTTCCTCTGGTCGCTCTAGCTGGTGACGTAACAGACGGGTGACGTCACAGACGGGCGTGTCAACTCCTCTGGTGGCTCTAGCTGGTGACGTCACAGACGGGGCGCGTCAGCTCCTCTGGTCGCTCTAGCTGGTGACGTCACAGACGGGCGCGTCAGCTCCTCGGGTCGCTCTAGCTGTTGACGTCACAGACGGGTGACGTCACAGACGGGCGCGTCAGCTCCTCTGATGGCTCTAGCTGGTGACGTCACAGAGGGGCACGTCAGCTCCTCTGGTTGCTCTAGCTGGTGACGTCAAAGACGGGCGCGTCAGCTCCTCTGGTGGTTCTAGCTGGTGACGTCACAGACGGGCGCGTCAGCTCCTCTGGTGGCTCTAGCTGGTGACGTCACAGACGGGCGCGTCAGCTCCTCTGGTGGCTCTAGCTGGTGACGTCACAGACGGGCGCGTCAGCTCCTCTGGTGGCTCTAGCTGGTGACGTCACAGACGGGCGCGTCAGCTCCTCTGGTGGCTCTAGCTGGTGACGTCACAGACGGGCGCGTCAGCTCCTCTGGTGGCTCTAGCTGGTGACGTCACAGACGGGCGCGTCAGCTCCTCTGGTGACGTCACAGACGGGCACGTCAGCTCCTCTGGTGACGTCACAGACGGGCGCGTCAGCTCCTCTGGTGACGTCACAGACGGGCGCGTCAGCTCCTCTGGTGGCTCTAGCTGGTGACGTCACAGACGGGCGCGTCAGCTCCTCTGGTGGCTCTAGCTGGTGACGTCACAGACGGGCGCGTCAGCTCCTCTGGTGACGTCACAGACGGGCGCGTCAGCTCTCTGGTGACGTCACAGGGGGCGCGTCAGCTCCTCTGGTGACGTCACAGACGGGCGCGTCAGCTCCTCTGGTGGCTCTAGCTGGTGACGTCACAGATGGGCGCGTCAGCTCCTCTGGTGGCTCTAGCTGGTGACGTCACAGACGGGCGCGTCAGCTCCTCTGGTGACGTCACAGACGGGCGCGTCAGCTCCTCTGGTGACGTCACAGACGGGCGCGTCAGCTCCTCTGGGGACGTCACAGACGGGCGCGTCAGCTCCTCTGGTCGCTCTAGCTGGTGATGTCACCGACGGGCGCGTCAGCTCCTCTGGTCGCTCTAGCTGTTAACGTCACAGACGGGCGCGACAGCTCCTCTGGTGGCTCTAGCTGGTGACGTCACAGACGGGCGCATCAGGTCCTCTGGTGGCTCTAGCTGGTGACGTCACAGACGGGCGCGTGAGCTCCTCTGGTGACGTCACAGACGGGCGCGTCAGCTCCTCTGGTGGTTCTAGCTGGTGACGTCACAGACGGGCGCGTCAGCTCCTCTGGTGGCTCTAGCTGGTGACGTCACAGACGGGCGCGTCAGCTCCTCTGGTGGCTCTAGCTGGTGACGTCACAGACGGGAGCGTCAGCTCCTCTGGTGGCTCTAGCTGGTGACGTCACAGACGGGCGCGTCAGCTCCTCTGGTGACGTCACAGACGGGCGCGTCAGCTCCTCTGGTGGTTCTAGCTGGTGACATCACAGACGGGCGGGTCAGCTCCTCTGGTGGCTCTAGCTGGTGACGTCACAGACGGGAGCGTCAGCTCCTCTGGTGGCTCTAGCTGGTGACGTCACAGACGGGCGCGTCAGCTCCTCTGGTCGCTCTAGCTGGTGACGTCACAGACAGGCGCGTCAGCTCCTCTGGTCGCTCTAGCTGGTGATGTCACAGATGGGCGCGTCAGCTCCTCTGGTCGCTCTAGCTGTTGACGTCACAGACGGGCGCGACAGCTCCTCTGGTGGCTCTAGCTGTTGACGTCACAGACGGGTGACGTCACAGACGGGCGCGTCAGCTCCTCTGGTGGCTCTAGCTGGTGACGTCACAGACGGACGCGTCAGTTCCTCTGGTCGCTCTAGCTGGTGACGTAACAGACGGGTAACATCACAGACGGGCGTGTCAGCTCCTCTGGTGGCTCTAGCTGGTGACGTCACAGACGGGCGCGTCAGCTCCTCTGGTGGCTCTAGCTGGTGACGTCACACACGGGCATGTCAGCTCCTCTGGTTGCTCTAGGTGTTGACATCACAGACGGGTGACGTCACAGACGGGCACGTCAGCTCCTCTGGTGGCTCTAGCTGGTGTCGTCACAGACGGACGCGTCAGTTCCTCTGGTCGCTCTAGCTGGTGACGTAACAGACGGGTGACGTCACAGACGGGCGTGTCAACTCCTCTGGTGGCTCTAGCTGGTGACGTCACAGACGGGCGCGTCAGCTCCTCTGGTCGCTCTAGCTGGTGACGTCACAGACGGGCGCGTCAGCTCCTCGGGTCGCTCTAGCTGTTGACGTCACAGACGGGTGACGTCACAGACGGGCGCGTCAGCTCCTCTGATGGCTCTAGCTGGTGACGTCACAGAGGGGCACGTCAGCTCCTCTGGTTGCTCTAGCTGGTGACGTCAAAGACGGGCGCGTCAGCTCCTCTGGTGGCTCTAGCTGGTGACGTCACAGACGGCGCGGTCAGCTCCTCTGGTGGCTCTAGCTGGTGACGTCACAGACGGGCGCGTCAGCTCCTCTGGTCGCTCTAAGCTGGTGACGTCACAGACGGGCGCGTCAGCTCCTCTGGTGGCTCTAGCTGGTGACGTCACAGACGGGCGCGTCAGCTCCTCTGGTGACGTCACAGACGGGCGCGTCAGCTCCTCTGGTGACGTCACAGACGGGCGCGTCAGCTCCTCTGGTGGTTCTAGCTGGTGACGTCACAGACGGGCGCGTCAGCTCCTCTGGTGGCTCTTGCTGGTGACGTCACAGACGGGCGCGTCAGCTCCTCTGGTCGCTCTAGCTGGTGACGTCACAGACGAGCGCGTCAGCTCCTCTGGTCGCTCTAGCTGGTGATGTCACAGACGGGCGCGTCAGCTCTTCTGGTCGCTCTAGCTGTTGACGTCACAGACGGGCGCGACAGCTCCTCTGGTGGCTCTAGCTGGTGACGTCACAGACGGGCGCATCAGGTCCTCTGGTGGCTCTAGCTGGTGACGTCACAGACGGGCGCGTCAGCTCCTCTGGTGGCTCTAGCTGGTGACGTCACAGACGGGCGCGTGAGCTCCTCTGGTGACGTCACAGACGGGCGCGTCAGCTCCTCTGGTGGTTCTAGCTGGTGACGTCACAGACGGGCGCGTCAGCTCCTCTGGTGGCTCTAGCTGGTGACGTCACAGACGGGCGCGTCAGCTCCTCTGGTCGCTCTAGCTGGTGACGTCACAGACGAGCGCGTCAGCTCCTCTGGTCGCTCTAGCTGGTGATGTCACAGACGGGCGCGTCAGCTCCTCTGGTCGCTCTAGCTGTTGACGTCACAGACGGGCGCGACAGCTCCTCTGGTGGCTCTAGCTGTTGACGTCACAGACGGGTGACGTCACAGACGGGCGCGTCAGCTCCTCTGGTCGCTCTAGCTGGTGATGTCACAGACTGGCGCGTCAGCTCCTCTGGTCGCTCTAGCTGTTGACGTCACAGATGGGCGCCGACAGCTCCTCTGGTGGCTCTAGCTGTTGACGTCACAGACGGGTGACGTCACAGACGGGCGCCTCAGCTCCTCTGATGGCTCTAGCTGGTGACGTCACAGAGGGGCATGTCAGCTCCTCTGGTCGCTCTAGCTGGTGACGTCACAGACGGGCGCGTCAGCTCCTCTGGTGGCTCTAGCTGGTGACGTCACAGACGGGCGCGTCAGCTCCTCCGGTGGCTCTAGCTGGTGACGTCACAGACGGGCGCGTCAGCTCCTCTGGTGGCTCTAGCTGGTGACGTCACAGACGGACGCGTCAGTTCCTCTGGTCACTCTAGCTGGTGACGTAACAGACGGGTAACGTCACAGACGTGCGTGTCAGCTCCTCTGGTGGCTCTAGCTGGTGACGTCACAGACGGGCGCATCAGCTCCTCTGGTGGCTCTAGCTGGTGACGTCACACACGGGCATGTCAGCTCCTCTGGTTGCTCTAGCTGTTGACATCACAGACGGGTGACGTCACAGACGGGCGCGTCAGCTCCTCTGGTGGCTCTAGCTGGTGTCGTCACAGACGGACGCGTCAGTTCCTCTGGTCGCTCTAGCTGGTGACGTAACAGACGGGTGACGTCACAGACGGGCGTGTCAACTCCTCTGGTGGCTCTAGCTGGTGACGTCACAGAGTCAGGGCGACGTCACAGACGGGCGCGTCAGCTCCTCGGTCGCTCTAGCTGTTGACGTCACAGACGGGTGACGTCACAGACGGGCGCGTCAGCTCCTCTGATGGCTCTAGCTGGTGACGTCACAGAGGGGCACGTCAGCTCCTCTGGTTGCTCTAGCTGGTGACGTCAAAGACGGGCGCGTCAGCTCCTCTGGTGGTTCTAGCTGGTGACGTCACAGACGGGCGCGTCAGCTCCTCTGGTGGCTCTAGCTGGTGACGTCACAGACGGGCGCGTCAGCTCCTCTGGTGGCTCTAGCTGGTGACGTCACAGACGGGCGCGTCAGCTCCTCTGGTGCTCTAGCTGGTGACGTCACAGACGGGCGCGTCAGCTCCTCTGGTGGCTCTAGCTGGTGACGTCACAGACGGGCGCGTCAGCTCCTCTGGTGGCTCTAGCTGGTGACGTCACAGACGGGCGCGTCAGCTCCTCTGGTGACGTCACAGACGGGCACGTCAGCTCCTCTGGTGACGTCACAGACGGGCGCGTCAGCTCCTCTGGTGACGTCACAGACGGGCGCGTCACTCCTCTGGTGGCTCTAGCTGGTGACGTCACAGACGGGCGCGTCAGCTCCTCTGGGGCTCTAGCTGGTGACGTCTCACAGACGGGCGCGTCAGCTCCTCTGGTGACGTCCACAGAAGCTCCTCTGGTGACGTCACAGACGGGCGCGTCAGCTCCTCTGGTGACGTCACAGACGGGCGCGTCAGCTCCTCTGGTGACGTCACAGACGGGCGCGTCAGCTCCTCTGGTGGCTCTAGCTGGTGACGTCACAGACGGGCGCGTCAGCTCCTCTGGTGGCTCTAGCTGGTGACGTCACAGACGGGCGCGTCAGCTCCTCTGGTGGCTCTAGCTGGTGACGTCACAGACGGGCGCGTCAGCTCCTCTGGTGGCTCTAGCTGGTGACGTCACAGACGGGCGTGTCATTCTCTCTGGTCGCTCTTGCTGGTGACGTCACAGACGGACGCGTCAGTTCCTCTGGTCGCTCTAGCTGGTGACGTAACAGACGGGTAACGTCACAGACGGGCGTGTCAGCTTCTCTGGTCGCTCTAGCTGGTGACATCACAGATGGGCGTGTCAGCTCCTCTGGTCGCTCTAGCTGGTGACGTAACAGACGGGTAACGTCACAGACGGGCGTGTCAGCTCCTCTGGTCGCTCTAGCTGGTGACATCACAAATGGGCGTGTCAGTTCCTCTGGTCGCTCTAGCTGGTGACGTAACAGACGGGTAACGTCACAGAGGGGCGTGTCAGCTCCTCTGGTCGCTCTAGCTGGTGACATCACAGACGGGCACGTCAGCTCCTCTGGTGGCTCTAGCTGGTGACGTCACAGACGGGCGCGTCAGCTCCTCTGGTGGCTCTAGCTGGTGACGTCACAGTTGGGCGCGTCAGCTCCTCTGGTGGCTCTAGCTGGTGACGTCACAGACGGGCGCGTCAGCTCCTCTGGTGGCTCTCGCTGGTGACGTCACAGACGGGCGTGTCATTCTCTCTGGTCGCTCTTGCTGGTGACGTCACAGACGGACGCGTCAGTTCCTCTGGTCGCTCTAGCTGGTGACGTCACAGACGGATGACGTCACAGATGGGCGTGTCAACTCCTCTGGTCACTCCAGGCATGTTAGAAGAATTGAAAAGTCCTGATATTTAGAGATGAAAACGTTGGAAAAATAAGATTTTACAAGAAGAAAATGTTCTGCAACATTTCTGAAGAAGTTCAGGTGTGATTTTGTCAATTTTGTATAAAACTAACTTTACAAGAAATATTCAGAATTTTAGGACAAGAAGTTGCTGTGACTAATACATTACATACATCACAGATTTCAGTCCTCATTTAACCTAATTTAAATGTGATTTTTTTTCTGCAGTTCTTGTGAGTTTATAAACACTGTATGATAAATTGCTACCAAATGTCCTAGCACAGCGTAGACTTTAAAGTCGGTCATGTTTGTGTACTTTGTTTTTTTCTCCAAATTACAGGCGGAGAAAAGTGCCAAAAACCAGTGATGTATCGGAAAGACTATAATCACAGTTATAAATGAATTTAAACATAGAGAACGCTTCTCTCAGACTGAGCCATCTTCGTCAGAGACAATCTTTTCTCGGATGGTCGTCGACATTAGCTGGTAGTGAGTCATCTTCCTCTTAACGGATCTTGGCGGGCTCAGCTCTTCTTCGTCGCAGGATGGCGGCAGGCAGCGCGTGGAGGTCACTGGTAAGATTGAGGCTTTTAGCGGAGGTTTAATTCCTCTAACGGAGTGTCTGCTTGGTTTCTCTGGGTGGGTTCGGGTGTGCAGGTCTGTCTGTGGGTCTCTGGCCTCTGTTCAGACCCGGTTCTCCCCGCGCCGTGCCTGGTTAGCCGTTAGCCGGCTGCTAACAGCCCACGTCCTTCAACCGCAGCGGCTTCAGCCGGACTCGCTTTAAAAAGACACACATTTAACTTTTCACCGGCGGTTCGGGTGAAATCTGCGCTACTTGGTGACGGTTCAGGAAGCTTCCAAAGAGGATAAATGTATTCTGTGACATTCGGCAGAGGTTAAATCTACCGTCCGTGAAGCTTTAAGATCGGAGGCTGGAAGCTGAGGTTGTGATGATCGGTGGATCCGTTAGATAAGTGATTTTATGTTGTAATGCAGCTATATGCCCCTGTGAAAACCTCAGCATCTATTCAGATAAACAAACTATAAAAAGCATTGAAATCACAAACGGGAAACTGAGACATGGGAAGCGCATCCGTGTACTTGGGTCGTTGAGATTAAAGGACCCTCATGTCATCTGCAGGTGAGCCAGGTGATGGGCGGGGCCGTGAGGACACCTGCTCTGTCTTCTGCCTCCTTCTCCAGAGGGGTGAGTGCTCCTCTGCATGACCGTTCTGTCATGCAGGTGCTAGCAACCACGAGAGAGAACCAGAGGAGCAGTAAAGCTGCGGTTTATGACGTCACACTTCATTTCCAACAAGCTGACATTTATTGATTAAAGGTTCTGATTATGTGACACAGATTCAAAAATAACCGCTGAAAAACTAACAGTCACGAGTTGCAATTCTATGATAAAAAGTTCAGATTTCTATGAAATCTGAGATTTTATGACAAGAGATTGTTTTGGTTTTATCAACAGTTTTATTAGAATGAGTCAGTCTTGTTAAATGTTCCATTTTACAACAAAACATGTGATTTTAGGATGGAAAGTTTCAGTTTCACGACTTGGGTTAGTAATTGAACGTAAAGCGGGTGAATCTTCTGGTGTTCTACTGTCACCTGAAAGCTGACCTGCTGATGTTCTGGACCGTCACAGATGCACACCGTCACTCTCATTCCTGGAGATGGAATCGGTCCGGAGATCTCCACCGCCGTCATGAAGATCTTTGATGCGGCTAAGGTCAGCGCCGTCGCTCCGGGACCCGCCAGGAAATTAACAGCAGTCAATTAATTAACGCAGTTGTGACCTGCAGGCGCCCATCAGGTGGGAGGAGAGGAACGTCACGGCCATCAAAGGTCCCGGCGGCAGGTGGATGATCCCATTGGACGCCAAAGAGTCCATGGACAAGAGCAAGATCGGCCTCAAAGGTCAGTCCGGTTCTTCAGAGCTGCCACGGGTTTTCTGGAGGGTCCTAGTTCATCGGTGCTTCTCCAATTCTTCCACAGGGCCGCTGAAGACACCGATCGCGGCGGGCCACCCCTCCATGAACCTGCTGCTCAGGAAGACCTTCGACCTGTACGCCAACGTTCGGCCCTGCATTTCCATCGAGGGCTACAAGACGCCGTACACCAACGTGGACCTGGTCACCATCCGGGAGAACACGGAGGGCGAGTACAGCGGCATCGAGCACGTGGTGAGTGGCCAGGGGGCGGAGCTTTTATTTTTGGAAGGCATCTGCAATGCCTCAGTCGACGTTGGTTCAGGTTGACCGGGAGGACATCAGTTCGGGTTGACCGGGGCGACGTTGGTTCAAGGCAACCAAGAGAATCCCAATATCAATTTTGATCCTGGCTTAAGTTAACCAAAGCGGTCCAAGGCTGGGTTATCTAGGATGATTCCACCATTGGTTATACTGGGTGATCCCGGTTCAGGTTAACCAGGATGATCCATGTTTAAGTTAACCAAAGCGGTCCAAGGCTGGGTTATCTAGGATGATTCCACTGGTGGTTATACTGGGTGATCCCGGTTCAGGTTAACCAGGATGATCCTGGTTTAAGTTAACCAAAGCGGTCCAAGGCTGGGTTATCTAGGATGATTCCACCGTTGGTTATACTGGGTGATCCCGGTTCAGGTTAACCAGGAGGATCCTGGTTTAAGTTAACCAAAGTGGTCCAAGGCTGGGTTATCTAGGATGATTCCACCGTTGGTTATACTGGGTGATCCCGGTTCAGGTTAACCAGGATGATCCTGGTTTAAGTTAACCAAAGCGGTCCAAGGCTGGGTTATCTAGGATGATTCCACCGTTGGTTATACTGGGTGATCCTGGTTCAGGTTAACCAGGATGATCCAGGTTTAAGTTAACCAAAGTGGTCCAAGGCTGGGTTATCTAGGATGATTCCACCGTTGGTTATACTGGGTGATCCTAGTTCAGGTTAACCAGGATGATCCTGGTTTAAGTTAACCAAAGCGGTCCAAGGCTGGGTTATCTAGGATGATTCCACCGTTGGTTATACTGGGTGGTCCTGGTTCAGGTTAACCAGGATGATCCTGGTTTAAGTTAACTAAAGCGGTCCAAGGCTGGGTTATCTAGGATGATTTCACCATTGGTTATACTGGGTGATCCTGGTTCAGGTCAACCAGGATGATCCAGGTTTAAGTTAACCAAAGCGGTCCAAGGCTGGGTTATCTAGGATGATTCCACTGGTGGTTATACTGGGTGATCCCGGTTCAGGTTAACCAGGATGATCCTGGTTTAAGTTAACCAAAGTGGTCCAAGGCTGGGTTATCTAGGATGATTCCACTGTTGGTTATACTGGGTGATCCTGGTTCAGGTTAACCAGGATGATCCAGGTTTAAGTTAACCAAAGCGGTCCAAGGCTGGGTTATCTAGGATGATTCCACTCTGTTGGTTATACTGGGTGATCCTGGTTCAGGTTAACCAGGATGATCCAGGTTTAAGTTAACCAAAGCGGTCCAAGGCTGGGTTATCTAGGATGATTCCACTCTGTTGGTTATACTGGGTGATCCCGGTTCAGGTTAACCAGGATGATCCTGGTTTAAGTTAACCAAAGCGGTCCAAGGCTGGGTTATCTAGGATGATTCCACCGTTGGTTATACTGGGTGATCCTGGTTCAGGTTAACCAGGATGATCCAGGTTTAAGTTAACCAAAGTGGTCCAAGGCTGGGTTATCTAGGATGATTCCACCGTTGGTTATACTGGGTGATCCTAGTTCAGGTTAACCAGGATGATCCTGGTTTAAGTTAACCAAAGCGGTCCAAGGCTGGGTTATCTAGGATGATTCCACCGTTGGTTATACTGGGTGGTCCTGGTTCAGGTTAACCAGGATGATCCTGGTTTAAGTTAACTAAAGCGGTCCAAGGCTGGGTTATCTAGGATGATTTCACCATTGGTTATACTGGGTGATCCTGGTTCAGGTCAACCAGGATGATCCAGGTTTAAGTTAACCAAAGCGGTCCAAGGCTGGGTTATCTAGGATGATTCCACTGGTGGTTATACTGGGTGATCCCGGTTCAGGTTAACCAGGATGATCCTGGTTTAAGTTAACCAAAGTGGTCCAAGGCTGGGTTATCTAGGATGATTCCACTGTTGGTTATACTGGGTGATCCTGGTTCAGGTTAACCAGGATGATCCAGGTTTAAGTTAACCAAAGCGGTCCAAGGCTGGGTTATCTAGGATGATTCCACTCTGTTGGTTATACTGGGTGATCCTGGTTCAGGTTAACCAGGATGATCCAGGTTTAAGTTAACCAAAGCGGTCCAAGGCTGGGTTATCTAGGATGATTCCACTCTGTTGGTTATACTGGGTGATCCTGGTTCAGGTTAACCAGGATGATCCAGGTTTAAGTTAACCAAAGAGGTCCAAGGCTGGGTTATCTAGGATGATTCCACTGTTGGTTATACTGGGTGATCCCGGTTCAGGTTAACCAGGATGATCCAGGTTTAAGTTAACCAAAGCGGTCCAAGGCTGGGCTATCTAGGATGATTCCACTGGTGGTTATACTAGGTGAAACCCTGGTTCAGGTTAACCAGGATGATCCAGGTTTAAGTTAACCAAAGCGGTCCAAGGCTGGGTTATCTAGGATGATTCCACCGTTGGTTATACTGGGTGATCCTGGTTCAGGTTAACCAGGATGATCCAGGTTTAAGTTAACCAAAGCGGTCCAAGGCTGGGTTATCGAGGATGATTCCACCCTTAGTTATACTGGGTAATCCCGGTTCAGGTTAACCAGGATGATCCAGGTTTAAGT
Organism: Hirundichthys speculiger; assembly: GCA_018398805.1. Taxonomy (NCBI): domain Eukaryota; kingdom Metazoa; phylum Chordata; class Actinopteri; order Beloniformes; family Exocoetidae; genus Hirundichthys; species Hirundichthys speculiger. The sequence continues at coordinate 306,845 of JAGFBZ010000435.1, read as the reverse complement.
TAACCAAAGCGGTCCAAGGCTGGGTTATCTAGGATGATTCCACCGTTGGTTATACTGGGTGATCCCGGTTCAGGTTAACCAGGATGATCCTGGTTTAAGTTAACCAAAGCGGTCCAAGGCTGGGTTATCTAGGATGATTCCACTGGTGGTTATACTGGGTGATCCCGGTTCAGGTTAACCAGGATGATCCTGGTTTAAGTTAACCAAAGTGGTCCAAGGCTGGGTTATCTAGGATGATTCCACCGTTGGTTATACTGGGTGATCCTAGTTCAGGTTAACCAGGATGATCCTGGTTTAAGTTAACCAAAGCGGTCCAAGGCTGGGTTATCTAGGATGATTCCACCGTTGGTTATACTGGGTGGTCCTGGTTCAGGTTAACCAGGATGATCCTGGTTTAAGTTAACTAAAGCGGTCCAAGGCTGGGTTATCTAGGATGATTTCACCGTTGGTTATACTGGGTGATCCTGGTTCAGGTCAACCAGGATGATCCAGGTTTAAGTTAACCAAAGCGGTCCAAGGCTGGGTTATCTAGGATGATTCCACCGGTGGTTATACTGGGTGATCCCGGTTCAGGTTAACCAGGATGATCCTGGTTTAAGTTAACCAAAGTGGTCCAAGGCTGGGTTATCTAGGATGATTCCACCGTTGGTTATACTGGGTGATCCTGGTTCAGGTTAACCAGGATGATCCAGGTTTAAGTTAACCAAAGCGGTCCAAGGCTGGGCTATCTAGGATGATTCCACTGGTGGTTATACTGGGTGATCCCGGTTCAGGTTAACCAGGATGATCCTGGTTTAAGTTAACCAAAGCGGTCCAAGGCTGGGTTATCTAGGATGATTCCACCGTTGGTTATACTGGGTGGTCCTGGTTCAGGTTAACCAGGATGATCCTGGTTTAAGTTAACTAAAGCGGTCCAAGGCTGGGTTATCTAGGATGATTTCACCGTTGGTTATACTGGGTGATCCTGGTTCAGGTCAACCAGGATGATCCAGGTTTAAGTTAACCAAAGCGGTCCAAGGCTGGGTTATCTAGGATGATTCCACTGGTGGTTATACTGGGTGATCCCGGTTCAGGTTAACCAGGATGATCCTGGTTTAAGTTAACCAAAGTGGTCCAAGGCTGGGTTATCTAGGATGATTCCACCGTTGGTTATACTGGGTGATCCTGGTTCAGGTTAACCAGGATGATCCAGGTTTAAGTTAACCAAAGCGGTCCAAGGCTGGGTTATCTAGGATGATTCCACTCTGTTGGTTATACTGGGTTATCCTGGTTCAGGTTAACCAGGATGATCCAGGTTTAAGTTAACCAAAGTGGTCCAAGGCTGGGTTATCTAGGATGATTCCACCGTTGGTTATACTAGGTGAAACCCTGGTTCAGGTTAACCAGGATGATCCAGGTTTAAGTTAACCAAAGCGGTCCAAGGCTGGGTTATCTAGGATGATTCCACCGTTGGTTATACTGGGTGATCCTGGTTCAGGTTAACCAGGATGATCCAGGTTTAAGTTAACCAAAGCGGTCCAAGGCTGGGTTATCGAGGATGATTCCACCCTTAGTTATACTGGGTAATCCCGGTTCAGGTTAACCAGGATGATCCAGGTTTAAGTTAACCAAAGCGGTCCAAGGCTGGGTTATCTAGGATGATTCCACCGTTGGTTATACTGGGTGATCCCGGTTCAGGTTAACCAGGATGATCCTGGTTTAAGTTAACCAAAGCGGTCCAAGGCTGGGTTATCTAGGATGATTCCACAGTTGGTTACACTGGGTAATCCCGGTTCAGGTTAACCAGGATGATCCAGGTTTAAGTTAACCAAAGCGGTCCAAGGCTGGGTTATCTAGGATGATTCCACCGTTGGTTATACTGGGTGATCCCGGTTCAGGTTAACCAGGATGATCCTGGTTTAAGTTAACCAAAGCGGTCCAAGGCTGGGCTATCTAGGATGATTCCACTGGTGGTTATACTGGGTGATCCTGGTTCAGGTTAACCAGGATGATCCAGGTTTAAGTTAACCAAAGAGGTCCAAGGCTGGGTTATCTAGGATGATTCCACCGTTGGTTATACTGGGTGATCCTGGTTCAGGTTAACCAGGATGATCCAGGTTTAAGTTATCCTGCTCCATGGCAGCTGTGGTTTCCAGGGTGACGGGGCTCTTTGATCAGTCCAGATGTGTATTGATGATGTCAGTCAGACAGCGGTGAACCACCTCCTCACCTGTCTCCTACAGGTGTCTTCTGCAGGATGAAGTGCTGCTGCTCGTCTCCAGGTAAGGAGGAGGAAGTGGTACCTGAGTCGCGTTCACACACGTCCCCTCCTCCCCAGACTTCACTCTGATCCAGACTTCAGCTAGAAGTTAACTTCATCCAGGCTTATCCTGGTTATCAGCCTGTTACTGATTCACCTGGGCCATACTGGGATTACTTTACCTTCTGCCTTTCATGAATTTATTTGAGTTAAATAAATCTGAGTTAATGTCACATGTCTTTTCATAGAGCGATGGAAACTTCTGGTTTCAGCTGTGTAAATGTAAATAAATGTGTATAAATACATTACAACACCACCTGTACCATCCTGGATGAAGTTATCCAGGACAATCCAGGTTTAAGTTATCCAGCTGGACTCACCTGAGTCTCAGATCAAGGTATGAGTCAGCTGAGCCCTGAAGTTCTGAAAGCTGAGGTTCTGGAGGAAGTTGTGTGAATACGCAGGAACCGCTGCAGCTTCCCGAAGTTCACCTGTTCACCTGTTCAGTCCTGATGTGGATTGGTCCATGTTCACACCCTCAGCTGGTTCTGCAGGTCTTCCAGCTGGGAACAGGTGCTCCCCTTGATGGTTTTGTGATGTCACCATGTTTCCGTCAGACCTGGCCCACTCTTCTTCAAAGCCCAGTCCCTGTCATGGTCTTGGCTTGTCTCCTCCCACTCTGAGGTTCTGATTCTGTTGCAGATTGTGGACGGCGTGGTCCAGAGCATCAAGCTGATCACAGAGAACGCCAGCAGACGAATCGCCGAGTACGCCTTCGAATACGCCAGAAACAACCAGCGAAGCAGTGTGACGGCCGTCCACAAGGCTAACATCATGTGAGTGTAGAATGCTAGCATGCTAAATGTGACGTTGAATGTTAATGCAGAACTAGCGTGATTATGCTAAAATCCAAGCATAACTGATGCTAGGATGGTAGCACACAAAGAGCTAAAATCTGGTTAATGCAGCAATTAAAGCACCTGTCTCTACTGTCTCTCCTGTTTCACCTGTCTCACTGGCTTCCCCTGTCTCTCCCAGGCCTCACCTGTCTCATGTTTCTACTGTCTCTCCTGTTTCACCTGTCTCTTCGGCCTCACCTGTCTCTCTGGCCTCACCTGTCTCTCTGGCCTCACCTGTCTCTACTGTCTCTCCGGCCTCACCTGTCTCATGTTTCTACTGCCTCTCCTGTTTCACCTGTCTCACTGGCTTCCCCTGTCTCTCCCAGGCCTCACCTGTCTCATGTTTCTACTGTCTCTCCTGTTTCACCTGTCTCTTCGGCCTCACCTGTCTCTCTGGCCTCACCTGTCTTTCATGTTTCTACTGTCTCTCCTGTTTCACCTGTTTCTCCAGCCTCACCTGTCTCTCAGATTTCTAGTCTCTCTCCTGTTGCACCTGTCTTTCTGGTCTCACCTGTCTCTTATGTTTCTACTGTCTCTCTTGTTGAACCTGTCTCTGTGGTCTCACCTGTCTCTCATTTTTCTACTGTCTCTCCTGTTGCACCTGTCTCATCTGGCTTTCCTGTGTCTTCTGTCTCTGCAGGAGGATGTCTGATGGTCTGTTCCTCAGGAAATGTCGAGAGGTTGCTGAGAACTACAGAGATGTCAAGTTCACTGAGATGTACCTGGACACCGTCTGTCTGAACGTGAGTCACATGGCCTTTAAGGTCACCTGATGGGATCAGACCTGTTGACTGGACCGGACCGGTTCTGACTGGACCGGACCAGACCTGTTGACTGGACCGGACCGGTTATGACTGGACCGGACTTGTTGATTGGACCGGACCAGACCTGTTGACTGGACCGGACCGGTTGACTTGACTGGACTGGACCGGTTGACTTGACTGGACCGGACCAGTTCTGATGGGACCAGACCTGTTGACTGGACCGGACTGGTTCTGACCAGATCAGACCGGTTGATTGGACTGGACTAGACCTGTTGACTGGACCGGACTGATTCTGACTGGACCGGACCGGTTCTGACTGGACCGAACCGGTTCTGACAGGACCAGACCTGTTGACTGGTCCGGACCAGACCTGTTGACTGGTCCGGACCAGACCTGTTGACTGGACCGGACCAGACCTGTTGACTGGACGAACCTGTTCTGACGGGATCAGACCTGTTGACTGGACCGGACAGGTTTTCTGACCAGACCAGTTGACTGACGGACCGGACCTGACTGGACCGGACACCGACCTGTTGACTGGACCGGACCGGTTCTGACTGGACCAGATTGTTGACTGGACCGGACTTGTTGATTGGACGGACCGGACCTGTTGACTTGACTGGACCGGACCGGTTGACTTGACTGGACCGGACCAGTTCTGATGGGACCAGACCTGTTGACTGGACCGGACTGGTTCTGACCAGACCAGACCGGTTGATTGGACTGGACTAGACCTGTTGACTGGACCGGACTGGTTCTGACCAGATCAGACCGGTTGATTGGACTGGACTAGACCTGTTGACTGGACCGGACTGATTCTGACTGGACCGGACCGGTTCTGACAGGACCAGACCTGTTGACTGGTCCGGACCAGACCTGTTGACTGGTCCGGACCAGACCTGTTGACTGGACCGGACCAGACCTGTTGACTGGACGAACCTGTTCTGACGGGATCAGACCTGTTGACTGGACCGGACAGGTTCTGACCAGACCAGACCAGTTGACTGGACCGGACCGGTTCTGACTGGACCGGACCAGACCTGTTGACTGGACCGGACCGGTTATGACTGGACCGGACTTGTTGATTGGACCGGACCAGACCTGTTGACTGGACCGGACCGGTTGACTTGACTGGACCGGACCGGTTGACTTGACTGGACCGGACCAGTTCTGATGGGACCAGACCTGTTGACTGGACCGGACTGGTTCTGACCAGACCAGACCGGTTGATTGGACTGGACTAGACCTGTTGACTGGACCGGACAGGTTCTGACCAGACCAGACCAGTTGACTGGACCGGACCGGTTCTGACTGGACCGGACCAGACCTGTTGACTGGACCGGACCGGTTATGACTGGACCGGACTTGTTGATTGGACCGGACCAGACCTGTTGACTGGACCGGACCGGTTGACTTGACTGGACCGGACCGGTTGACTTGACTGGACCGGACCAGTTCTGATGGGACCAGACCTGTTGACTGGACCGGACTGGTTCTGACCAGACCAGACCGGTTGATTGGACTGGACTAGACCTGTTGACTGGACCGGACTGGTTCTGACCAGATCAGACCGGTTGATTGGACTGGACTAGACCTGTTGACTGGACCGGACTGATTCTGACTGGACCGGACCGGTTCTGACTGGACCGAACCGGTTCTGACAGGACCAGACCTGTTTTGTCCGGACCAGACCTGTTGACTGGACCGGACCAGACCTGTTGACTGGACGAACCTGTTCTGACGGGATCAGACCTGTTGACTGGACCGGACAGGTTCTGACCAGACCAGACCAGTTGACTGGACCGGACTGGTTCTGATGGGACCAGACCTGTTGACTGGACGGGACCAGACCTGTTGACTGGATGGGACCAGTCCTGTTGACTGGACGGGACCAGATCTGTTGACTGGACCGGACCAGTTCTGACAGGACTAGACCTTTGGACTGGACCGGACCAGTTCTGACAGGACTAGACCTTTGGACTGGACCAGACCTGTTGACTGGACCAGACCTGTTGACTGGACTGGTCCGATTCTGATTGGACCAGACCTGTTGACTGGACCGGACTGGTTCTGACCAGACTAGACCGGTTGATTGGACTGGACTAGACCTGTTGACTGGACCGGACCAAACCTGTTTTGACGGGACCTGGCCTGTTGACTGGACCGGACCAATTCTGACTGGACTAGACCTGTTGACTGGACCGCACTGGTTCTGACCAGACCAGACCGGTTGATTGGACTGGACCAGACCTGTTGACTGGTCCGGACCAGACCTGTTGACTGGACGGACCTGTTCTGACGGGACCAGACCCGTTGACTGGACCGGACTGGTTCTGACCAGACCAGACCGGTTGATTGGACTGGACTAGACCTGTTGACTGGACCAGACCTGTTGACTGGACCGGACCAGACCTGTTTTGACGGGACCTGACCTGTTGACTGGACCGAACCGTTTCTGACTGGGCCGGACCGATTCTGACAGGACCAGACCTGTTGACTGGACGGGACTAGTCCTTTTGACTGGATGGGACCAGACCTGTTGACTGGACCGGACTGGTTCTGACGGGACTAGACCTTTTGACTGGACCAGGCCTGTTGACTGGACCGGACTGGTTCTGACCAGACCAGTTGACTGGACCGGATTGGTTCTGATGGGACCAGACCTGTTGACTGGATGGGACCAGTCCTGTTGACTGGACGGGACCAGACCTGTTGACTGGACCAGACCGGTTTTGACAGGACTAGACCTTTTGACTGGACCAGGCCTGTTGACTGGATTGGAACGGTTCTGACTGGACTGGACCGGTTGTGACGGGACCTGACCTGTTGACTGGACCGGACCAGACCTGTTGACCTGATGGGACCAGACCTGTTGACTGGAACGGACTGGTTCTGACCAGACCAGACCGGTTGATTGGACTGGACTAGACCTGTTGACTGGACCGGACCAGACCTGTTTTGACGGGACCGGACCTTTTGACTGGACCGGACCTGTTGACTGGACCGGACCAGACCTGTTCTGAAGGGATCAGGCCTGTTGACTGGACCGGACCGGTTCTGACTGGACCGGACCAGACCTGTTGACTGGACCGGACCGGTTCTGACGGGACCAGACCTGTTGACTGGACCGGACCGGTTTTACTCTCTGGTACTGACGTGCTGATCCCTACTGACTGGTGGACCTGTGTCTGCAGATGGTTCAGGACCCAACCCAGTTTGATGTCCTGGTCATGCCGAACCTGTATGGAGACATCCTGAGGTGGGTGTTCTGGGTCACATGATGATGTCTGTGTGTGAGTTCTGGGCTGAGGTCATGTGACCTGTGTTTCAGCGACCTGTGCGCCGGTCTGATCGGAGGACTTGGCGTCACGCCCAGCGGGAACATTGGCGCCAATGGAGTTGCCATCTTTGAATCGGTGGGTTTGTCTTTCTGAGGTCACATGACCTTCTGATGACATCACGTAGCTGAAAGGTGTGCGTGTTCGCCGCAGGTGCACGGCACCGCCCCTGACATTGCCGGGAAGGACCTGGCGAACCCGACCGCCCTGCTGCTGAGTGCTGTTATGATGCTGCGTCACATGGGTCTCCACGACTATGGAAACAGGATCCAGACGGCCTGCTTCGACACCATCAGAGAGAAGAAGGTGTGTGTGTGTGTGTGTGTGGGGGGGGGGGGGGGGGGGGGGGGGGGGGGGGTCACGCCCAGTTAGAGCAACCAGAGCAGATAGAGCAACCAGAAGAGTTAGAGCAACCCGAGCAGATAGAGCAACCAGAAGAGTTAGAGCAACCAGAGCAGATAGAGCAACCAGAACAGTTAGAGCAACCAGAGCAGATAGAGCAACCAGAGCAGTTAGAGCAACTAGAGCAGCCAGAGCAACCAGAGCAGTTAGAGCAACTAGAGCAGCCAGAGCAACTGAAGTAACCAGAGCAGTTAGAGCAACTAGAGCAGCCAGAGCAGATAGAGCAACCAGAGCAGATAGAGCAGCCAGGGCAGTTAGAGCAACTAGAGCAGTTAGAGCAACTAGAGCAGATAGAGCAGTCAGAGCAACCAGAGCAGATAGAGCAACCAGAGCAGTCAGAGCAACCAGAGCGGATAGAGTGACTAGAGCAGCCAGAGCGACTAGAGCAGCCAGAGCAGTAAGAGCAACTAGAGCAACCAGAGCAGATAGAGCAACCAGAGCAGATAGAGCAACTAGAGCAACCAGATCAGATAGAGCAACCAAAGCAGATAGGGCAACCAGAGCAGATAGAGCAACCAGAGCAGATAGAGCAACTAGAGCAACCAGAGCAGTTAGAGCAACTAGAGCAACCAGAGAAGATAGAGCGACCATAGCAGTTAGAGCAACCAGAGCAGATAGAGCAGCCAGAACAGTTAGAGCAACCAGAGCAGCCAGAACAGTTAGAGCAGCCAGAGCAGTCAGAGCAACCAGAGCAGATAGAGCAACCAGAAGAGTTAGAGCAACTAGAGCAGCCAGAGCAGATAGCGCAACCAGAGCAGATAGCGCAACCAGAGCAGTTAGAGCAACTAGAGCAGTTAGAGCAGTCAGAGCAGATAGAGCAACCAGAGCAGATAGAGCAGTCAGAGCAAATAGAGCAACCAGAGCGGATAGAGTGACCAGAGCAGTAAGAGCAACTAGAGCAACCAGAGCAGATAGAGCAACCAGATCAGATAGAGCAACCAGAGCGGATAGCGTGACTAGAGCAGCCAGAGCGACTAGAGCAGTAAGAGCAACTAGAGCAACCAGAGCAGATAGAGCAACCAGAGCAGATAGAGCAACTAGAGCAACCAGAGCAGATAGTGCAACCATAGCAGTTAGAGCAACTAGAGCAACCAGAGCAGATAGAGCGACCATAGCAGTTAGAGCAACCAGAGCAGATAGAGCAGCCAGAACGGTTAGAGCAACTAGAGCAGCCAGAGCAGTCAGAGCAACCAGAGCAGATAGAGCAACCAGAAGAGTTAGAGCAACTAGAGCAGCCAGAGCAGATAGAGCAACCAGAGCAGATAGAGCAACCAGAGCAGTTAGAGCAACCAGAGCAGATAGAGCAGTCAGAGCAGATAGAGCAGTCAGAGCAGATAGAGCAACTAGAGCAGCCAGAGCAGATAAAGCAGCCAGAGCAGTTAGAGCAACCAGAGCAGTTAGAGCAACCAGAGCAGATAGAGCAACTAGAGCAGCCAGAGCAGTTAGAGCAACCAGAGCAGATAGAGCAGCCAGAGCAACCAGAGCAGTTAGAGCAACCAGAGCAGTCAGAGCGAAGCACATCTCCCACCAGCAGATGGCACTACAGGATAGAGCTCCACCTCCGATACATTTAACCACCAGTTTAACTGAGGACTGTTGTTATAATTGTCATTCTTAATAACAGTAATGGTGATAATTACTATTACTACAACAGATAGTTACTATAACAGAAATGGTAATGATACTACTAACAACAACTGTTCTGCATTTAATTTATCTGTTGCAGTTCCAGAAAGAGTCAGACTGTAGAGGAACTGGACACTCGAGCATTTTAAAACAAAAACAACAGCTGCTTACTAACTAGTGTTAAATACTGAAACCATTTCCTGCTAATTGTTTAAATGCTGGAACCCCTAACCCCTGACCCCTGAGAGGGTTTAATGCTAAACCTGTAGTATGCTAAATGTTGCCCTGGGACTGCCTTCAGTTCAATTCAATTTTATTTGTATAGCGTCTGTTACAATGTCAATTGTCTCCAGGTCTTTACAGAGACCCAGATCATGACCCCCGAGGAATTATCATTAACTAAAATTATAATATTAAATCCAATCAAGGATAATAGCAGGTAAAAAACTCCCACAGAGGGAGAAAAAAAACCTTTAAACCAAACAGTGGCAAGAAAAAAACTCCACTTTAAGAGGAAGAAACCTGGACCAGGACCTGGATCATATGGAGGGACCTTCCTGATGAAGACCAGCTGGATAAAGACAGAAAAAGAGAGGATAGAGGACAGAGAGAGGAGGGAGGACAGAGAGAAGATGGAGGACAGAGGCAGAAGGGAGGACAGAGAGGATGGGTGGACAGAGAGAGGAGGGAGGACAGAGAGGATGGAGGACAGAGGCAGAAGGGAGGACAGAGAGGATAGATGAACAGAGGGAGGATAGAGGACAGGGAGGATGTGGGACAGAGGTAGGATGGAGGACAGAGGGAGGAGGGAGGACAGACACAAATGACTGAATGAAATGACTCCATAAACAGATGCAGGTAGCAGCACTGAGGTGAGATGGACAGAGGACTAGATCACCGGTCACCACGGCAACCGACACCCTGAACACACCTACACACACAGGTGGAGGTAAACGCTGGGATGGACAGAGGAGGGAACTGCAGGTCAGCGTGAAACTCTGGAAACTCTGGCCTGAAAACACACAGAAAGAAAAGAGAAAAAAGGAGGAAAACAGCAAGGGAGAAGAGCACTGGAGACACCAGCAGATCATGTTGGTGTCCCCCTGCAGTGTAGGCCTATAGCAGCATAGCTATGATGAAGCTGTGATTAAGACGAGCTACTCTAGTCTGAGCTACTACAGCTATGGCTGTAACTATTAGCATCTACACACTATAGTTAGATTAAACTGAGCTATAACTATTAGCCCCTACACTATAGTTAGATTAACTGTAGCTATAACTATAGCCCCTACACTACTAGTTTAGATAACGTTGTATAACTATTAGCCCCTACACACTATAGTTTAGACTAACTGTAGGTTTTACTGAACAGAAATGTTTTCAGTTTAGTTTTAAAGATGGAGGTGGTGTCAGCCTCCTGAACCCAAACTGGTAGCTGGTTCCATAATAAAGGTGCCTGGTAGCAGAAGGCCCGTCCTCCAAACCTACTTTTAGATATTCTAGGAACGACGAGTAATCCTGCACTCTGAGAGCAGAGAACTCTATTAGGAGCATAACGTGCTTCAGTTCAGTGTCACGTTAGCAAGTTCAGTGCTAGCATTAAACATTTATTTGTTAAGAAGAACCAACCGGAGTCTCTCGCGGTCGGTCGGGGAACTGGAGTCTCTCGCAGTCGGTCGGGGAACCGGAGTCTCTCGCGGTCGGTCGGGGAACCGGTCTCTCGCGGTGGGTCGGGGAACCGGAGTCTCTCGCGGTGGGTCAGGAACCGGAGTCTCTCGCGGTGGGTCGGGGAACCGGTGTCTCTCGCGGTGGGTCGGGGAACCGGAGTCTCTCGCGGTCGGTCGGGGAACCGGTGTCTCTCGCGGTCAGTCGGTCAGGGAACCGGAGTCTCTCGCGGTCGGTCAGGAACCGGAGTCTCTCGCGGTGGGTCGGGGAACCGGAGTCTCTCGCGGTCGGTCGGGGAACCGGTGTCTCTCGCGGTCGGTCAGGAACCGGGAACCGGAGTCTCTCGTGGTCGGTCGGGGAACCGGAGTCTCTCGTGGTCGGTCGGGAACCGAAGTCTCTCGTGGTCGGTCGGGAAACCGGAGTCTTTCGCGGCCCGTAGTGTCTCTCTAGTGGTCAGTAGAAGAACTGCAGCCTCTCGCATTTGTTTGGGGACCCTGGTCTGCCGTGGTCGGTAGAGGAACTGAAGTCTATCGATTGTAAAGGTTCTTCAAGTCTCCCAGTTATTACTTCAGTAGATCTTCTCTCTTTAGAAGTCTCATACTCATTCTCAGAAGAATCATACTTACAGATCAATCTGACAAAGACCAAAGACATGGCAATTGATTTCAGGAAGAATGACAAAACACCTGAACCTGTGAGGATTAAGGGACAAGTCATTGAACAAGTCCAGTCTTATAAATATCTGGGGACAATCATTGACTCGTCCCTAAAATTTAAGGAGAACTGTGAAGCTGTGAGCAGGAAGGGACACCAGCAGCTGTTCTGTCTGAGGAAGTTGTCCCGTTTCCACGTAGATGGGACCATGATGACACTTTTTTATCACGCTTTTATTGAATCTGTTTTAACTTTTTCATTAGCATCATGGTTCAGAAATCTGCCCCTAAAACAAAGGAACTCACTCAATCAGATTATTAAATGGTCGGGTCGGCTGATTGGGGAAACACAGCCGGGCCTGGAGTCGCTGTACGCGAAGCAGCTGCAGCGGCTCGCCGGCTCAATTCCCATGATGCCTCCCATCCCTTAGCGAGTGAGTTCCAGCTACCGCCATCAGGACGCAGGTTTATAGTCCCTAGAACTAGGACCACACGCTACAGGAACAGCTTCGTCCCTGCTGCTGTCTCTCTTTTAAACAAATCTTTATTTATTGATGTGGTCTATCCTGCTTTTAATTTATTTTAATTTATTTATTGTATTTATTAGAAATCCTGACCTTGGTTTTTACTGCTATTTATTGTTCTTGGCCTTGTGGGCAACATCTACTTTTATCCTGTTCAGTGAGCATTGTGAGTACCTGCCATGTCTGTCTTGTGCTGTTGTAAAACCTGTCTTTGTCCTGTGTTAAACTAATAACGGTAAAGGTTGTGTGTGAGATGCCTTCTGCTGCAAAACAAATCTACCTACCGGTATTAATAAAGTCAACTTGAACTTGTCTTTGACGACTCGTCTGTCGTTTCAGGTTCTGACCAAGGACCTGGGGGGTGACTCCAAGTGCTCAGAATTCACCGCAGAGATCTGCCGCCGTGTCCAGGACCTGGGCTGAACCTGGACCGATTCTGAACTGGATCTGCTTTGAGGGGGGTGGGGTTAGAAGGCAGGGCTTCTCCAGGGGTCTCCACCTCTTCCTTGTGGCTCCACCTCCTCGCTCCGGACAGAGGTGGGGCTTCCAGTGAGGGAGGCGGGGCTTCTGCTGCAGCTTCCTGTTTCAGTAACTTCCAGACGCACAAAGTTTAAATTTTGACCTCTAAGGAGAATGTATAAGCGGTTTTCATCAGAAATAAATTCCTCCTGTTGTTGCAGATACCCAGGTTTTTACCACTGTTATTTATTGTTTCTACTTCCTGTTCCTGCTGTCCTCACGTCCTCTCAAATATAAATGTCTATGAACAAACACGAGTCGTGTTGTTACTCATCTCCACCTCTATGCAGAACTTTACTCTGGTAGACATATGGAAGGAACAGTAAGAGCAGGTACAGGTCCACCTGTACAGGTATGGCTGGTCCAGGCTACATAGACAGGTGCTACCAGGGTCCTGCTGAAACCAGCTCGCCCGGTGGCTCCTGACAACAAGGGGAGGATGGCTGGTAGTTCTGGGTTAGAGGAGACCCTGGACCCCAAAGGTGCTACATGTGCTAGCAACCCCTGGCAGCAGTGGTGAGGGCTGGAAGCCCCGCTACAAGTCTAACTGGAAAAATACCCCAAGAGTCAGAGGGAGCAGGGCTGGAAGATGACAAACATACTGGAACAGACATGACGATGCACTCGATGAGTGACTCGAAGGACGGGGACATGGCCTCGTCCTCCAGGACTAGACTTGGAGCTCAGAGATGAGAGACTAGATATACCACCATTAGGAGAAGTAGCTCATGGGATGGACGTTAGACCCCCTAAGTGGAAGGTTCAGGAAGTCGTCAGGGGTGTAAAGGCTTCTTTAGCTTCAGGGCCAAATGGAGTCCCTCCTGGGTTTATAAAAGTGCTCCTGAGATTCGTGGATTTTATGGAGGCAGCTAAAAAATAGTTTGGAATAAACAAATAATCCCAAGAGCATGATGTAGGACAGGAGGTGTCTGTTACAGGACGTGTGCTGCCATCTGCTGTGTTGTGTGTGGTACTGCATCTGTGGTTGTCCTAAAAGATTACTCACTGTAACCTGCCGCCCGCCACATTCAACATGAATAGTCAAGTACACCGGCAGCACCGCCGTGCCCTCCATCTTGAAACAGTGTCCTCGTCCCAAAGGAGGAGTCTTCAGTGTAGTTGCTCAGAGATCAACGAGCAACATAAGAAGGACTCAATTGATACAACAGTGCAGGCACACCAGAATCTGCAGGTATACAAGGTTCTGCAGGATTTCCAGTTCTTGCAGGGATACCAGATCCAGCAGGGAAACCAGGTCCAGCAGGGATACCAGGTCCTGCAAGGATACAATGTCTTGCAGGATTTCCAGATCCAGCAGGGATACCATGATGTGCAGAGATACCAGGTTTTGTAGCTACACAAGGTTCTGCAGGGACCCCAGGGTCTATAGGGATACCAGGATCTGCTGGGAAACCAGGTCCTGCAGGGATATCAGGTCCAGTGTTGTACCTGAACACGTTCATTGAACGAAAGTTCACGAACTAGTTCATATTTTTCGTGAATGTGAACTGAGCGCGCTCTCTTTCTCCTTCACCGACGTGAACGAGTTCATTTGGGCAGTTGTAAATGACGCTCTTTCAAAGTTACTACTAATATAATCTAAAAGTTAGGAAACAGCTGGTTTCTGCCACCTTGTTGCCTCTCTTGGACGATGGTGATGTCCTGTATATGAATGCACCTGCAAATCGTCTCCATCTGCTCGACGCTGTTTATCACTGAGATTTATAACTGGTTGTAAACACATGACACATCATTGTACTCCGTACGCCTTGGTCAGCTGGTCGTCTCTGTCAGTGCGTAGAACCGTACACTGGTTTCATTTACAAATCCATCCTAAGTCTGCTACCCTCTTAATTAACATCTTATCTATCTCAGAACCAGTCCACTTACAATCTACAGTCCCAGGACTTCATCACTTTCTCCATCCCTTCAGTCCGTACTGAGTGTGTTACTCAACCCCCACCCTCCCCCCAACCTGGAACGAGCTTCAGCAGTGCCTGAAACTGTCTAGTTTGATTTCCCTCGCTAGTTTTAAAGTTCTGTTGAGAGACTTAGAGAGAGCTTCTATGGTGTGTTTTATTATTGAACAGGTCACACTTGAAAATGAGATCTCGATCTCAATGTGTTTTTACCTGTATAAACAAAGGCTAAATGAAATTTAAAAAAAAAATAAGTTCACACACAGCCAAAACCGTTCCAGGTTTCCAGCGTTTAAATCCACCACAAAGGAGCCTGATATGTATCTGAGGAAATCAATCAAACATGGCAACACGGCTGTCGCTTCTGTCACGCTAACAATTGCGTCATCAAACGTTTAAAACGATCAAGGAGGAAGATGAGAGCTGCAGTTACCCAGAGCAGGAGGAGACCCCCGACTCCCGGGGGGATTGAAATATTGAAATAGGGGAAAAAAACATTTGCACCTTAAGGACCTGTTTTTGTCTGATAATAAAGACCATTTGGCAGCAGTTTTTCCTCATATTTTGAACATACTGTAGACTCTACAGTATGTTAAAAATATGAGGAAAAAAAACTGTTATTTCCCTTTCAGCTTCTCTCTACAGTGTAGAGAGAAGCTGAAACAGAAATGACAGTTTTACATGGGCTGTCCCTTCAATGCTAATGTGAACCCTGGTTGGATAAAGATTCAGAATTGGACCGATAGTTTTCGACAGTTAAAATGGATAAAATAATTGCCGTTTGTGGTGGTGTAGTATATGGGCAGTGGCAATCATTTTGACAAATAATTGCTCGCAGCAGCAACATTAAAAAAGAATTTAAAAAAGGACTAAAAATGAACTATTTAGTTCATTTTTTGAAATGGTGAACTGCACTAGTTCATTTTAATTTCTGTGAACTATGAACTGAACTAGTTTGTGTACAAAGTGAACTTGCCCAACAATGAGCAGGTCCTGCACGGACATCAGTTCTGCAGGGATACCAGGTTCTGTAGGGATACAAGGTTCTGCAGAGACACCAGGGTCTGTAGGGATACCAGGATCTCCAGGGATACCAGGATCTGCTGGGATATGATGTCCTGCAGGGATACCAGGTCCTGTAGTAATACCAGGTCCTGCAAGGATACCAGGTCCTGTAGTAATACCAGGTCCTGCAGGGATACAAGGTCCTGCAGCAATAACAGGTTCTGCAAGAATACTAGGTCCTACACTAATACCAGGTCCTGCAGGGCTACAAGGTTCTGTAGGGATACAAGGTGCTGCAGGGATACCAGGTTCTGCAGGGATATCAGGTTCTGCAGGGGTACCAGGTTCTGCAGGGGTACCAGGTCCTGCAGGGTTATTTGAGCAGACCAGTCTCATCTGGGACCAGATTCTGACAGCTCAGACTGAGTGAATGAATTTCCCATCCAATCCTTTTAGATCTTGCACATGTCTTTGGTTCAGTACCACGGAGCCTTATTTGGAGTGTGTTTGATTGTTTCACACTAGCTGAGATAGTTGATAACGTGATAAGAGCATAATTTCAGGACATCAGGTTTTGTCTATTATAGATGGCAGGTTTCCCAACAGGCTGGCAGAGGTCAGCAGGTGGTGCTGTCGTCTCAGACTCCTACAGTTCCACCAGCAGGTGGTGCTGTCGTCTCAGACTCCTACAGTCCTGCCACCAGCAGGTGGTGCTGTCGTCTCAGACTCCTACAGTCCTCCACCAGCAGGTGGTGCTGTCGTCAGACTCAGACTCCTACACCTTCCACCAGCAGGTGTGCTGTCGTCTCAGACTCCTACAGTCCTTCCCCAGCAGGTGGTGCTGTCGTCTCAGACTCCTACAGTCCTTCCACCAGCAGGTGGTGCTGTCGTCTCAGACTCCTACAGTCCTGCCACCAGCAGGTGGTGCTGTCCTCTCAGACTCCATCATCTCTCAGATGGATGTCAGTAAAGGATCCTCAGATTCACCTCCATCACCTTTTTATTACGTCTCCCTCCATTAAAGAGCTCCGCCCCCAAACACACTTTAATCCTGATTACAGCTGAAAGTCTCTACATTCTGCGCCCACACACACCACACACACCTGGACACAAGACAGAGTCCACGGAGGAGACCAGGACAGAGGACACCAGGGGACCAGGACAGAGGAGAGCAAAAGACTAGGACAGTGGAGAGCAAGACAGAGAACACCAGGAGACCAGGACAGAGGACACCAGGGGACCAGGACAGAGGAGACCAGGACAGAGGAGAGCAAGACAGAGAACACCAGGGGACTAGAACGGAGGAGAGCAGGACAGAGGAGACCAGGGGACTAGGACAGAAGAAACTACGGGGCTAGAACAGAGGAGACCAGGGGACTAAAACAGAGGAGACCAGGGGACTTGAACAGAGGAGACCAGGACAGAGGAGATCAGGGGACAAGGACAGAGGAGACCAGGGGACTAGAACGAAGGGGAGAGCAGGACAGAGGAGCCTGGAAGACTAGGAAAGAGGAGACAGGAAAAGGACACCGAGGAGAGCGGGAACTAGGACAGGAGAGCAGGGACAGAGGAGGAGACGAGCGGACAAGGACAGAGGAGAGCAGTACAGAGGAGACCAGCGGACAAGGATAGAGGAGAGCAGTACAGAGGAGACTGCGACAGAGAGGATGAATGTGGAGGACAGTTGATCTTCTTTGAGATGGACGTCAGAGGGATCAGAGGACACAATGGGTCGTCCATCAAACGCAGCACATCCTCTGGATCACAGAAGGTGAGAACTGAACCTGAACCTGACCCTGACCCTCACCTTGACCCTGAACCTGACCCTGAACCCGATGCTAACCCCCTGAACCTGACCCTCTGAACCTGACCCTGAACCTGACCTTCACCCTAAACCTGAACCTGACCTCATTCAGGACTCTCAGGTTCCTGGTCTCAGCTGACAGGAGAGACACCTGCGGTGGTCTTCTGCTGCTGTAGTCCCTCCACTTTAGGGTTGGACATGTTGATGGTTCAGAGATGCTCTCCTGCAGACCTCGGTTGTAACCAGTGGTTATTTTAGTTCCAGTTGTCTTTCTATCAGCTCCAACCAGTCTGGTCATTCTCCTCTGACCTCTGACCTCAGGCATCAACAAGACATTGTAAATGTAAACCTTGGAGATGGTTGTGGAGAAGATCCCAGTAGACCAGCAGGTCTACTGGTCTACTGGTAGACCAGCAGGTCCTGAAATACTCAGACCAGCAACCAGGACAAGTTCAGAGTCTCTTCGACCACCTTTCTTCTCTGTTCTGATGCTGGTTTGAACTGCAGCAGATCATCTTCACCATGTGGAGAAATGATTGAGCTGCTGTCATGTGATTGGCTGATTTAAGATCATGTGATTGGCTGATTAGAGATCATGTGATTGGCTGATTAGAGATCATCTGATTAGCTGATTAAAGATCATGTGATTGGCTGATTAGAGATCAGTGTTAACGAGCACCTGGACAGGTGGATTTAATAAAGTGGCCATTGAGTGTATACATACACACACATATATATATATATATATATATATATATATATATATATACAGAGATTCCCAAAGTGTGGGCCGTCGCGGTACTGCAGGTGGGCCGTGAGAGGTCATTAGAATTAAACAAATATGTTTTTTAAATCCTCGATTTTTTAAGAATATGTTTTTAATTACTGGTAAATATTAACGACGACGTGATTTAAAACATTAAGAAGTAACAAAAACAAACCAATTAAGTGTTATTCTACCTTCATCTTAACTTAATATGACAAGTGTCACCTTATCTGTTGACCCCTTACATTAATATCAGAACATGGTTCCTGGTCCTGTATGTTGATCACAGTTGTGGTTAAAGGTTTTGGTGGGCTGCGGAGATTTTTCGCATTTCAAATTGGGCCTCGGTGTTCCGAAGTTTGCGAATGGTATATATATATATGTATATATGTATACTAGTTTCTACAACTGTACAATCACAGAGAAAATCATCAGATTTATTAGAAATATTTATTGTATAATCACAAGTTTTAACATCATAAATGTCTTTTTAACTCGATGTAGCCAAACCCTTAAAATACTGGGCTTCACAAAATTGCAAATTTTTAACATAAATGAAAACTTTTTGTCCCAAAATAACATATATTTTTTTTGTAAAATTTAGAATATCAAAACTTAACGCTATTATTTTTCCCTTTATGATTTTATTCCCTTTAAAACTGCAAATTTCAGAATATGACATTTTTTCAAAAATCCTGACTTTGACTTTTTATCATAAAAATGAGGAAGTTCACAAAATTGTGACTTCTAAACATAATCCCTCAACCTTTAGTCTTAAAATGTTGAGTTTTTCGAAATCACATCTTTACCATAAAAGTTTGACTTTATGTCCTAAAAACCTATTTTTTTTTGTTTAATACTATTTTTGAAATAACGGCAAAAATTTTTGTCAATAAATAAAACCTCAGTAAAGTTACATATGTTTGACCAATAATTTTTTGACTTTTATGTTCTAAAATCAAATTTCTGACATTTTAAAAGCAAAGTCTCAAATTTTGCCCAAATCCTGATTTTTGACATCAAATCACAACTTTTTATTCCAAAATAGCTACTTCTTTTTTAGAATTACAAATGTTTGTTCTAAAAGGCCTGGATTTTTTTTGTAAATTTGTGACTGTCTCAAAATTTCAACTTTTTAATCAAATATTTCTTTAAAAGATTGATTTTCACAAAAATCCTTTTGACAGAAATCTTAAATAGCAAATTTGACATTGTTTTTTTTTTTTCTTCAAAAAATTCACAAATCACAAATTTCTGACCTTAAAAAGTGGCTTGTTTGAAGAATTGATTTTTTTTTTATATAAGTGCAGCTGTTGTTCCCCAAAATAACAAACATTTTTTTGCTGTAAAGTTTGTGAATTTTTTTTTTACCACAATGTGGTAATTTTCAAATTGAAATTTTGACGAAAATGACAAAATTTTGACAAAAAGTTACAAGCTTTTTTTTGTTGACAAAAAGGCCCAAGTTTTTGTTGGAAAATATTTTTGTTACAACTTTCGTTGAATTTGTAAAAATTGTTTTTTCAAATAAAATTCACAAAATTGCAGTTTTTTTTCTTTTTTAAACACTTTGTTTTTTCAAATTCTTGAGTTTCTCTGAATTGTTAATGTTCAAATGAAATAAATTTTGTTGTAAAATGGCAGCTTTGAGTTCTTTGCATATTAGACCATCGCCATGGCATGGACATAAGACCTCGTCATGCTAACTAGTTTGATTTTCAAGTTCATCACATTCATCTGCCCTGATGGTTTAGCGGATGTTAGGAAGTGAGGTTAGTTAGCATAAGGGTGGGTGCCCTCATGCCCACCCCACCACCACCGTGCCTGACAGTGGCCTTCTCTGAGGACATTAGTCCAGGAGTGACAGACACAACACAGGCTCCGCCCCTGACAGGAGGGTGTGGGGGCGGCGATGATGATAATGGTGGGAGAGAGTGAGGCTCCTGGTCCGCCCCGACAGTAATCCTCATCATCCAGAGTGCAGGAACTTTAGAAACGAAACAACAGCACACAGCAGAGGCATTAGAGGCGGCCCCATTAAACGCACAGGGGCCGGATTTAAAGGGCACTTCCGTGTGTTTGTGACGGATAAGAGGATTTACTGCAGAAAGGAATAAAAGCTCCACTCCCCCTGAAATTAGCCCGATTCGTTCAGACAGAACGGTGCTCCAGCCAAATGTGGTTTTCTTGCTTCACATGACAATTTAATCACAAAATGCACCATTAAGCCATTGAGAAGCACGTCTACGATGATCCAGGATGAGTTTATCTCTGCAGCTGGCAGCGCCGTCAGATTCCAGCAGAACAACGCTCATTGGTGTCCAGAAGAGAAAAGAACTTCCAGCTTTCACACGACGTAATCAACTTACAGGAACAAAAAACTGGTGATTTTGAAAAGTTAAGATTATTTAGAGAAAAAAAAAATCACAATTTTAGGTGAAAACAGTTGTGAATTCTTCACAAGTTTATGTCAAAAAGTGACAATTTTACAAGAAAAAAAGCTGCTTTTTGCACTTAAAAAAGAAAAGTAATTTATATGTCAGCACAGTTTTGTACTTTAAAAAGTAACAATTTGAAATGAAAAAGTTCAGATTTTATGAATAATTTAGATTGTACAATGAATGAATCTGCATGAAGAAGTATCTAATAAACATTGAGATTTTACAGAAAAACATGTACTTTTTCAAAAACAGTCTGGATTTGACATCAAATTTCCTGACACGTCTGGATTTGATCAGGTAAACCAAATCAACCCTACTGAGATGAGTGTTATGATCAGGTGATGCAATGGTGATTACTGGCGCTTGATGATGATGATGATGATGATGATGATGATGATGATGATGATGATGATGATGATGATGATGATGATGATGATGATGATGGTGATGATGATGATGATGATGATGATGATGATGATGATATGATGATGGTGATGATGATGATGATGATGATGATGATGATGATGATGTGATGATGATGATGATGATGATTATGTGGATATGATGATGATGATGTGATGATGATGGTGATGATGTGATGATGATGATGGTGATGATTATGATGATGTTGAGCTTATGATGATGATGCTGATGATGTGCTGATTTATGATGCTGTGCTTATGATGCTGTGATGTTGATGATGCTGATGTGATGATGATGTGATTATGATGATGATGATGATGATGATGATGATGATGATGATTATGATTGATGCTTGATGATGATGATGATGATGATGATGATGATGATGATGATGATGGTGATGATGATGATGCTGATGATGGTGATGATGATGATGATTGATGATGATGTGATGATGATGATGATGATGATGATGATGATTGATGATGATGATGTGATGCTGATGCTGTGATGGATGCTGATCTGGTCTGATCTGATGATGGTGGGATGAGATTGATGATTATGCTGGCGCTGATGGCTGATGAATGATGAGGATGATGGTGATGATGATGATGATGGTGATGCATGATGATGTCTGATGCTGATGATGATGATGATGCTGCTTATGATGCTTATGATGTGCTGTGATTCTGATGATGATGATGACTGACTGCTCTGTGATGATGCTGTGATGATGATGATGCGTGATGTGATGATGCTGTCTGCTGCTGCTGATGCTGCTGATGCTGCTATGCTGCTGATGCTGATGATGCTGCTGTGACTGCTGATTCTTTTGCTTATATTATGATGCTATGCTGGTCTTGATGATGCTGTGCTTCTGATTATGATGCTGATGATGCTATGGCTGATGCTGATGCTGCTGATGATGATGATTTGATGGTGACTGATGATCGGATGATGTGATGCTGATGATTATGATGGCTGATGATGATGATGATGATGCTTGATGATCTTCTGATTATGATTCTGATGATGATGCTATGATGTTATGATGATGATGATGCTGATGATGATGATGATGATGATGATGTGATTGATGGTGATGATGATGATGATGATGATTTGATGCTGATGATGATGATGATGATGATGGATGATGATGATGATGGTGATGATGATGGTCTGATGTGATGATGATGATGATGATGATGATTGATGATGATGGTGATGATGATGGTGATGGTGATGATGATGATGATGATGATGATGATGATGATGATTATGATGATGTGATGATGATGGTGATGTGATGATGATGATGATTGATGATGATGATGATTGATGATGATGATGATGATGATGATGATGATGATGGTGAGATGATGGATGATGATGATGATGATGATGATGTGATGATGATGATGATGATGATGATGATGATGATGATGATGATGGTGATGGTGATGGTGATGATGATTATGATGGTGATGGTGATGGTGATGATGATGGTGTTTCTTCATGTGTCCCGGTGCTTCCTGATGGTTCTCCAATGTTTCCCAATGTTACTTTAAGATTCCTGATTTTTCCAGATGCTGGTTTCTGGTTTTTCCTGATATTTCCTGATGTTTTCCTTTTGATTGCTCCTTGTTCTTCTAGGTTTTGGATTGCGAGAACATTCCAGAAGAGGGAATGCATTCAGATTATTCCGAGCAAAGACCCCAGCAGGTAGGTCTTACCTGATCATGAGTCCATCTGAGTCTATTGAGGTCTTCTAACTTCATGTTTGAGGTGGGACATGCTAGGTTCTCCATGGTGTTAAAAGTGGATTCGCCCCTGAACCTTCATATGCCTTACCAAGGAGGCTGAAGAGTGGATCTCCCCTGTACCTGGACCAGATCCTGTGTGCGATGAAACCAAACTTGGCTGTCTCTGTGAAACAGAAACAAGTTTTCTACCTCTTCTCTCTTTACATAGTTTTCTTTTTGTGGACATTTTTTCTCCAAACCAGATGGTACATCACAGATGGTCCACCAGCTGCTGGCTGGGGGACCATCTGTGATGTACCAGTAGTTCAGACACAGTGTTTGTCTTTCCCTCCTGCTATTGCATCCACACAATTCATTTTTCTTTTGTCTACATATCTGCCACATAAATGCTGGTTTTTTGATGCTCAGGTGCAGCTGTGGTCAGCTGGTGGCCCAGCACACCACCATTCCCCAGGGGCCCACAGAAGAAGGGGCCCTACTGGTGCAGTTGGAGGTCCAGTCGACAGAGAGGTGGAGCGCTTTGAAACACAGTCGGACCTCCCCCACCGATGCCTTCGGGGTCCTGGAGTTTCAGGGAGGGGGCCACGTCAACAAGGCCATGGTAGCATGCCAAAACGTCCTGTGGGGTTCCTGTAGCCTGACTGACCCCTGACCGACCCTTGACTGACCCTGACTGACCCTGACTGACCCTGACTGGCCCTGACTGACCCCTGACTGACTACTGACCTCTCCTCTCTCTCCTGCAGTACATCAGGGTCTCCTTTGACTCGAAGCCAGACTCGTTGCTGCACCTGATGGTTAAGGAGTGGCAGCTGGAGCTGCCCACACTGCTCATCTCCGTCCACGGTGGCCTCCAGAACTTCGACCTGACCCCCAAACTCAAGCAGGTCTTCGGTAAGGGCCTGATCAAAGCTGCCGTCACCACCGGAGCCTGGATCTTCACAGGAGGAGCCAGCACAGGTACTGTACCCCCCAATGACCCACCTGACTCAGAGATAACCCAAAATATAAAAATTTGGAGAACAAATGGATTCAATAAACCCTCAGAAATTCATATCGTCTAAACTAACAAACACAATTTTACAAATTTTCTATTCAGTGAAAATAAATCCTAATTAAAAAAAACTCACAAAAAAAAAATCACAAATTTGTAAAATAAAAACCAAAAATACAATCTAGAAATCCAGATTGTACAAACTAAAAATGGATAAAAAAAAAAAGGAATATTTGATTTTACAAGCTTACAGATTTACCTAAAATCAAATCAAATCAAATCTGATAAAAGCTAAGCTGAGGCGGTCCTCCTGTTGTTTCAGGGGTGATCCGTCATGTTGGAGACGCCCTCAAAGATCACTCATCCAAGTCCAGAGGGAGGGTCTGCGCCATCGGCATTGCCCCATGGGGCATCGTCGAGAACAAAGAAGACCTGATTGGGAAAGATGTAAGACAGACCAAACTCACCAGAAACACAACGACTGACGGCCCAAATGACCCGATCCAGACTGAACTGAACTAGAACAGACCAGCGGCAGCAGCGGCAGTCCAGCCAGACCCTGGAGTTCTGGTCCCAGTAGTCTGTGGTCCAGAAACAGCTGGTCACATAACTAACAGAAAGACAAAGTCGGAGGTCTTTAGTTGTGGTTGAAACACGTAGAAGAGCTGGCGGTCTTAAATGTAAATGTAGGTTTATCGTGGGTTCGGGTTAAGTTACTAAGTTACCCTAACTAAGTTGAGGTTAAGTTACTAAATGATGTTACCCTAACTGGGGGGTTGATCCGCATTCTAACATTAGCTGCTCGGGTACGGTCCGTGTACCGGTACAATGGCAATCACTTAGAACTGGATCCGCATTAGGGAAAGGTCGGCTTTTGGCTTACAGTGCCAATACCTTTACATTTATTTTTTTACACTTCCAAATGCTCCCAATTGCAAAGTTCCTGGGGCTGGTCAGCTCATATTTGGGCTGCAGCATCATACAGATGGAAGCTACATCCCCACCCAGCCCTGAGGGGATCTGAGCACTTTTGGGACTCGGGTTCGAATCTGACCAAACCATGGTCAGTACACATGGACGAGGCTGACTCTTCTAGACCCTTCCAGAGGAAACTTGGTCCAGCAGCATTAGGACACATCCGGGTTATCCCGAAGGAGCCCCCGAGCTGTGGTCACGAGTGCCCTGGAGACCCCCGAAATTACCCCCAAAATCAGCCCTGCAGACAATGTAAAGGTATATGGAAGTGTACTTTTGTCCTTATCAACTCAATTGAAAGTTTTTTCTGAGGCCTTTTCGTCCAGGAGCCTTCACAGCTCCAGCTGGCAGCTCCAGTGATCCTTTTGCCTTTTGGATCTCCTGCTCTCCTTCCTCATTCACTGCACACCATGACAGGTTCTCCTGATATGTCCTTGGATTTTTCGGCCCTGAGACACTTTCTGCAGATTTTCTGTGTTCTACGAGGACTTTGACTTTTGTGGGGGGTAGCAACCCCAAGCTCAAGTATATTACTCGGGGGCTTCCTCAAAGCTGAATTCTGGTGGTTTGGTGGCTCCAGGTGCCTACCCCCCCCCCCCCCCCCCCCCCCCCCCCCTTGGCAAAGTGTCCACTTGCAGCTAAAAATGCATGGGGTGCACGAGTTAGGGAAAAAAAAAAAACATGTTAAGGGATTGAAAAGTCCAAAGTAGATTATTTCTGCACCGATTCTATATGTAGTAGTCCCAGATGGGAATCCATAGTTTGGACTCGTTGGGACCTTGCCCGGACTACTTCCTCCCAGGGGCTGAGTCTGAGGCCAATCCAGACTTTTATGAACAATTGTAATTGTTTTATTTTTTTCAAAATCGTGACATTTGAAAAATTGAGACTTTTTCATAGAAGAGCAACTTTTTCTTACAAAATTGTGAATTTTGAAATTGGTGACTGATGAAGCCATTAATTTAAAAAAAATTAGTACAATTATTAGACCATTTTTTGTTGTAATTTAAAAAATTGTAGTTTTTGACATAAAATTGCAACTTTGTTGCAAAAGTTTGAATTTTGATTCTTTTTTTTTTTGTTTGCAACTCTTTGGCCTAAATCATAATTTTTTTGGTAACATGTTAAATTTTTCCTATATTGTGACTTTTTATTATGAAATTGAAAAGTTCTTGTAAAACTGAAAATAAAAAAAATCTTTACTTGTTTTTTTTTTGCAGAAAAGCAACTTTCTCCTGTAAAATTGCCGTGAAAGACTTTTGAATGTTAAAATTACAGCATTTTTATTGTTAAATATGGCCTTTACAGAATCACATCTTTTTCACCAGAAGCTGTGATTTTATGTTGTAAAATAGGGAATTTTATTAAGTGTAACTGTTTGTTGTAAAATCCCAAATTTTTGCCACAAATGTATCTAATTTTACAAAATCATGACTTTTTGACAAAAATGCTGAAGTTTTAGTTGTAAAATCACAGCTGCATGTTTTTGCTGAAATTCAGAGAAAACCTCCAAATTTACTGCAGAATTGAGAGATCAAACATCGTTAATGGTGGCTGGTTTACAAGCGCGAGGATTGAGCGCTCAGCCGGGTCGTTGTGTTGCAGGTGACCCGGCCCTACCAGACCATGTCCAACCCACTCAGCAAGCTGTCGGTCCTGAACAGCAGCCACTCCCACTTCATCCTGTCCGACAACGGGACCACCGGCAAGTACGGCGCAGAGGTCCGCCTCCGCCGGCAGCTGGAGAAGCACATCTCTCTGCAGAAGATCAACACACGTGAGTCACCAGACCCTCACTGCTTCAGATCTCACACAAAGTTTGGTGTCATGCCCTGCTCGTTCCTTCACACAGTGCAGGCTAAAAGACCAAAGGATTCTGGGAAAGACCAGGAAGAAACTGAAATAACAAGACTTGGCTGTGACTGGAACACAATGAATTTAATCTCTGTTTGCATCCAGAAGGGGTCAGACCTACACCTGAGCAGGTGATTCAGGAAAGACAACCTGACAATGAATGACAATAAGATTTAACTGAACGTCCGAGACCAAACAATTCTGCCAGTGCCCCTAATGGAGCTGGACCCCAGTTAGACCCCAGTTAGACCCCAGTTAGGCAGAAGGATCATAATATCAGAAATGACACTGTTCTTTACATTCCTGAGCGTAATATCACAGGCCAACTTTTATACCTACTCTGGACAACAGGTCCCGTGACTTCTGGACTTCAGGGCCCAGAACCAGCTGGACCAGAACCAGCTGGACTAGAACCAGCTAGACCAGGACCAGCAGGCCCAGTGCTGGATCGCTGCACTAATGATGTTTGTGTTGTAGCAGTGATGTCATTTATCCTGGTCCTGGTGGTAAGAGGTTAGGGTTGGGCGGTAAGGGGTTAGGGTTGGGCGGTAAGGAGTTAGGGTTGGGCGGTAAGGGTTAGGGTTAGGGTTGGGGGGGTTGGGGGGTAAGGGGTTAGGGTTGGGCGGGGTTAGGGTTGGGGTAAGGTTAAGAGGTTAGGGTTGGGCGGAAAGGGGTTAGGGTTGGGCGGTAAGGAGTTAGGGTTGGGCGGTAAGGGGTTAGGGTTGGGTGGTAAGGGGTTAGGGTTGGGTGGTAAGGGGTTAGGGTTGGGCGGTAAGGAGTTAGGGTTGGGCCGTAAGGGGTTATGGTTGGGCAGTAAGGAGTTAGAGTTGGGCAGTAAGGGGTTATGGTTGGGCAGTAAGGGTTAGAGTTGGGCAGTAAGGGGTTATGGTTGGGCAGTAAGGAGTTAGAGTTGGGCAGTAAGGGGTTAGGGTTGGGCGGTAAGGGGTTAGGGTTGGGCGGTAAGGGGTTAGGGTTGGGCGGTAAAGGGTTAGGGTTGGGCGGTAAGAAGTTAGGGTTGGGCAGTAAGGAGTTAGGGTTGGGAGTTCTGGTCCCAGTTCTGGTCCCAGTAGTCTGTGGTCCAGAAACAGCTGGTCACATAACTAACAGAAAGATAAAGTCTGAGGTCTTTAGTTGTGGTTGGAACACGTAGAAGAGCTGGCGGTCTTAAATGTAAATGTAGGTTTATCGTGGGTTCGGGTTAAGTTACTAAGTTACCCTAACTAAGTTGAGGTTAAGTTACTAAATGATGTTACCCTAACTGGGGGGTTGATCCGCATTCTAACATTAGCTGCTCGGGTACGGTCCGTGTACCGGTACAATGGCAGTCCCTTAGAACTGGATCCGCATTAGGGAAAGGTCGGCTTTTGGCTTACAGTGCCAATACCTTTACATTTATTTTTTTTCACTTCCAAATGCTCCCAATTGCAAAGTTCCTGGGGCTGGTCAGCTCATATTTGGGCTGCAGCATCATACAGATGGAAGCTACATCCTCCACCCAGCCCTGAGGGGATCTGAGCACTTTTGGGAGGAGTTAGGGTTGGGCGGTAAGGGGTTAGGGTTGGGCGGTAAGGGGTTAGGGTTGGGTGGTAAGGAGTTAGGGTTGGGCAGTAAGGAGTTAGGGTTGGGCGGTAAGGAGTTAGGGTTGGGCGGTAAGGGGTTAGGGTTGGGCGGTGAAGGTCTGCTGACCACATGTCCATCTTGACGGGTCTGCCATCCGTTCTCAGGTCTGGGTCAGGGGGTCCCGGTGGTGTGTCTGATCCTGGAGGGGGGTCCCAACGTCATCTCCATTGTGCTGGAGAGTCTGAAGGAGGAGCCTCCGGTCCCGGTGGTGGTCTGTGACGGCAGCGGTCGTGCCTCTGACATCATCTCCTTCGCCCACAGATACTGTGAGGAGGACGGGTGAGTACCCCCCCACACACACACACATTTTTATTGTAAGGTTGTAGTGAATTTTTGAAATAAAATCAAAAACTTCACAAATCTGTAACTTTTTCATTTAAAATTATAGTTTTTTTGAGTTTTTTTAGTTTTCTTCTTTAGAGTTTTGTTGTTAAAGGAATGTTCTGTAATATCATGACTTTTGGTCATAGAAAAAGCAATTTTTGGTTTATTTTGCAAAAGCAAGTTTTTGTTATGAAATTTCAACATCGTGACTTTTTGTTCTGAAATCACACCATTTTTGTTTATTTCTATCGTAACTCTAGAATTAAGAGTCTTTGTTGTAAAATATTGAGTTTTGCAAAATTGTAACTTTTAACACACATAAGATTTTATACTTTGTTCATTTACAAATGTTGTATAATTCTGCCTTTTTGTCATTAATCATGACTTTTTGTTAAAAAGGCCAATTCCTTATATGAAATCTTAAATTTTTACTTTTTTATTTGTAAAACTGTTGCTTTTGTTTGGTCTATAATCACAAATTCTCACAAAAAAGGATCTTTTTATTGTAAGACTTCAGAATTTGATTGTGATTTTTTTTTGTTCTAAAACCAAGACTTTTTGTCAATCATGTTTTTATTGTAAAATATGAACTTTTGCAAAATCACAATTTTTCCACTTGAAAGTATGACTTTGTCATAGACTTGTGAATTTTGTATAATTTCAACTTTAAACCAAATGTTGCAATATTAAGTTTAATTGCAACTTCAAATCAAAGTTTTTTTTATTTGAATTATAAACTTTTCAC
Organism: Hirundichthys speculiger; assembly: GCA_018398805.1. Lineage (NCBI taxonomy): Eukaryota > Metazoa > Chordata > Actinopteri > Beloniformes > Exocoetidae > Hirundichthys > Hirundichthys speculiger. The sequence continues at coordinate 277,580 of JAGFBZ010000435.1, read as the reverse complement.
ATCAAATTAAACGTTTGTGATAAAAGCTAATATTATATGACAAAAATTGTCAATATTAAGATAAAAAGTTACAATTCATAATTAAAGCTGCAAGCAGCATTATCAGGCCCTCCCACCCCTCACTACTGCCAGGTGTCCGCCACCCCCCAGGTGTCCACAACCCCTCAGGTGTCCACCACCCCCTGGCACTGTTGGACATCTATAAAACTTTGTCTGGTCCATGAGGACATTTATCAGTCTGGTCTGTTGGAATCTCAGGCTGATCTGATGAAGCACTGACAAAATATACCATATAATGAGACCAAAATCATTTATCATAAGGTGATGCTTGTTTAGCGTGGAAGCTCCATCAAATTATGAATTTTGGGGAAGATTATTTATATTTGGGGCAGCACAAGGGCAGCACGGTGGCTTGGTGGTTAGCACTGTTGCCTCACAGCTAGAAGGTTCCTGGTTCGAACCATAGCTGGGGGGGTCCTGGATTGGCCTTTCTGTGTGGAGTTTGCATGTTCTCCCCGTGCTTGCGTGGGTTTTCCTCCGGGTACTCCGGCTTCCTCCCACAGTCCAAAGACATGCATGTTAGGTTAATTGATAATTCTAAATTGCCCGTAGGAGTGATTGTGTGTGAGTGGTTGTTTGTCTGTGTGTGTGGCCCTGCGATGGACTGGCGACCTGTCCAGGGTGTACCCCTGCCTTTCGCCCGTAGACGGCTGGGATAGGCTCCAGCAGATCCCCGTGACCCTTCAAGGATAAAACGGGTATAGAAAATGGATGGATGGATATTTATATTTGTGGAAATTAGAACAGCTTTTCCATTCATCATGAGACACAGATCTTCTTCTCACAGAGACGCCCTTTGATAGAAAGTTACAGTTTTCACTGTCAGTCATCTTCAATGTCTTTACTACTGATTTGAACTGGTTTGAGGTGTGTCGACTTATCCCAGGTGGAGCAGGGAGCAGGGATGCCATTACAAAACATGATATTTCCTGTTTCCAATAGGTGGCGCTACAACAGTTCCTCAATATTGCAGGTTCTATGTGTTCAGGATGGGACTACGATCATACTCTCCGTTTTGGACCAGATTAAACAATGTATAGCCGAGTTACAGCCCATTTCAATTTCATGGCGAGTCTTCAAAATGACATCAAACTTTGCAGCGTCACTGCGGTCACGCCCTCGGGTAAAAAGTTAGATGCTTCGCAAACTTTCATCAGCCATCTGTTTAGATTAGAACAAAAGAAGTTTGGAGTCATTAAAGTATGAGGCCTGGAAATGGCCAAAATATTGGAAAAACTGCATGTTTCATTCATAACTTCAACTCCTGTGGTAGTTAGAGCAGGGATCCATGAGACTTTTTTGTAGGTCTGAGGATGATACATCAGTCACACAAAGTTCATGTCTGTAGGTGGAAGCATATGGAGGGGCTGGTTGATACATAAAACAAGGTGGCCATTTTTGAGTGGGCAGCATTATTAAGTTCTACGATTTCTAAAATTCAGGTTTTTTTGATGATAAAAATTCTTAAATTGTCAGTTAGAAAGTTAAAAAGTCAGTTTTACAACAAAATGTTGTGATTATAAGACATAAAGTTGCATTTATACAAAATTTGAAAATTTGTCATATGAAGTCAGTTTTTTGTTAAAATGTCACAATGTTGTGAAATTTGAAATTTAATGACAAAAATGTTCTTTTTACAAGAAAGTTGCAACTTACAGCAAACAATCTTGATTTTAAAACAAAAAGTTGCAGTTATACAAATGTCACAACTTAACAATATATAGTCATGATTTTCTGGAAATTTATTTTACAGTAAAATGATGGTTGTAATTGTTGAAATAAATAACTGTTATTTAAAATAGTCGTACAGTAGATAATATGTTATATTGTGACAGACTGTCAGTCATCCAACTCATGGTCACCCTCAAAGCCTTGTAGAGAAGACAGCTGGTCTGGTTTACTTTGGTTCTTGAGGACGTTTCAGCATGTATCCAACATATACTCAACAAACCAGTCTAGATGAATGGTTAAACATTCAAGAACCAAAGAACTGGAAGTCTGGTTGTCTTCTCATACAGCCTGGAAGATCTGTGGTGGGCGTTTTCTCACAGGCCAGTTCCTCCTCCACAGGCTGGTGAATGAGAGCGTCAAAGACCAGCTGCTAGTCACCATCCAGAAGACCTTCAACTACAGCCGCAGCCAGGCGCAGCAAATCTTCCTCATGGTTATGGAGATCATGAAGAAGAAAGCACTGGTAGAGCCCACACACAGTTCTTCATCACTTTCATCACCAATCCAACTCCTGAGTTGCTGGGAACAACACACATCCTGGTACTTTTTACTGGAACTAAGACTCTTCTGGGTCATTTCCAGACTCCTCCAGGATTCATTTCAGTTAAATTCAACTTTATTTGTACTGCATCTATTACAAAACCAAATATCTCTAGGTGCTTTTAGGAGACCTAGATCATGACCCCCGAGCAATTATTTATTCACTATATATATTATTATTATTAAATCTTAAAGAAACAATGGCAAGTGGGAGAAAAACCTTTAACTCTTAAAACAGTGCCCAGCCAAACAGTGTCAAGGAAAAACTCCCCTAAAAGAGGAAGAAACTTTTATCAGGACCTGGATCATAAGGGGGACCTTCCTGCTGAAGACCAGCTGGGAAAAGAAAGAAAAGAGGAGGGAGACAGAAAAGAGAGAGGATGGAGGACAGAGAGAGGAGGGAGGACAAAGAGGATGTAGGACAGAGAGAGGATGGAGGACAGAGAGGAGACCACAGACATCCTGGCAATACTGTATAGGAAAAAATGTATAAATCATAATTATACATTAACGGGAGAACTAATAATTCCATGTTCTTCTATTCTAACTGGTTCATTGTTAGTACGTAAACTACAGAGATGACTATATAAACAGATGTAGGCAGCAACACTGAGGTGGTCAGAGGATCAGACTGCAGGTCAGCATGTTAGTGGATATCCCAGAGACACCTATATAGACAGGTGGACGTAAACGCTGGGATGACGTCTATATAGACAGGTGGAGGTCAACGCTGGGATGACGTCTATATAGACAGGTGGAGGTCAAGGTCAACGCTGGGATGACGTCTATATAGACAGGTGGAGGTCAACGCTGGGATGACGTCTATATAGACAGGTGGAGGTAAACGCTGGGATCATGTTGGTGTCTCCCTGCAGCGTAGACCTATAGCAGCATAGCCATGATGAGGCTATGTTTCAGACCAGCCTGCTCTAGTCTGGTCTTCATACATTCCTGTAACTGTAGCTATAACTATTAGCCCCTACACACTACAGTTTAGACTAACTGTAGGATTTACTGAACAGAAATGTTTTCAATTCAGTTTTAAAGGTGGAGGTGGTGTCAGCCTCCTTAAACCAAACTGGTAGCTGGTTCCATAGTAAAGGTGTCTGATAGCAGAAGGCCCGTCCTCCAAATCTACTTCTGGATCTTCTAGAAACTCCAAGTAAACCTACACTCTGAGAGCAGAGAGCTTTATGAGGAGCATCAGGAGTCATCAGGTCTGATAGATAACCAGGAGCATCAGATGTCATCGGGTCTGATAGATAACCAGGAGCATCAGGAGTTATCAGGTCTGATAGATAACCAGGAGCATCAGAAGTCATCAGGTCTGATAGATAACCAGGAGCATCAGGAGTTATCAGGTCTGATAGATAACCAGGAGCATCAGAAGTTATCAGGTCTGATAGATAACCAGGAGCATCAGAAGTCATCAGGTCTGATAGATAACCAGGAGCATCAGGAGTCATAAGGTCTGCTAGATAACCAGGAGCATCAAGAGTCATCAGGTCTGATAGATAAACAGGAGCATCAGGAGTCATCAGGTCTGATAGATAACCAGGAGCATCAGGGTATCGTCTGATAGGTAACCAGGAGCATCAGGAGTTATCAGGTCTGATAGGTAACCAGGAGCATCAGGAGTCATCAGGTCTGCTAGATAACCAGGAGCATCAGGAGTTATCAGGTCTGATAGGTAACCAGGAGCATCAGGAGTCATCAGGTCTGATAGGTAACCAGGAGCATCAGGAGTTATCAGGTCTGATAGGTAACCAGGAGCATCAGGAGTTATCAGGTCTGATAGGTAACCAGGAGCATCAGGAGTTATCAGGTCTGATAGGTAACCAGGAGCATCAGGAGTTATCAGGTCTGATAGATAACCAGGAGCATCAGGAGTTATCAGGTCTGATAGATAACCAGGAGCATCAGGAGTCATAAGGTCTGCTAGATAACCAGGAGCATCAAGAGTCATCAGGTCTGATAGATAAACAGGAGCATCAGGAGTCATCAGGTCTGCTAGATAACCAGGAGCATCAGGAGTTATCAGGTCTGATAGATAACCAGGAGCATCAGGAGTTATCAGGTCTGATAGGTAACCAGGAGCATAAGGTCTGATAGGAGCATCAGGTCATCAGGTCTGCTAGATAACCAGGAGCATCAGGAGTTATCAGGTCTGATAGGTAACCAGGAGCATCAGGAGTCATCAGGTCTGCTAGATAACCAGGAGCATCAGGAGTTATCAGGTCTGATAGGTAACCAGGAGCATCAGGAGTTATCAGGTCTGCTAGATAACCAGGAGCATCAGGAGTTATCAGGTCTGATAGGTAACCAGGAGCATCAGGAGTTATCAGGTCTGATAGGTAACCAGGAGCATCAGGAGTTATCAGGTCTGATAGGTAACCAGGAGCATCAGGAGTCATCAGGTCTGATAGGTAACCAGGCGCATCAGGAGTTATCAGGTCTGATAGGTAACCAGGAGCATCAGGAGTTATCAGGTCTGATAGGTAACCAGGCGCATCAGGAGTTATCAGGTCTGATAGGTAACCAGGAGCATCAGGAGTTATCAGGTCTGATAGGTAACCAGGAGCATCAGGAGTCATCAGGTCTGATAGGTAACCAGGCGCATCAGGAGTTATCAGGTCTGATAGGTAACCAGGAGCATAAGGAATTATCAGGTCTGATAGGTAACCAGGAGCATCAGGAGTCATCAGGTCTGCTAGATAACCAGGAGCATCAGGAGTTATCAGGTCTGATAGGTAACCAGGAGCATCAGGAGTTATCAGGTCTGATAGGTAACCAGGAGCATCAGGAGTCATCAGGTCTGATAGGTAACCAGGCGCATCAGGAGTTATCAGGTCTGATAGGTAACCAGGAGCATCAGGAGTTATCAGGTCTGATAGATAACCAGGAGCATCAGAAGTCATCAGGTCTGATAGATAACCAGGAGCATCAGAAGTCATCAGGTCTGATAGATAACCAGGAGCATCAGGAGTAATCAGGTCTGATAGATAACCAGGAGCATCAGAAGTCATCAGGTCTGATAGATAACCAGGAGCATCAGGAGTAATCAGGTCTGATAGATAACCAGGAGCATCAGAAGTCATCAGGTCTGATAGATAACCAGGAGCATCAGGAGTAACCAGGTCTGATAGATAACCAGGAGCATCAGGAGTCATCAGGTATGATAGATAACCAGGAGCATCAGGAGTTATCAGGTCTGCTAGATAACTAGGAGCATCAGAAGTTATCAGGTCTGATAGACAACTAGGACCGGCATAAAAACTGGTATTTTCTCTATATGATAATGAACATAAATCCACTGTGTATTCACTTGCAACTTCATTAGAAGCGTCCTCGTAACATCGCCTCAACAATAGAACATCGGTAACATCATCTCCACGCAAAGACACTGTCTGAAGACGTTTGTTTTTTATTGGCTTTTCCAGCTAGGGAGTTTAAATGTATCAAGTGACAGAGACATGAGTCTGGAAGTCTTGTGATGTGTCAGAGTCATAGATGGGTGTAATGGAGAGAATCTGGTCATTTTTCAAAATAAAACATCATTTAGACTCGGATAATAAATCAAACAGTAATAATGGAAGTGCTTTTTTTTTTCTCTGCGGCCCAGTAGCAAATGACCCATGGACGGGTACCGGGCCTGGGACCAGGGGTTGGGGTCCACTGTGCTAGATAACCAGGAGCATGGTCTGTTTATTTATTTTATTTTATTTTGAAAATGGCAAGGAGTAATTAAAGACTTAGAAGGTTTTATTACCTCCGCCAAGGAGGTTATGTTTTTGGGGGCGTTTATCTGTCTGTCTGTGTTCCAGATAACTCAAAAAGTTCTGGATGGATTTTTGATGAAATTTTCAGGAGTTGTCAGAAATGTGAAAAGGAAGAAATGATTTCATTTTGGGTGTGATCTGGAAGAAATCCCGGATTCCTGGAAATCCTGGAAACATTTTCGATAATTGTTGCGCTTGGTGGAGGTCTGTGCTCTCCAAGTGCTTTTCTAGTTTTACTTGGTATAATTTTATTCTATTCTTAGTTTGAGCTTCTTGTTTATATTTTAAACTTTTTCAGGAACCAGGTGACTGATTAGACTCATCTTACTGGTTAGACTCCACATTTGACTGGTTAAACTCGTCATCTGACTGGTTAGACTCCACATCAGACTGGTTAGACTCATCATCTGACTGGTTAGACTCATCATCTGACTGGTTAGACTCCACATCTGACTGGTTAGAACCCAGAACTGACTGGTTAGACTCCACAGCTGACTGGTTAGTACCCACAGCTGACTGGTTAGAACCCAGAACTGACTGGTTTGACTCCACATCAGACTGGTTAGACTCATCATCTGACTGGTTAGACTCCACATCTGACTGGTTAGACTCCACATCTGACTGGTTAGAACCCAGAACTGACTGGTTAGACTCCACAGCTGACTGGTTAGACTCCACAGCTGATTGGTTAGTACCCACAGCTGACTGGTTAGAACCAAGAACTGACTGGTTTGACTCCACAGCTGACTGGTTAGACTCCGCAGCTGATTGGTTAGACCCCACAGCTGACTGGTTTGACCCCACAGCTGACTGATAAGAACCCACAGCTGACTGGTTAGAACCAACAACTGACTGGTTAGACTGGGGCCAGGCTCCTAGCTGTGGCTACATCATCATCATCTTCATCATTGTGGGGGGTTTAGGCATCACGCAGCTCTGCAGCACTTAACCCAGATTGTTCTGTGTCCATTTATTTAATCCCACAATCCTCTGCAGCTCCTCAGCATGTGCACACAGTCCCCACACCAGTTCAAACTGGTCTGCAGTCGGATTAAGAACTGCAGCATCACATTGTCCTGCGGAGATGCAGCTTCCTGTTGTTGGGCCACACATGTGATCACCGAGACCGCATGGTTTTCTGAGACAAAAGACAAAGGAAATCTTTTAAAACTCAAATCCCCAGCATTCCTTGCAAGTTCACACCTAGGTGTGAACGTGATGTCACGGCCTCTCACTGGACCCTAGTCTCAGCGGGTTCCCCAAACGGAGGCGGATCGCAGACTGGCCGTTTAAAACTCAGAGAGCGCGATTTGTTCTCTCTCTTGCCTCCCCAGCGCTTGTTGCCTTTACTCCGCTCTCGCTTTGACCCTTCGGCTCTCCAGATCGGATCTAATCCGCACGATTCAAAGCATCCTCTCCCTCGGGCCTCCCTCGGCCCATCACTGCTCCAGCCAGCAACCGCGAGGCCATCCAGCGGCGCGCTAGTCAGCCACCGGCGAGGAAGACCGGTTTACGCGCTCCGTCCAGCCGGCACCACGAGTGACCTGCGCACATTGGCGCGACAGAGGCTCGTTGCCCCACGGAAGACGCCATCGGCTCCACGCACGCCCTACAGGACCCGGTCCCGCTGGAGCGCCAACCTGTACCCCCCTGAAGCTGAAGGAGAAAGAGAAACGCAGCAGAGCCGCTCCGTGACCATCCACGGAGCGTAATCCAACAGCGGCGAAGCCGTACCCCCAAAGCCTAATTACCCTACCGGGACACTACCACGCCATCGATCGCTTTCCAGAAGCGAAACAAGTAAGAGGCTTTTGGTGTCTGGGCGGAGCTTAGTTTAGCTGTTTGCCAATCCAGTTTTCTTGTGCTTTGTGTATGTTTAGAACCGGACCATCAGTCCGCCGTAGTTCCTACGTTTTTATCATTGCGAACAGCAACCCCGCTCACTGTTCCTCGGTTCAGAACCAGAGCAGCTCTGTGGAGCGGTTCGTACTGCTGCATCTGTGAGAGCGACGGAGTCGCGGTTGCTAGTCGCAGAGTTACTTAGCTTAGTAAATATTTCTGTGTTTACTGGGACAGTGGTTACGATTGAGCCCACCGGTCACCCGCCGGTGCATGTTTACCCACGTGATCGCAGTGCTTCCTCGCCATCAACTGGTCGCGCTGTGATTTCAGACAACAGCCAGGAGAGGAGCGCTGAGTTGCTCCACGCTCCTCAACCTGTGTGGAAATCCTCAGAGCGATCACCGCGGTGGCTAGGAATCACCTTTCACCGTTGACTTTATTCTGCCTTTTCTCCTTCTAGGCTCTTGCAGATTGTGCTAGCATAATTTTTGGCATAATCTGAAGAATTGAGCATAATTTTTGCCCTTTTTCCAAAAGTAGCACTGCTAGCATAATCCGTATATTTTCTTGTCTTAATAGCACAATTTTAGAATAATTCAAGAAAACGAAGATCTCAGCTACTAAAAATGATAGATTACTATTAACAGTTGGTTCCACTCCTATTTTGTGATTGCTTTTTAGTTGAGTTGAGATACCGCGGGAATTCGATGAAACGCAACCGGAAGTCTGTGTCTCGGTCCCAGACTCCTTAGTCTTCTCCCAGTGTTCGTTTCAAAATGGCGGCCGCCACGCCAAACGAGTCAAGTGCAGTGAACTTACATCCAGATAGTTTACAAGGAAGCGAGAACAGCCGGACTGCGTGGTTCAGAAATGAGCGAGATTATTCAATGCTAAATTTGTTATCCAGGGCTTTGTCAGAAACTGTTTTCACTGTATTTGTTTTTATTTGTTCTGAAACCCAGCGCGCACTGCTAGCGCACGCACAGTTCGTTGTTTACTCGAAACTTGCATACTTTACCATGGTAACTGGAGGCCATTTGAGTGCAAAACCTTGCGCAAACTGTGTCACGCTCTGCTACACGCGATGGTTAGCAAGCTATCCGCGGATAGTTATCCACCACACCATCCAGGCTTTGTGCAACCTATTTTTGTTCGCTGGATAGCAGATTTATCCGCTGTATAGTCCTAACCACCGGATAAACTTACCCAGGTTTTGAACAACCGGGCCCAGAACGTCAGGCCAGGGTTAATAAAATACATTTTCAAACTTGTGACTTGTGAAGTTTCTGCACAGAATAATTTTTTTTTTTAATTAGCATAATTTTGAAAAGCGAGCATAATTTGAGCATAATTTGGGAAAAAAAACGAGCACTGCCACTAGCATAATATGCCACTTTTACTAGCACAATCGGCAAATGCCTATCTCCTTCTCATACTAACATCTTCTGACGAGTTACACGTGGTCTCGTCTCGCGTGAGTCGGCGGTCATCTTAGATGAGGGACGAGAACACCACGTGATCTCGCCCGCCATCTTGTGACATCCTATCTCGCGAGTCGGCGGCCATCTTGTCGAGGGACGAGACCACGTGATCTCGGCAGCCATCTTAGACATCTCTCACACACACACACCTATAGTTCCCAGCACACATGTATATAAGTTTACACTGGTTTCCATTGAATGTTTAATTTGCTTATGTTTAGTTTTAGTCATTGTTTAGTTAGTAGATATCAGGATTGTGATTCAAGTGTTTGTTCCTTTTAATATTTGTGTTAATAAATTCTGATATATTGTAATGACAGAAGTTGTTTGTGGTTATTTTACACAGGTTTGTAACATTTGCTGGTTGAAGAAGTCTGTGCTCGGACTCACATCTTCTCTGTTGCTCTATAGCGCCACACCTGGTCACAGGCTGGCACGCATAGAACAACAGCCATTTTGAGACTGATTATGCCGTTTAGTACTTTTTCCTGATTTATCAGGTGGTGCCCCGTTTCATTTTATTAACTTTCTGGTTATTAGCAGCCGTCCTTCAAGACGGTTGGTAATTACCCTTTTTGGACTAAACGAGCACGCTATACGCCTTATTGCACAACACTGTTGAAACAAGGATCAAGTGGACCATTCTTCTTCTCACATCTACAGCCTCTAAACCTGCTCTACGGAGCGATACCACCCCAACAGGGTGGTGGCAGCAACCACAACAAATGTGAGCTGCTAGTCTAAGACACATAGAGGTCAACCCCGTCTACCGCTGAAGCTACATTGTTCTGCATCAGCTAACAGCTTCTTCTTCATCAGCATCCTCGGTGTTCAATAGAAGTGGTCGACACTGACACTAAACTGAGCTGCCAGTTATTCTGCTCTTGTAAAACATAAGTTAACAAAGTCTCATAGCCTTTAGAAACATTGATGGTTAAATACAGTGTAGTAGTAGAGAATAGTAGAGTAACTGAAGACACTGCGGACATGAACAGTCTGTGGTGTCCAGAAACAGGTGATGTAGTCCAGCAGTGAACATTGAATCATCCTGTCATCATGGTAGATGTTTCTCATCAGTCTGCTGTAGTCAGAGATGAAGAGCTGCTCCAGAGAGCAGAGATGGTCTTCTCCCTCAGAGGCTGGATGGTGTTGGTTTGCCAACTGGAGGATGTGATTTCACCTCACTGCGTGATAGTGTTAATCTCATCTGCTGGCTCAAAGATCAGGTGTGAGAAGGTTCAGACTGGTGCTCTGATCCAAGAAAACACAAGAACCTGTCCAGGATCTGCTGGGTCTGGGAGGATATGAAGCCAAATCCAGTAACATGAGCTGGTTTTACTGAGCTGGAATGTTGTCAACAACCCACAGTGACTGATGGTCCTCGGACCTGAAGGAGGACGACCACAGAGACTGGAGAAGTTAAGGAGCTTCAGATCAGTGCTCCTAAACTTTTCCAGTCTCTTTGGACAGCCCCCCCTCACCCCCCCCCCCCCACCCCTCCCCCCAGACCAACAGACCTCCACCCTCCCTGGACCCACAGCTTCACTGAACATCTCAGCTGTTTCAATTGAAGACAGAGAACTGCTGGACCAGAAACTGAGGACAGAGAACTGATGGACCAGAGGCTGAGGACAGAGAACTGTTGGTCAGTAGAAGAACTGCAGACTCTAGCGGTCGATAGAGGAACTGCAGCCTCTAGCAGTCAGTAGAGGAACTGCAGTCTCTAGTGGTCTGTAGAGGAACTGCAGCCTCTAGTGGTCTGTAGAGGAACTGCAGCCTCTAGTGGTCTGTAGAGGAACTGCAGTCTCTAGTGGTCTGTAGAGGAACTGCAGCCTCTAGTGGTCTGTAGAGGAACTGCAGCCTCTAGTGGTCTGTAGAGGAACTGCTGTCTCTAGTGGTCGGTAGAGGAACTGCAGACTCTAGTGGTCAGTAGAGGAACTGGAGCCTCTAGTGGTCAGTAGAGGAACTGGAGCCTCTAGTGGTCGGTAGAGGAACTGCAGCCTCTAGTGGTCGGTAGATGAACTGCAAGCTGTAGACTCCCATCATGCCTGGCTCAGAACTCATCACAGCACAGAAACAGAGCTGATTAGAGTCGCCAACGACCTCCTCGTGGCCTCAGATGATGGATCAGTATCTGGACTAGTTCTGCTGGACCTCAGAGCTGCTTTGATACCATCCATCACAGCATTTTACTGCTCAGATTAGAGCTCATTATTGGAATTAAAGGGACAGCACTGGGCTGGTTTAAATCACATCTGACAGGTTCCAGTTCTTTCCTGTTCATGACGTTTCTTCCTCACAGACGAGGGTCTGCTATGGCGTCCCACAGGGCTCAGTGTTGGGACCCATCCTCTTCACTCTATACATGCTGCCCCTGGAAATATTATCCAGAGACACGACATCAATGTTCATTGATACGCAGCTGTATTGATCCATGAAACCAGAGGAAACAGAACAGTCAGACAAACTTCAGACATTTCTGAAGCACATTCACACCTGGATGTCCTCAAACCTTTATCTTTTAAATCCTGATAAAACAGAGGTTATTGTCATTTGTCCCAAACACCTGAGGAACAGATGAGCTGATTTCATGTTGTCCTCCAGTCCAACTGTGAGAAACCTCTGAGTTATTTTAGATCAGGATATGTGGTGTCAACAGCAGATTAATCACCTTTTATCACCTCTATAATATCTCTAAGATCAGGAGCATTCTCTCCCAGGGTGATGCTGAGAAACTAATCCAGGTGTTTATCCAGTCTTTTATCCAGCCAGAACCAAACCTGAAGTGCAGCGGCCCGTACCCGTTCAGAGTGAATACTCTGGCCAGGGTTGGTAACATCCCATCAAGATGGTGAGTATTTGTCAGTCTGGTGTGCAGCGGATACCAGAGGACTGGCTGTCGTAACAGAGGACTGGCAGGTACCAGAGGACTGGCGGGATCACTCCCAGGATCACTCCTAGGATCACTCCCAGGATCACTCCTAGGATCATTCCCAGGATCACTCCTAGGATCACTCCCAGGATCATTCCCAGGATCACTCCCAGGATCACTCCTAGGATCACTCCCAGGATCACTCCTAGGATCATTCCCAGGATCACTCCCTGGATCACTCCTAGGATCACTCCCAGGATCACTCCCAGGATCTTTCCCAGGATCACTCCCTGGATCACTCCTAGGATCACTCCCAGGATCACTCCCAGGATCATTCCCAGGATCACTCCCTGGATCACTCCTAGGATCACTCCCAGGATCACTCCCAGGATCATTCCTAGGATCACTCCCAGGATCACTCCTAGGTGGCCTAGCTTTTCAAATCATTTTAATGGTTCTAAAATATTTAGAGCTGCTTTTTAGTCCAAAGTTTTGACTACTTTTAATTAGACAGAGACACCAGCTGTAACTTCATTCACTCATTGTCTCACAAAACAAGTCCTCTATATATGGCTCTCCTCTCTGTCTCCCTCCTCTCTGTCCTCCATCCCCTCTCTGTCTTTCATCCTCTCTCTGTCCTCTCTCCTCTCTTTTTCTTTCTTTACCCAGTTGGTCTTCATCAGGAAGGTCCCCCCTGATAATCCAGGTCCTGATCCAGGTCTCTTCCTCTTAAAGGGGAGTTTTTCCTTGACACTGTTTCTTCAGTTCAGATGACCTGTAATAGTATTTGTTTGGGGGTCTTGCTCTGGGTCTCTGAAGAGCATCTATTGTGTTCGATGTTATACAGATAAAGTTGACTTGAATCTAGTGGTCTGTTGAGGAACCAAACAACTACATATCAACTGCTGTTGTGATCATTTGGTTGCAGGTGAAACATCTGTCATGGTCTGGGTTGGTCATGACAGGCTTTCTTGGGTTTTTCTTTTCTTTTTCTATTGTGTCAAGTTGGTGTCCCCCTGTCCCTCATCTACTTTGAAGGTCTGGTGTCATCCTGATTGTTTGCGCCTGACTCTTGTTTGTCCTTCTGTGCTTATAAGTCTTTTGTTTGCTGGTCTGTCTGGTTGTATATCTGCTTGTTCTCCGGCCCATTTCCCTGCTTGGACCCCGCTCGTTATCCTGTTGGTCCTGCCATCATCCCTTTGGAGTTCCTTTGTGGACTTTAAGTTACGTTTTGGACTTTGCTTTTGTTTCATAACTACCACTTGTTGAACTCCTGCGTCTGGGTCCCCTCTACACCACAAAACCATGACAACATCAACGTTCAGAGCTTTTCTTCTTGTGTAGATCACGGTGTTCAGGATGGGCTCTGAGGGGCAGCAAGACATTGAGATGTCCATCCTCACGGCTCTGCTCAAAGGTATTGACTGTGATGTTTTTTTGTTTTTTTTTGAGTCTGAACCCATGGTACCACTGAAACATCAGACCTGGTTCCTCTGGTCTTCTGATCCCTATGAATGAGAAGTGTCCTAGTTTACTGCTGACAGGACCTTCTGTGACGGTTCCAGGTACGAACGCATCAGCGTCTGACCAGCTGAGTCTGGCTCTGGCCTGGAACCGAGTGGACATCGCCCGCAGTCAGATCTTCGTGTATGGAATTCGCTGGCCCGTGAGTCCTCAGATTGATACGAGAACCAGTCAGAGTGATGCGAGTGAACCGCACCAGTTCAGATGGAGGCTTTGTTGGACCTGATGTTTCTAATCACGTAATGTGTCTTTGTTCAGCCTGTCAGCACTCTGACCACCGATCGGCCCAGAAGCCCCGTGGCCCGAAAACAGTCTGCCGCAGGGGGTAAAGGGAAGCCACGGGGGAAGAAGGGAAAAGGAGGCAAAACCAAACCTGAGCCCCCTGAAGAGACCGATCCCCGAAAACTAGAGCTCCTGAGCTGGGTGAGACACCTGAGAGGGCGGAGCTTCGTGACCTGTAGCACGGCAACATGGTGACGACGCTCTCTGTTGGACAGGTGAACTCTCTGGAGCAGGCCATGATGGATGCACTGGTGTTGGACCGGGTGGACTTTGTAAAGCTGCTAATCGAGAACGGCGTCAACATCCACCACTTTCTGACCATTCCCCGACTGGAGGAGCTCTACAACACGGTGAGAGTTTACCTGAGCAGGTATTCTTCAGCTACATCTCCACTGAACTGCGGGCTGCTGCAGAGCTCCATTCCAGATAAAATGAATTCATGGCTTTTTAATTTACAGTAAGATCAGATACTGACTGTGTTGAACACAGAGCTGAAGTCCACAAACAGGATCCTGGTATAGGTTCCCAGGGAGTTCAGATGCTGCAGGATGGAGTGAAGGGCCAGGTTGACGGCATCATCTACAGACCTGTTGGCTCTGTAGGTGAACTGAACCGGGTCCAGGAGGAGGACGGTGATGGTCTTGTGGGAGAAAACCAGGTGCTCAAATGACTTCATGACTTCATGACTACAGACGTCAGCGCCTGAGGTCTGTAGTCATTGAGTCCAGAGATCCGTGGCTTCTTGGAAATGGGGACGATGGTGAAGGATTTGAACCAGACTGATACATGACATGGCTCCAGGGTAATGTTAAAAATGTCCCTGAAGACAGGAGTCAGCTCATCCACAGTGCCTCAGGGTGGAGGGGAGACTCCATCTGGAGCCTTGTGGGGGTTCAGTTTCCTGAAGAGACAGTAGACATCCTGCTCCTGATAGAGGGCAATGGGGGAGGAGGGGGTGTCCAAGGTGGGCTTTGATTGAGTGGAGGTGTCTGGAGAGGTCTTAAGGCTGGAAGACAGGCCATCAAAGTGACAGTAGAAGTTGTTGAGACAGTTGGACTTTGTTCCAACAGAGTTTCAGTACATGTATACATATCGCCATCTTTTTGTTTTATGCCATGTTAGTGATCATTGAAAAAAGTGGCAGAGCTTTGTGCAGTAAAACACCTAAGTGTTCAAGATATAAACCACTGAAAGGCATTGAAAAGGTTCTGACCAATGAAACTCTTCAAAACATTTTGAAGCAATGAAGCAGCGACTGGGATGACATTTATATAGACAGGTGGAGATCAACACTGGGATGACGTCTATATAAACAGGTGGAGGTCAACGCTAGGATGACGTCTATATAGACAGGTGGAGGTAAACGCTGGGATGACATCTATATAGACAGGTGGAGGTCAACGCTTGGATGACGTCTATATAGACAGGTGGAGGTCAACGCTGGGATGACATCTATATAGACAGGTGGAGGTCAACGCTGGGATGACATTTATATAGACAGGTGGAGATCAACGCTGGGATGACGTCTATATAGACAGGTGGAGGTCAACACTGGGATGACATCTATATAGACAGGTGGAGATCAACGCTGGGATGACATTTATATAGACAGGTGGAGATCAACGCTGGGATGACGTCTATATAGACAGGTGGAGGTCAACGCTGGGATGACATTTATATAGACAGGTGGAGATCAACGCTGGGATGACGTCTATATAGACAGGTGGAGGTCAACGCTGGGATGACATTTATATAGACAGGTGGAGATCAACGCTGGGATGACGTCTATATAGACAGGTGGAGGTCAACGCTGGGATGACGTCTATATAGACAGGTGGAGATCAACGCTGGGATGACGTCTATATAGACGAGTGGAGGTCAACGCTGGGATGACGTCTATGTAGACAGGTGGAGGTCAACGCCGGGATGACGTCTATATAGACAGGTGGAGATCAACGCTGGGATGACGTCTATATAGACGAGTGGAGGTCAACGCTGGGATGACGTCTATGTAGACAGGTGGAGGTCAACGCCGGGATGACGTCTTTATAGACAGATGGAGGTCAACGCTGGGATGACGTCTATATAGACGGGTGGAGGTCAACGCTGGGATGACGTCTATATAGACAGGTGGAGGTCAACAATGGGATGACGTCTATATAGACAGGTGGAGGTAAACGCTGGGATGACGTCTTTATAGACAGGTGGAGGTCAACGCTGGGATGACGTCTATATAGACAGGTGGAGGTCAATGCTGGGATGACGTCTATACATACAGGTGGAGGTCAATGCTGGGATGACGTCTATATAGACAGGTGGAGGTCAATGCCGGGATGACATCTATATAGACGGGTGGAGGTCAACGCTGGGATGACGTCTATATAGACAGGTGGAGGTCAACGCTGGGATGACATCTATATAGACAGGTGGAGGTCAACGCTGGGATGACGTCTATATAGACAGTGTGGAGGTCAACGCTGGGATGACGTCTATATAGACAGGTGGAGGTCAACGCTGGGATGACGTCTATATCGACAGATGGAGGTCAACGCTGGGATATATAGACAGGGTGGAGGTCAACGCTGGGATGACGTCTATATAGACAGGTGGAGGTGGTCAACGCTGGGATGACATCTATATAGACAGGTGGAGGTCAACGCTGGGATGACATCTATATAGACAGGTGGAGGATCAACGCTGGGATGACGTTATATAGGTGGATCAACGATGGGATGACGTCTATATAGACAGGTGGAGGTCAACGCTGGGATGACGTATATAGACAGGTGGAGGTCAACGCTGGGATGACGTCTATATAGACAGGTGGAGGTCAACGCTGGGATGACTATATAGACAGGTGGAGATCAACGCTGGGATGACGTCTATATAGACGAGGTGGAGGTCAACGCTGGGATGACGTCTATATAGACAGGTGGAGGTCAACGCCGGGATGACGTCTATATAGACAGGTGGAGGTCAACGCTGGGATGACGTCTATATAGAGGGTGGAGGTCAACGCTGGGATGACGTCTATATAGACAGGTGGAGGTCAACGCTGGGATGACGTCTATATAGACAGGTGGAGGTCAACGCTGGGATGACGTCTATATAGACGGGTGGAGGTCAACGCTGGGATGACGTCTATATAGACAGGTGGAGGTCAACGATGGGATGACGTCTATATAGACAGGTGGAGGTCAACGCTGGGATGACGTCTATATAGACAGGTGGAGGTCAACGCTGGGATGACGTCTATATAGACGGGTGGAGGTAAACGCTGGGATGACGTCTATATAGACAGGTGGAGGTCAATGCTGGGATGACGTCTATATAGACAGGTGGAGGTCAATGCTGGGATGACGTCTATATAGGCAGGTGGAGGTAAACGCTGGGATGACATCTTTATAGACAGGTGGAGGTCAATGCTGGGATGACGTCTATATAGACAGGTGGAGGTCAACGCTGGGATGACGTCTATGTAGACAGGTGGAGGTCAACGCCGGGATGACATCTATATAGACGGGTGGAGGTCAACGCTGGGATGACGTCTATATAGACAGGTGGAGGTCAACGCTGGGATGATGTCTATATAGACAGGTGGAGGTCAACGCCGGGATGACATCTATATAGACAGGTGGAGGTCAACGCTGGGATGACGTCTATATAGACAGGTGGAGGTCAACGCTGGGATGACGTCTTTATAGACAGGTGGAGGTCAACGCCGGGATGACATCTATATAGACAGGTGGAGGTCAACGCTGGGATGACGTCTATATAGACAGGTGGAGGTCAACGCTGGGATGATGTCTATATAGACAGGTGGAGGTCAACGCTGGGATGACGTCTATATAGACAGGTGGAGGCAGCAACACTGAGGTGTGCTATCAGGTGACTTAACATGAGGTGACTCTTTCAGTCTACAGTGATGAACAAAACGTGGCTTCATAAATTTCTCAGTTCTTCAGCAGATGTTCTTCTTCTCTGACAGCGCCGGAGGACCTCAGTGTTCTAGTTGTTGCATGTTTGTTTCTGCAGAAACTGGGTCCAGCCAACACGCTGCACTTCCTGGTCCGAGATGTCAAGAAGGTGAGTGGAGGGTCCAATCAATCTAGACTAAATACTGGACACACCAGGAAATTCATTCTGATCAAATCTGTCCAAATGTCCTCTTGTCTCTGGTGAAACCAGAACTAGCAGAGGTGTGCTGGGACCTGATTTTAGGATGAAGGATTAGTTTAAAAAAATATATAATAGTTGTAGTTTTTTATTAAAAAGTTGCAAATTTGACAAACTTTTAAAAATTTAACAAAATTTCCTGACTTGGCAGTCAGGACAACTGAGATCTCAGGTTCCAGTCCCAGTTTGAGACCCTTTTTAATTCTTATTCCAGTTTTATGACAGTCTTGGTATATAAAAATGACAATTTGCAATAAAAATTTTAGATTTTGATGAAATTTGAGGGGTTTTTTTTCTGAATTACAAAGTTACAAAATCAAAATTTAACAGACCAATTTGTGGTTTCAGGACAAAAGTTTTCAGTTCCATTCAGCTCATGAAACCAGGACAGGGTTCTGAGCTGACCCTGACCCTGACCCTGACCCTGACTCTGATCCTGACCCCGACCCAATGACATCAAACCTTTACGATAAAATAATAACAACTTAATTTTTTATTTCATGACATTTTTGCTTTTGAGTGCCAAAGATTTGTGCCAATCACTCCTCATGTTGGGGCAGAAAGGTATGGACAGGTACAGGTGCAGACAGAAACGTTGTGGAAAACAATGCTTCAGTGGCCGTAGTTTCATCTTCTGGCTCTTTCCAGATCACGACCATCTGGACTTGGTGGTTCTGGCTGTAGTTGTCTTTTCAGCAAAAAAGGTCCACAGAGACCCAGGTCAGAACTTTGATCTCTGGCTGGTGGTGGTTTCAGGGGAATCTTCCTCCAGATTACCAGATTACCCTGATAGACATCGGCCTGGTCCTGGAGTTCCTCATGGGCGGAGCCTACCGCTGCAACTACACCAGGAAGAGCTTCAGGACGCTCTACAACAACCTGTACGGCCTCAAGAGAGTAAGTGAAGGTGCAGCCAGAGCGCCTGCCGCTCAGCTCGGTCCACCTCTTTCATCAGCATCTTGTGTTGTGTCTTGCAGCCCAAAGCTCTGAAGCTCCTCGGCATGGAGGTAGGTGAGTAGTTCTGTGGGCCTGAAGTTGCAGGTGATCAGGTGTTCCTCAGCCGTTCTTCTTCTGTTTCTGCAGGACGACGAGCCCCGACCGAAGGGGAAGGGGAAGAAGAACAAGAAGAAGGAGGAGGAAGTGGACATCGACGTGGACGACCCCGAGGTCAGCCGGTTCCAGTACCCTTTCCACGAGCTGATGGTGTGGGCAGTGCTCATGAAGCGCCAGAAGATGGCTCTGTTTCTGTGGCAACGGGGGGAGGAGGCCATGGCCAAGGCTCTGGTGGCCTGTAAACTCTACAAGGCCATGGCCCACGAGTCATCCCAGAACGAGCTGGTGGACGACATCTACCAGGACCTGGACAACAGCTCCAAGTGAGTCCAGACTACCCTGGTCCTGTGCAGACTTTGGACCCCAAACTGGTTCTGGACAGGACCGAGGTCTGGACAGGACCAGGACCTTTTGGCTTCATGTACTAACCTTGTTTACACACAGAAAGGTTTGTACGTCACTGTCCACATTTAAGAGCTGTAGGCACTTTCCTGAGGTTTGGTCAGTTGGTGTGTCAGTTTGGTCACACACACCAACCACAGACTGACTGACAACAGATACAATCATCTCCACTGATGGACTCTGACAGAACCACCCTGACAGGACCAGAGGGATGCTCCTGGACCACCCTGACAGTACTGGGGGGATGCTCCTGGACCACCTTGACAGTACTGGGGGGATGCTCTTGGACCACCCTGACAGTACCGGGAGGATGCTCCTGGACCACCCCGACAGTACCGGGAGGATGTTCCTGGACCACCCTGACAGTACCAGAGGGATGTTCCTGGACCACCCTGACAGGACCAGAAGGATGCTCCTCGACCACCTTGACAGTACCAGAGGGATGTTCCTGGACCACCCTGACAGGACCAGAGGAATGCTCCTGGACCCCCCTGACAGTACTGGGGGGATGCTCCTGGACCACCCTGACAGTACCGGGAGGATGCTCCTGGACCACCCTGACAGTACCGGGGGGATGATCCTGGACCACCCTGACAGTACCAGGGGGGGATGCTCCTGGACCACCCTGAAAGTACTGGGGGGATGCTCCTGGACCACCTTGACAGTACTAGGGGGATGCTCCTAGACCACCTTGACAGTACTGGGGGGATGCTCCTGGACTACCCCGACAGTACCGGGAGGATGCTCCTGGACCACCCCGACAGTACCGGGAGGATGCTCCTGGACCACCCCGACAGTACCGGGAGGATGCTCCTGGACTACCCTGACAGTACCAGAGGGATGTTCCTGGACCACCCTGACAGGATGAGAAGGATGCTCCTGGACCACCCTGACAGTACTGGGGGGATGCTTCTAGACCACCTTGACAGTACTGGGGGGATGCTCCTGGACCACCCTGACAGTACTGTGAGGATGCTCCTGGACCACCTTGACAGTACTGGGGGGATGCTCCTGGACCACCCTGACAAGACCAGAGGGATGCTCCTGGACCACCCTGACAGGACCAGAGGGATGCTACTGGACCACCTTGACAGTACTGGGGGGATGCTACTGGACCACCTTGACACTACTGGGGGGATGCTCCTGGACCACCCTGACAGTACCAGGGGGATGCTCCTGGACCAACCTGACAGGACCAGCGGGGATGCTCCTGGAACACCCTGACTGGACCAGGGGGGATGCTCCTGGAACACCCTGACCGGACCAGCAGGGATGCTCCTGGACCACCCTGACAGTACCAGGGGGATGCTCCTTGCCCCCCCTAACAGTACTTGGGGGGATGTTCCTGGACCACCCTGACAGGACCATGGTTAGGGTTAGCAGCTCTCTGCTTCACATCCACCTTTATGACGGACTGTTTTTTTATTGGTCATTAACAGTGTGGTTTTCTGAATCCTCCACATGCTCCCAGTCAGCTTTATTCTTTTATTATTCATGCCAGAACACAAAAAACTAAATTAAATATTTTTCTAACATCAACTTCAGAAAGGAGAGTCTCCAGTTCGCAGGCAGTGAAAACGTCTCATTTTCCACTTGTTTTCTCCTCGATCTTTGTGTGGATGAGGGTGGTGTCCTCATCACGCCCAGCTGGTCTACTGGAGGAGACGGGAGTACAGCTGAGCTCAGAATACAGTAGATGGGATGAACTAAAGACTGTGTCTTGATGATCCCGTCCACAAGGTTCAGAAGATCTGAACCATTTTGTGTGTTTGCAAATGTCCACGCAAAGACTGAGAATGAAATCACGAAAGTCTGACTACATGAGGCCCCTGGACCAGACTACGGCTTTGGTCCTGTCCAGGGGCCTTGGTGCCATCTGGGTTGGATCCCGTCCCGGCTCTGTACTGTCTGGGTTGGGTCCCGTCCTGGCTCTGTACCGTCCGGGTTGGGTCCCGTCCCGGCTCTGTACCGTCTGGGTTGGGTCCCGTCCCGGCTCTGCACCGTCTGGGTTGGGTCCCGTCCCGGCTCTGTACAGTCTGGGTTGGGTCCCGTCCCGGCTCTGTACCGTCTAGGTTGGGTCTCGTCCCAGCTCTGTACCGTCTAGGTTGGGTCCCGTCCCAGCTCTGTACCGTCTAGGTTGGGTCCCGTCCCGGCTCTGTACTATCTGGGTTGGGTCCCATCACGGCTTTGTACTATCTGGGTTGGGTCCTGTCCCAGCTAGTTCTAGTGGTAAATGTAGACTTTTACGAGACGAACGTGGTTCCTGGAGGAAAAGCCGAACCAGCTGGTTCTGGCTCAGCATCAGATGTCCTGACCAATGTCCTCCTGTCTCCAGGGAGTTCGGCCTGCTGGCCTACGAGCTGCTGGATCAGTCCTACAAACACGACGAGCAGGTGGCCATGAAGCTGCTGACCTACGAGCTGAAGAACTGGAGCAACTCCACCTGCCTGAAGCTGGCGGTGGCCGCCAAACACCGGGACTTCATCGCCCACACCTGCAGCCAGATGTTGCTGACGGACATGTGGATGGGCTGTCTGAGGATGGGCAAGAGCAACAGCCTCAAGGTACCGCTGCAGCGTCTGCACCTGTCCATGGACCCTTCCCCGGTCTCAACTTCATCTCCATCTCGCCTCCAGGTGATCTTAGGAATCGTTTTCCCTCCCGCCATCCTGCTCCTGGACTTCAGACTCGGAGACGAAGCTTCGCATCATTCGTCCAAAGAGAACAACGACGCAAAGAGCAAAGATGACGACAAGAACAAGGTAGGAACCGCCTGAGCTTGGTCCTTCATCTGGGTCGGGACCTGGGTCGGGACCTGGGTCGGGACCTGGGTCGGGACCTGGGTCGGGACCTGTCCAGACCCAGATAACGACAAGGCCAACAAGGTAGGAACTGCCTGAGCTCGGCCCGTCATCTGGGTCAGGACCTGGGTCGGGACCTGGGTCGGGACCTGGGTCGGGACCTGGGTCGGGACCTGGGTCGGACCTGTCCAGACCCAGATGATGACAAGGCCAACAAGGTAGGAAACCTGAGCTGGTCTGTCATGGGTCGGACCTGGGGTCGGGACCTGGGTCGGGACCTGGGTCGGGACCTGGGTCGGGACCTGGGTCGGGACCTGGGTCGGGACCTGTCCAGACCCAGATGATGACAAGAACAGCAAGGTAGGAACCACCTGAGCTGGGTCCGTCACCTGGGTCGGGACCTGGGTCAGCACCTGTCCAGACCCCGTAACTGTCCAGACCCGTACCTGTCCAGACCCTGCACCGGTCCAGACCCACGACCTGTCCCAGCCCCAGTTCCATCCAGGTTGGGTCCTGTCCAGGCTCTGTACTGGTCCAGGGTCTGTACTGGTCCAGGCTCTGTACTGGTCCAGATATCTACTTCTTCCATCCTGTCTTGTTCCTCTACCCTTTCATTTTTGAGATTTTTTTTCTGTTCTTTTTATATAATATCTGCATCAATGTCTTCGCCAAGTAAAAAAGTCTGACTGGCTTTCTTCCAGGACTCCGCCTCCAACGCTGACACGGTGTCAAAGAAAGGAGACGAAGAAGAAAACGAGAAGAAGCACCCGAGGATTCCCATCGGGAGGAAGATCTACGAGTTCTACAGCGCCCCCTTCACCAAGTTCTGGTTCAACACGGTAAATACTCTCCAGTCCAGCAGCAGGCTGCCTAAAGAGGTCCCACTTGACCTCCTGTCAGGTACTGAAAGGAGCCTGAAATCCTCAGCCATTGTTTCTGTACGGTCCATCTCAGTCCGTATAACCCATTTATCTTCTATTGATGGACACGGACCGTGACTGTCCTCTCTGGACAGAAATGCTGCCTGATCACAGCTCATGGATGTGTGAGTAGAGTGAAGAGGAATGGTATAAGTCCAGAGCCCTGAGATCTCCATGTCCAAGTCTGGGGGACGAGGAAGACTCAAGACCCCCCATTTCCATGAAGAAACAGGTCTGGCAGATGCATCTGATGCAGTTCCTTTAACCCCAGTAACAGGTCCAAGCCTGTAACAGGAGGTCTAACAGAACCAGTCCAGTGGACTGGTGTCTGGACTGGTGTCTGGACTGGTGTCTTCAGCAGCAGAACATTTCCTAGAGATGAGGCTGGTTATGGGTCAATAATAATCCAGCTCTCTTCAGTCTTGGCTCACTCATCCACCCAGTCCAACATGACAGTCTTATAAAGGAACAGTCTGGTTGGGACAGGGTCTAAGAGACATGTTGACGGTTTAGAAGAAGCTGTTGCTGCTGCCAGTCAGAGCTCAACGGGACAGAAACAGTCCAGACACAAAATCGGGTTCAACAATTGTCTCCAAAACTGCTCCATTCAAGGTCATTCAAGGGTAAGGACATCAGGGGTCCTGAGGTGACGAGAGAGGAAGCAGTCTGATTGTGAAGAAGCTCATGGAGTCAGTACGCCACCTGGACAAGAAAAACAGGATACACCTACTGTGATGTCATCAGCGGGCTCCTGTTGTGATTTTCCTTCTACTGGAACCATGTGACACCAAATGAATGGAAAAAGCTCATTGTGTTAATTACACTTGACCGGCTTAGCTCATGCTCAGTTCTGGTGCTAATTCAAAGTTCTACTGAAACAACAGCCTAAACAAGAGTTGCCAGAACTGAAACCAGAACTACCAGAGCTCTTCTTGGACCTGTCACCAGTCATCCTGCCGCTTAAGGAGCTCGGATGCTTCGGTCACCTGGAGGTTGGCAAAGCCTACCCTTGGGCCCATGAGTCAGGAGCTGAGTGCCTGCAAATCCCAACAGAGCTCTGGTACTTCTTCTTTCAGCTCTGGTATCACCTCTTTCAGATTCTAATGGTTAGTGATCCAGTTTGTCAACTTGGAAGGTTCCTAGTATGATCCAAAGTGAAGGTCTGCAGCCTCTAGTGGTCGGTAGAGGAACTGCAGCCTCTAGTGGTCGGTCTTCACCGCTAAAAGGAGGTGAGCTGCAGATGCTGTAGTCCCACCATGTCGACAGGTGACTGTGTCATGTGACCATGCTGTGACGGAAGCTGTCTCTCTGCGTTCAGATCTCATACCTGATGTACCTGATGCTCTACAACTACATCATCCTGGTGAAGATGGAGCGGTGGCCCTCTCTGCAGGAGTGGACCGTCATCTCCTACATCATCACGCTGGGACTGGAGAAGATCAGACAGGTAAATGACAAACACACCTGGACTGTTGTCTCTGTCTGGTTGTTCAAAGTGTAGAACTGTAATGAGGATGGACTGAGCGGGAGTGTCTCCGTGGAGTAGCCCTGCTGTGGTCACCAGGAACGTTTCCCCTTCAGGTGTGATGACGGTAGCACCTGTGTTCAGGTATAACAACTGCTCCATACTGTGAAGGGGGAGGTTTTGGCCTATGGCTCTTCTACGTACGCTCTTCCTCGTATCCTTACGAGGGATAAAATCTAGAACACCCTTCTGAACCCATTTTGATTTTTGCACAGCAAAAGGATCCACTTCAGAAACAAAGCCAAAGGCTGGAGTGACAGGTCCCACCGGGTAAAACGGTCATGGTGGTCCTTCATCGTCTCGGTCCATGTGAGCGCTCTGTGGTCTGCCTCCAGGTCAAACTCCGTGCTTAGCCGGTAAGATCTGGAAGTCTCCGATGCCCACTTCATGGCTAACCCTTCCTTCTCCGCTGTGGAGTGTTGGATTTCCCGTGGTTGCAGGTTCCAGCTGAGGGTTTCCTTGTGCTGAACCGCACCAAGGCCAACTGCCCAAGCATCCACTCGAACCAGGACTGGACTCCTGAGGATGAAGGTCTTTCAGTGTTCAGTGTGCTAACTGGATCTCAACTGACCAGGCCACTGGATTCTTCTGGTTGTGACGCCACAGCAGTGGCACAAACCGCCGCTATCACCCAGCCAATCCTCCTCCCTGGTTCCAGGTTGAGGGCACATGTGGACACACCTGTCCTCCTCCCAGTTGGTACCCCAGGTACTGGGTCTGCTGCCTGGTGCACTCAGAAACATTCAAGGTCAAACGAGCCTTCTTGGATTTGTGTGGTTGAAGACAGTGATGGCATTCCTGGAGGACTCTGTCCATCTACCTCCAGAAGGTAGCTGGAGCTCTGTCTGAGGCCAGATGGGGTTCGGACAGTTGGGTAGGATTTGAAACTTTATTCCCTCTGTAGTCGTCTCAACTCTGAACGTCTCCTTGTTCTTCAGAATCATCATCAGGACACTTCTCCTCCATTCTTCATCCATCCTCTCACTCTCTCAGATCTTGTTGAAGGTCCTGGTCTAAAACTCTACTGCCACCTGTCCTAGACACTTCCAGACCTCCACAGGTGTCTCATCAGGACCAAGGGCCAATTACAATTCCTCTCTTAACCCTCAATCTCAACCCTCAATCTCAAAAATGTGCGCTCCCGCTAAGGGCAAGTGCTGTCCCGATTCTTAGCAAGTCAAGTTGAGGGACGAGTTTGAGGGCTGTATCGCCCTCAAAATTGAGATTTTCCGACACCACCCTTGGAAGTAAGGGCTATCCAGAAGGCACTAAAAAACTTGCTACAAACATAAGTATCTCCGTATATCTTAAAGATATAAATGTTACGAAACAATTTTATTATGTTTGTTTGAGATTTTTTTCATGGATTAACATCGTTGTTGCGTAACATTTATTTTTTTACTTTATGATGTTTGCTGCCGGACCGGCGGTCCCGGGACGGCGGACCGGGACCACCGACGAGTACAAGTAACGTGAAGCCGCCGACCGCGGGTCCCGTCCCGTCGGCGGTCCCAGTCGGCTTCACGTTACTTGTATACCTTGTTGTGTAGCGACGGAGGACTGAATAATGTATCCTGTATTGTGTTATTTGCTAATATTATTTAGAGAATATACGGCGCTCTTTTCAATGATATCCCTGTGTCATTTGAGGAAATACAGAGACAACACGGCTCTGATACATTTCAGTCTGAAGACATAACTGCACTCGAGGGGTGTCCCATTTCTAAGCCACAAGATAGACCTTACACTTACTTTCAAGGGTTGAGATTGAGTGTTAAGGGAGGAATTGGAATTGGCCCCAACTGTCTTCATCCTCTTCAGTGTCCTCCTCCCTTCAGTCTGACTCTACCCTCCATCCTCCACCTCCACCTCCATCCTCCACCTCCACCTCCATCCTCCACCTCCATCCTCTGCTGTCTACACTACTCTACAGTCTCTGATCTCCTTCAGGATCCATCATCTCCAGGTGTGGTCCACCTGTGTGGACCTCTCTCACACACACACACACACACACACATATATATATGTATATATATATGTATATATGTGTATATATATTATATATATATGTATTGTATATATATATATATATATCTATATATATATATATAGATATATATATATATATATATATATATATATCTATATATAGATATATATATCTATATATATATATATATATATATATATATATCTATATATATATATATATATATATATATATTGCTCAAAAAAATTAAAGGAACACTTTGAAAACACATCAGATCTCAATGGGGAAAAAAATCATCCTGTTTATTTATACTGATATGGACTGGGTGATGTGTTGCCACATCATTTGATGGAAATGAAAATTATCAACCTACAGAGGGCTGAATTCAAAGACACCCCAAAAATTACAGTGGAAAAAATGATGCGGCAGGCTAGTCCATTTAGCTGAAATTTCATTGCAGCAACTCAAAATGGTATTCAGTAATTTGTATGGACACCCCCCCCCCCACCCCCCACCCCCACCACCCCACGTGCGTGTGTGCATGTCTGACAACGTCGGGGCTCCTAATGAGATGACGGATGGCGTCCTGGGGTATCTTCTCCCAGATCTGGACCAGGGCATCACTGAGCTCCTGGACAGTCTGAGGTGCAACCTGGCGGCGGCAGATGGATGGAAACATAATGTCCCAGAGGTTTCTATTGGATTTAGGTCAGGCGAGCGTGGGAGCCAATCAATGGTATCAATTCCTTCATCCTCCAGGAACTGCCTGCATACTCTCGCCACATGAGGCCGGGCACCAGGAGGAACCCAGGACCCACTGCACCAGCATCGGGTCTGACAGTGGGTGCAAGGATTTCATCCCCATACCTAATGGCAGTCAGGGTGCCGTTGTCTAGCCTGTATAGGTCTGTGGTCCCTCCATGGATCTGCCTCCCCAGAACTTACCCACCACCAAACCGGTCCTGCTGAACAATGTTACAGGCAGCAGAACGTTCTCCACAGCTTCTCCAGACCCTTTCACGTCTGTCACATGTGCTCAGGGTGAACCTGCTCTCATTTGTGAAAACCACAGGGCGCCAGTGGCGGACTTGCCAATTCTGGTGTCCTGTGGAAAATGCCAATCAAGCTCCAGTGGGCAGTGAGCACAGGACCCACTAGAGGACGTCGGGCCCTCAGGCCCCCCCTCATGAAGTCTGTTTCTGATTGTTTGGTCAGAGACATTCACACCAGTGGCCTGCTGGAGGTCAGTTTGTAGGGCTCTGGCAGTGCTCCTCCTGCTCCTCCTTGCACAAAGGAGCAGATAGCGGTCCTGCTGATGGGTTGTAAACCTTCTACGGTCCGGTCCAGCTCTCCTGGAGTAACTCCCTGTCTCCTGGAATCTCCACCATGCTCTTGAGATTGTGCTGGGAGACACAGCAAACCTTCTGGCAATGGCACGCAGTTGGACTGCCTGTGCAACCTCTTTAGGGTCCAGGTATCGCCTCATGCTAACAGTAGTGACACCTGTGCAACCTCTGTGGGGTCCAGGTATCCTCATGCTAACAGTAGTGACACCTGTGCAACCTCTGTGGGGTCCAGGTATCGCCTCATGCTAACAGTAGTGACACCTGTGCAACCTCTGTGGGGTCCAGGTATCCTCATGCTAACAGTAGTGACACCTGTGCAACCTCTGTGGGGTCCAGGTATCGCCTCATGCTAACAGTAGTGACACCTGTGCAACCTCTGTGGGGTCCAGGTATCGCCTCATGCTAACAGTAGTGACACCTGTGCAACCTCTGTGGGGTCCAGGTATCGCCTCATGCTAACAGTAGTGACACCTGTGCAACCTCTGTGGGGTCCAGGTATGGCCTCATGCTAACAGTAGTGACACCTGTGCACCTCTGTGGGGTCCAGGTATCGCCTCATGCTAACAGTATGCCTGTGAACCTCTGGGGTCCAGGTATCGCCTCATGCTAACAGTAGTGACAGCTGTGCAACCTCTGTGGGGTCCAGGTATGGCCTCATGCTAACAGTAGTGACACCTGTGCAACCTCTGTGGGGTCCAGGTATCGCCTCATGCTAACAGCAGTGACACCTGTGCAACCTCTGTGGGGTCCAGGTATCGCCTCATGCTAACAGCAGTGACACCTGTGCAACCTCTGTGGGGTCCAGGTATCGCCTCATGCTAACAGTAGTGACACCTGTGCAACCTCTGTGGGGTCCAGGTAGCGCTTCATGCTAACAGTAGTGACACCTGTGCAACCTCTGTGGGGTCCAGGTATCGCCTCATGCTAACAGTAGTGACACCTGTGCAACCTCTGTAGGGTCCAGGTATCGCCTCATGCTAACAGTAGTGACACCTGTGCAACCTCTGTAGGGTCCAGGTATCGCCTCATGGTAACAGTAGTGACACCTGTGCAACCTCTGTAGGGTCCAGGTATCGCCTCATGCTAACAGTAGTGACAGCTGTGCAACCTCTGTAGGGTCCAGGTATCGCCTCATGCTAACAGTAGTGACAGCTGTGCAACCTCTGTGGGGTCCAGGTATGGCCTCATGCTAACAGTAGTGACACCTGTGCAACCTCTGTGGGGTCCAGGTATCGCCTCATGCTAACAGCAGTGACACCTGTGCAACCTCTGTGGGGTCCAGGTATCGCCTCATGCTAACAGCAGTGACACCTGTGCAACCTCTGTGGGGTCCAGGTATCGCCTCATGCTAACAGTAGTGACACCTGTGCAACCTCTGTGGGGTCCAGGTAGCGCCTCATGCTAACAGTAGTGACACCTGTGCAACCTCTGTGGGGTCCAGGTATCGCCTCATGCTAACAGTAGTGACACCTGTGCAACCTCTGTAGGGTCCAGGTATCGCCTCATGCTAACAGTAGTGACACCTGTGCAACCTCTGTAGGGTCCAGGTATCGCCTCATGGTAACAGTAGTGACACCTGTGCAACCTCTGTAGGGTCCAGGTATCGCCTCATGCTAACAGTAGTGACAGCTGTGCAACCTCTGTAGGGTCCAGGTATCGCCTCATGCTAACAGTAGTGACAGCTGTGCAACCTCTGTGGGGTCCAGGTATGGCCTCATGCTAACAGTAGTGACACCTGTGCAACCTCTGTGGGGTCCAGGTATCGCCTCATGCTAACAGCAGTGACACCTGTGCAACCTCTGTGGGGTCCAGGTATCGCCTCATGCTAACAGCAGTGACACCTGTGCAACCTCTGTGGGGTCCAGGTATCGCCTCATGCTAACAGTAGTGACACCTGTGCAACCTCTGTGGGGTCCAGGTAGCGCTTCATGCTAACAGTAGTGACACCTGTGCAACCTCTGTGGGGTCCAGGTATCGCCTCATGCTAACAGTAGTGACACCTGTGCAACCTCTGTAGGGTCCAGGTATCGCCTCATGCTAACAGTAGTGACACCTGTGCAACCTCTGTAGGGTCCAGGTATCGCCTCATGGTAACAGTAGTGACACCTGTGCAACCTCTGTAGGGTCCAGGTATCGCCTCATGCTAACAGTAGTGACAGCTGTGCAACCTCTGCAACCTCAGCGTAAGAGTCTGTGCTATCCAGGACAGGCAGCAGTCTCAATCCTTGGTGTCAGGAACTGGCTCTGAATGGAGAGTATGGGCATTTGGACACTGACTGGATTTGGACCCATCTAGATTTGAGGATCTCACCCCTCCAGGTACCACTGTGGTACTCCAGGTACCACTGTGGTACTCCAGGTACCACAGTGGTACCTGGAGTACCACTGTGGTACCTGGAGCGCTGAAGTCCTGCCAGATGAATGAAGGTGTCTCAAGGCGTCGAACCCCTTGCAGAACCCCGCAGGACCTTCACAACCCCCCTCACCCCTCCACCAGGGTACGAATGCCATTCAAGGAGGAGTAAGCATTAGTATTTATGATCATTTGTTTTTTTTTCTTTTTAAATCATGGGATTAAACCTGCTGATGTTATTAAACCTGCTCCGAAGACTCCGAACTGCAGCTTTATAATGCATAAAACCAATGCAACAAATGCCACGTTGGCTGCTTTTAATCATAGTAGAAGCATCTGAAACATTTGGAGAACTGAGTGTTCCTCACAGCTGATCCAGCTGCTGATCCAGCTGCTGATCCAGCTGTAAATATCCATCAGTTTAATTGGCTCTGTGTTCAATGCGTGATCACACACATGGGGCTTTATCATCCATAAACTTTATTGACTCAGCCTGAATGGTATCAGCGTGTTCCTCCTGAGTGGTAAAACTAGTGACCCCTGGTGGTGGACCTACCGCTGTGGTTCATGGGTTAGGGGTTAGGGTCAGGGGTTAGGGTTAGGGTTATGGATCATGATAGGGTTAGGGTTATGGATCATGATAGGGTTAGGGTCAGGGGTTAGGGTTAGGGTTATGGATCATGATAGGGTTAGGGTTATGGATCATGACCCTGGATCCATATCGCAGCGTCTTTATACATCTTGAATGGGCTCCCCTCGTTCCGTTGCCCAAGTGACTTGTGGGTCGATTGCGTTGGCTCCTTTGAAGGAGGCAACATCTCCCGCTTCAACACATGCATCAGCCAATCAGGTTGCGGCTGCACAGGTAGAGCGAGCCATAGGCGGGACTTGTTCAAAGCACACAGGTTATCTGCATAGCGAGCAGGACGAAATTTGATTGGTTGTTTTTGATATGATGAAGACATGTCGACCACACAACACACCGTGTTGCACCTGCATGGTTGTGTCGGAGCCTCGTGCAGGTGGTTTGTGTGGGAAGCCGAAGATCAGAGAAGCCAGCTGGCTCCAGTAAACTTGTATGTGGTCATCACAGATCCTAATGTCGGAGCCAGGGAAGCTGAAGCAGAAGATCCTCGTGTGGCTGGAGGACTACTGGAACATCACAGACCTGGTGGGCATCTCGCTCTTCCTGCTGGGTCTCCTGCTCCGGCTGCAGGGTGAGCCCTACATGGGCTACGGTCGCGTCATCTACTGTGTTGACATCATCTTCTGGTACATCAGAGTCCTCGACATCTTTGGGGTCAACAAGTATCTGGGCCCCTACGTCATGATGATCGGGAAGATGGTAGGACATGGATGTGGGCTAGCTTTGGTGTTCAGAAGAATCTCAGACATGATGCACAGCCAGCTAAAGTTATCTGCTATCAGTAAACTAGTAATCTGATGCTAAAGCTACCTGGCTCACTGAATGTATATTTTTAGCCCTCAGGGCCCGTTGTGTGCATTTTACCTGCTTTTCAATTATTTCCATCATTTTTATCAGCTGTGTCAATGCATATGTCATGAGTTTTATCAGGATTGTGTATTTTTATTTGACCTTGTTATTTCCAGCTGCCACACAGACTAAAATACGTTGAGTTTGATCTCACTTTCATCAAAGCAGAATATCACCTCTGGGTGTTAATTTGGGGAGTTTTCCTATGGAATTGATCCTTTTTACTGCTCTCCACTAGAGGGTGACATCTTTACCATGTTGACAGGAGGTCAAAAAAAGAAAACATCTCCTCTAGATGGTGCTGTCACTGCTCAAAATAATAATCATGGCAGGAAAATTGAGGTTGCTGCAAATCACATGCACATTGAAAATGATTTCTCTTGTTTTTCATCAAATACAGTGGCATGACAAGAATTTGGCATTTAAAGAAATAAAACCTTTAAACATGAATGCTAGATGAACGAATGAAAGATAAGATAACGATAGCACTTTATTGATCCCACGACGGGGAAATTTGTGCGTTACCACAGCTCAATTTACAGAAAACAAAAATAACAATATATAAACAATATATATATATAAACAGAAGAGGAACAAATATATACAGTAGAAAAAAATGTGTAAACAACACTAGTACAACTAGTACGAAATGTGTGATATCAATGATTGGAATACAATACAAATATATTTAATAGTGACCTTTTAAAAAAAGGACATTTGTTGTGCTCATCAATATGGATGAT
Source organism: Hirundichthys speculiger (assembly GCA_018398805.1). Taxonomy (NCBI): domain Eukaryota; kingdom Metazoa; phylum Chordata; class Actinopteri; order Beloniformes; family Exocoetidae; genus Hirundichthys; species Hirundichthys speculiger. The sequence goes on along the minus strand of JAGFBZ010000435.1, from coordinate 244,665 downwards.
ATTACAATTGGCCCAATGAAGGTAAATAACTCAACCAGGTAAGTTAACTGCCTTCAGTAAATTCTAATCATTTAACTAAACTTTTCTGGCTCCATTAAACTAGCATTGTTAATGTAGTTATTTAGTTTTAATCCAGTTATTGTTGACTAACATCAGCTCAGGTGAGCTGGCTCCATTAATCTAGTGTTGCTAACATAATTAGTTAGTTTAACTGAGTTGGATTCATTACGTTAGTAGTTTTGATCCAGCTATAGTTGACTAATGTCAGATCAAGTTAGCTAGCACCATTAAACGAGCATTGTTAACGTAGTTAATTAGTTGAACTGAGCTGGATTCATTACGTTAGTAGTTTTAATCCAGTTATAGTTGACTAATGTCAACTCAGGTTAACCGGCTCTATTGAACTAGCGTTGTTAATGTAGTTAGTTGAACTGAGCTGGATTCATTGCATTAGCAATTTTAATTCAGTTATAGTTGACTCACGTAAGATCAAGTTAGCTAGCTCATTTAAACTAGCCTTGTTAACATAGTTAATTAGTTGAACTGAGCTGGATTTATTACGTTAGTAGTTTTAATCCAGTTATAGTTGACTAATGTTAGCTAAAATTAGCTTGCTCCATTAAACTAGGGTTGTTAACGTAGTTAGTTAGTTAGTCACAGAACTGAGCTGGATTCATTACGTTAATCATTTTAATCCAGTTATAGTTGACTAACGTCAGCTCAAGTTAGTGGCTCCATTAAACTAGTGTTGTTAATGTAGTTAGTTAAATTGAGCTGGATTTATTACGTCAGTAGATTTTATCCAATTATAGTTGGCTAACATCAGCTCAAGTTCGCTGGCTCGTTAGTAGTTTTAATCAAGTTATAATTGACTCACATCAGCTCAAATTAGCTGGCTCCATTAATCTAGCGTTGTTAATGTAGTTAGCTGAATTGAGCTGGATTCATTACATCAATAGTTTAAATCCTGTTATAGTTGGCTAATGTCAGCTGAAGTTAGCTGGCTCCATTAAACTAGCGTTGTTAATGTAGTTAGTTGAATTGAGCTGGTTTCATTACGTTAGTAGTTTTAATCCAGTTATAGTTCACTAACGTCAGCTCAAGTTCACTGGCTCCATTAAACTAGCGTTGTTAATGTAGTTAGTTGAATTGAGCTGGTTTCATTACGTTAGTAGTTTTAATCCAGTTATAGTTCACTAACGTCAGCTCAAGTTCACTGGCTCCATTAAACTAGCATTGTTAACATAGTTAGTTAGTTAGTTAGTTAGTTAGTTAGTTAGTTGAACTGAGCTGGATTCATTACATTAGTAGTTTTAATCCAGTTATAGTTGATTTACATCAACTCAAGTTAGCTGGCTCCATTAAATTACCATTGTTAACGTAGTTAGTTAGTTGAATTGAGCTGGATTTATTACGTCAGTAGTTTTAATCCTGTTATAGTTGGCTAACGTCATCTCAAGTTAGATGGCTCCATTGAATTACTGTTGTTAACCTAGTTACTTAGTTGAACTGAATTGGATTCATTACGTTAGTATTTTTAATTCAGGTATAGTTGACTAACATCAGCTCAAGTTAGCTGGCTCCATTAAACTACCGTTGTCAACCTAGTTAGTTAATTAGTTGAACTGAGCTGGATTCATTACATTAGTAGTTTTAATCCAGTTATAGTTGACAAACATTAGCTCAAGTTAGCTGGCTCCATTAAACTAGCATTGTTAACGTAGTTAGTTAGTTGAACTCAGCTGGATTCATTACGTTAGTCATTTCAATCCAGTCAATGTTTCCTGTCAGTGTTGATCGTCTCAGGCTCCGCCTTCTTGTCTCTCTTCAGATGATTGACATGTTGTACTTCGTGGTCATCATGTTGGTGGTGCTGATGAGCTTTGGTGTAGCTCGGCAGGCCATCCTCCATCCAGACGAGGAGCCCACCTGGCGTCTGGCTCGCAACATCTTCTACATGCCATACTGGATGATCTACGGAGAGGTGTTTGCAGACTCCATAGACCGTAAGACTAGCGTCCATAGTAAGACAGCTGTTAGTCCTCATCCTGTCATGCTTCTGCCCCTCTTTTTACCCTTCATTCACTCCTGTCCTTCACTCTTTTCACCAGCCAGTCTTCACCTCCTGTCAACAGTAAAACCAAAGCCACGGAAGACCCGCCTCCTGTGATGTCACTGCTTTTGAAGCCTCTTTTTACTCAAAAAATAAACAGAAAACTGACTTGCTTCTAGTAAAATTTAGATGATTTGTCTTTCAGCGCATTCTCTGAGCATTTTCTGGCAAGTTTTTTTCTTTGTATAATTGTGACATTGCTTGGAAAAACCTCAACTTTTATCTTGTGGACTTTTTCGCAAAGTTGACTTTTAAAAAATCTCATAAATATTCACAAAATATGGAACATTTTCTAGAAAAGGTCAGATTTTTGTGCAATTATTGTTATTTCAAAATTACTTTTTCCTCAGAGTTTTTCCCAAAAAGTAGTGAAATTTTCTTATAAAATCTCAAAATTATTCACAAAATCTGGAAAATATTTCTTTAAAAAACGTTTTTGCTCCAAAAAAAATGACTCATTTTTCTGTAAAATACGTGTTTTTAAGCAAAAACTGTCACTTTTTCACAGAATCTTTCTCAAACAATGGCAGTTTTCGCAAAGAACTGCACTTGTTTTCTCATGAAACTTTATTGGCAAAAACATTTGTCTTGTAAAAACATCACTTTTTTCCATTGGGAGGGAGTGTTTTGCTTCAAGCATTGTACAGTTGGACCACTGATGAATGTTTTCCACTCAGTAGAGGAACTGCAGCCTCTAGTGGTCAGTAGGGGAACTGCAGTCTCTAGTAGAGGAACTGGAGCCTCTAGTGGTCAGTAGAGGAACTGCAGTCTCTAGTGGTCTGTAGAGGAACTGCAGTCTCTAGTGGTCGGTAGAGGAACTGGAGCCTCTGGTGGTCAGTGGAGGAACTGGAGCCTTTAGTGGTCGGTAGAAGAACTGCAGCCTCTAGTGGTCAGTAGAGGAATTGCAGCCTCTAGTGGTCAGTAGGGGAACTGCAGCCTCTAGTGGTCAGTAGGGGAACTGCAGCCTCTAGTGGTCAGTAGGGGAACTGCAGTCTCTAGTGGTCGGTAGAGGAACTGGAGCCTCTGCTGGTCAGTGGAGGAACTGGAGCCTCTAGTGGTCGGTAGAGGAACTGCAGCCTCTAGTTGTCGGTAGAGGAACTGGAGCCTCTAGTTGTCAGTAGAGGAACTGCAGCCTCTAGTGGTCAGTAGGGGAACTGCAGCCTCTAGTTGTCAGTAGGAGAACTGCAACCTCTAGTGGTCGGTAGAGGAACTGGAGCCTCTGGTGGTCAGTGGAGGAACTGGAGCCTCTAGTGGTCAGTAGAGGAACTGCAGCCTCTAGTGGTCAGTAGAGGAACTGGAGCCTCTAGTGGTCAGTAGGGGAACTGCAACCTCTAGTGGTCGGTAGAGGAACTGGAGCCTCTGGTGGTCAGTGGAGGAACTGGAGCCTCTAGTGGTCAGTAGGGGAACTGAGGCCTCTAGTGGTCAGTAGAGGAACTGCAGCCTCTAGTGGTCAGTAGAGGAACTGGAGCCTCTAGTGGTCAGTAGGGGAACTGGAGCCTCTAGTTGTCAGTAGAGGAACTGCAGCCTCTAGTGGTCAGTAGGGGAACTGCAGCCTCTAGTTGTCAGTAGGGGAACTGCAACCTCTAGTGGTCGGTAGAGGAACTGGAGCCTCTGGTGGTCAGTGGAGGAACTGGAGCCTCTAGTGGTCAGTAGAGGAACTGCAGCCTCTAGTGGTCAGTAGAGGAACTGCAGCCTCTAGTGGTCAGTAGAGGAACTGGAGCCTCTAGTGGTCAGTAGGGGAACTGGAGCCTCTAGTTGTCAGTAGAGGAACTGCAGCCTCTAGTGGTCAGTAGGGGAACTGCAGCCTCTAGTTGTCAGTAGGAGAACTGCAACCTCTAGTGGTCGGTAGAGGAACTGGAGCCTCTGGTGGTCAGTGGAGGAACTGGAGCCTCTAGTGGTCAGTAGAGGAACTGCAGCCTCTAGTGGTCAGTAGAGGAACTGGAGCCTCTAGTGGTCAGTAGGGGAACTGCAACCTCTAGTGGTCGGTAGAGGAACTGGAGCCTCTGGTGGTCAGTGGAGGAACTGGAGCCTCTAGTGGTCAGTAGAGGAACTGCAGCCTCTAGTGGTCTGTAGAGAACCTGGAGCCTCTGCTGGTCAGTGGAGGAACTGGAGCCTCTAGTGGTCGGTAGAGGAACTGCAGCCTCTAGTTGTCGGTAGAGGAACTGGAGCCTCTGGTGGTCAGTGGAGGAACTGGAGCCTCTAGTGGTCAGTAGGGGAACTGGAGCCTCTAGTGGTCAGTAGGGGAACTGCAGCCTCTAGTTGTCAGTAGGGGAACTGCAACCTCTAGTGGTCGGTAGAGGAACTGGAGCCTCTAGTGGTCAGTAGGGGAACTGCAGCCTCTAGTTGTCAGTAGGAGAACTGCAACCTCTAGTGGTCGGTAGAGGAACTGGAGCCTCTGGTGGTCAGTGGAGGAACTGGAGCCTCTAGTGGTCATTAGAGGAACTGGAGCCTCTGGTGGTCAGTAGAGGAACTGGAGCCTCTAGTGGTCAGTAGAGGAACTGCAGTCTCTAGTGGTCAGTAGAGGAACTGCAGCCTCTAGTGGTCAATAGAGGAACTGGAGCCTCTAGTTGTCAGTAGAGGAACTCTAGTGGTCAGTAGGGGAACTGCAGCCTCTAGTGGTCAGTAGGGGAACTGCAGCCTCTAGTGGTCAGTAGGGGAACTGCAGTCTCTAGTGGTCAGTAGAGGAACTGCAGCCTAACCCTAACCCCTAACCCTAACCCTAACTTAGAAGTTGGAATGTGGGTGCTTCATGTTAACATTTTGGCTTTGCTGTCATGATGTCGTTGTCATGTGACCTCCGCTGTTCTACACTTAGCATCAGACTCATTCCCGTCTTCGTTTTGACAAGCGTTACCCATCTCAGATATTATTTTGGTCGTCATTAGAAATCAGATTTGATCAGAGTGAATGTAAGCTAATGTTAGTTAGCATTGTTAGCATGTTAGCATGAGCTAGCCCAGCTGAAAGAACTACCTGTGATTGACAGGTGGGTGTGTCCCAGGGTTAGGGTTAGGGTTTGGGTAGCACTGCTCTGCCCATTTATGTGGGAAAAAGAGGCTTTAAAATCACTCTCCTGAGAACTCTGGGTAATGTCATAGGGGGCTGGGCCAGATCATCTTATAGTGCTTTGTTTTTGGACTTATTTTATGTTTATCCACCAAAATAACCATATTCTGATTAGAAAAATAATGTCTAATGATTAGAAATTAGAATTAGATGATATTGAGCTGGATTCATTAAAAATCTCAAAAATAATACTAATGAAGGTGAAGACTTTTTTCAGTAATATTAGTATCATAATCTCCATCAGCCTAGTCTTCCTCTACCTCCCTCCCTGGTCTCATCTGTCCTCCACCTTTCTCCCCATTTACTCCCCGTTCTATTCCTCTATCCTCCCCTACCTTATCATTCCCTCTGTTTGTATCCCCGTCCTCCCTCCATCCTCCCCCGGTTGTCTCTCCAAACTGCCCTCTTCCCTCCCCGTTTGTATGTTTTCTCCTCAGGTCTCCTCCTGTTTTTTCCTCCCCTACTGCCTCACCTTCTGTCCTTCCTACAGTTTGAACTTGAATCAGAGCTACAACTTTGTGCTTTTATTCTGAAGTACATCCTGTTCATCCAACTTCTGACCATCAGCCCAAATCCAGTTTTTACCAGGTCAAATCCAGATAGATCGACTGACCAAACAACCAAAAATCATGCCAAATGTGATTTTCTCCAAATTACCTGACCCCCCCCTCTATTTTTTTTCCCATCGTTACCATAGCAACCCCTGATTGAGAACATTAGCAAGGACACAGATTAGATCTGGTCAAGGATAACGGTCAGTCTGAAGAATTCTATTCTGGTCTGTCGAAAGATTGCATTTAGGTTGACACTTTGTATTCTTTGTTGTGAAACTTGGAACCCCGTATATAAATGTCATTTTCTTCACCTTCATCCTCCTCCCTTTTGTCCTCTTCACCTGATTTGTCCCACTCTTTCTCTCTAGTCCTTCACCCATCCACTCCTTGACTTGCTGTCCCCAGTTTGCACTGAATCAGAACTACAGAATAAATGTTGTTCTTTTATTCTGAAGTTCATCATTGTGAAACTTCACCACCATCCTCCTTCTCCTGGACTGATGACGTTTGTTTTCTCTGTACACTCTCTGCTGCTGTTGCTGGACAGTTTACGCCATGGAGATCAACCGTAAGTATGGAGACGTGATGAAGGTCAGGGTGATCACACAAACATTGATAACCCATCAAATACCACTGATGGTCCGGTTTTCACTGCAGCTCTAATGGAGATTAAACCAGGAAGCATTTTCTCTTCTGGTCCTTTAAGTTAAATATTGACAACTTTAAAGATGTCGCTTGTATTTTTAACTGCAGTAGCAGACTCTAGTTAACGGACTGGAGTAAAACTGTTTTATTTGTGGTCTTTGCTGTAATGTTTTTACTGTGTCACAGCTCCATGTGGAGAGAACTTGTACGATGAAGATGGGAAAAAGCTTCCTCCCTGTATTCCTGGAGCCTGGCTCACCCCCGCCATCATGGCCTGTTACCTGCTGGTGGCCAACATCCTGCTGGTCAACCTCCTCATCGCTGTCTTCAAGTCAGTAACACTGACCCCACACCAGTGACACTGACCCCAGACCAGTAACGTTGACCCCAAACCAGTAACGTTGACCCCAGACCAGTAACGTTGACCCCAGACCAATAACGTTGACCCCACACCAGTAACATTGACCCCAGACACCAGTAACGTTGACCCCAGACCAGTAACGTTGACCCCAGACCAGTAACACTGACCCCAGACCAGTAACGTTGACCCCAGACCAGTAACGTTGACCCCAGACCAGTAACGCTGACCCCGCACCAGTAACATTTACCCCACACTAGTAACGTTGACCCCACACCAGTAACGTTGACCCCACACCAGTAACGTTGACCCCTGACCAGTAATGTTGACCCCTGACCAGTAACGTTGACCCCTGACCAGTAACGTTGACCCCACACCAGTAACGTTAACCTCAGACCAGTAACATTGACCCCAGACCAGTAACGTTGACCCCAGACCCCCAGACCAGTAACGCTGACCCCGCACCAGTAACATTGACCCCACACTAGTAACGTTGACCCCACACCAGTAACGTTGACCCCACACCAGTAACGTTGACCCCTGACCAGTAATGTTGACCCCTGACCAGTAACGTTGACCCCTGACCAGTAACGTTGACCCCAGACCAGTAACATTAACCTCAGACCAGTAACATTGACCCCAGACCAGTAACGTTGACCCCAGACCAGTAACGTTGACCCCAGACCAGTAACGTTGACCCCAGACCAGTAACACTGACCCCAGACCAGTAACGTTGACCCCAGACCAGTAACGTTGACCCCAGACCAGTAACGCTGACCCCGCACCAGTAACATTTACCCCACACTAGTAACGTTGACCCCACACCAGTAACGTTGACCCCACACCAGTAACGTTGACCCCTGACCAGTAATGTTGACCCCTGACCAGTAACGTTGACCCCTGACCAGTAACGTTGACCCCACACCAGTAACGTTAACCTCAGACCAGTAACATTGACCTCAGACCAGTAACGTTGACCCCAGACCAGTAACGTTGACCCCAGACCAGTAACGCTGACCCCGCACCAGTAACATTTACCCCCACTAGTAACGTTGAACGTTGACCCCACACCAGTAACGTTGACCCCTGACCAGTAATGTTGACCCCTGACCAGTAACGTTGACCCCTGACCAGTAACGTTGACCCCAGACCAGTAACATTAACCTCAGACCAGTAACATTGACCCCAGACCAGTAACGTTGACCCCAGACCAGTAACGTTAACCCCACACCAGTAACGTTGACCCCACACCAGTAACGTTGACCCCAGACCAGTAACGTTGACCCCAGACCAGTAACATTGACCCCAGACCAGTAACATTGACCCCAGACCAGTAACGTTGACCCCAGACCAGTAACGTTAACCCCAGACCAGTAACATTGACCCCACACCAGCAACACTGACCCCAGACCAGTAACATTGACCCCACACCAGTAACGTTGACCCCAGACCAGTAACATTGACCAGTAACGTTGACCCCTGACCAGTAACGTTGACCCCAGACCAGTAACGTTGACCCCACACCAGTGACACTGACCCCAGACCAGTAACGTTGACCCCAGACCAGAAACGTTGACCCCACACCAGTGACACTGACCCCAGACCAGTAACGTTGACCCCAGACCAGTAACGTTGACCCCACATCAGTGACACTGACCCCAGACCAGTAACGTTGACCCCAGACCAGAAACGTTGACCCCAGACCAGTAACATGTAACCCAGACCAGTAACGTTGACCCCACACCAGTAACGTTGACCCCAGACCAGTAACGTTAACCCCAGACCAGTAACATTGACCCCAGACCAGTAACATTGACCCCAGACCAGTAACATTGACCCCACACCAGTGACACTGACCCCACACCAGTGACACTGACCCCACACCAGTAACGTTGAGGTTGGCTGAAGGTGCTCCAGCCAAGACCTCCAGTTGCTGATGTAGCTTTGGTGGTGACATGAAATGACTGCTGAGGTTAGCACGACTGTTAGCACGACTGTTAGCACGACTGTTAGCACGGCTGTTAGCACGACTGTTAGCACGACTGTTAGCACGACTGTTAGCATGACTGTTAGCACGACTGTTAGCACGGCTGTCTGTTAGTTCAAACAGCACAAACACAAGAACGCATTCTCTTTAAAATGTGACCCTGATCTGTCATTAATGCTCAGTTGGTCATTTCAACATGGGAGACTGAAGCAGCACCTGGTGGTCAGAGGAGGAACTGCAACAACGTGTACTTCCTGGATGAGCTGCTTGGTTGACACTGACCTTAAACCAGTTAACTACATGTTACATAATACATAACTTTTGAACAGAAAACTACAATTTTGTAGCAAAATTGGTAGTTTTGTATAACTGCTACCTTATGTACAACAATTACAATTTTCTTGGTGTAAAATTACGATTTTTTTTTAATTTTGCAACTTTCTGTTGCAAAAAAAGTGAAAAAAGGAAAAGTTTTTGTAAAAAATGAAAATCACATTTGAAAAAATATTTTTTCATCCTAAAATCGTGGACTGCTGAATTGTTTTCAACCTTTTTGACAGAAGTCTTTTGTATCAGAATATTTTGGATAATGTCCTCATGTCTTAAAAATCACAACTTTTGTTGGAACATCATTGTGTAAAGGGAATCTTTGTCATTAAATCCTCACAATGTTGCAACTTTTCAAAATTGAAATCATGATTTTATCACGAAAATCAAATTCTGCAAAATTGTGGTTTTGGCTAAATGGAAACTTTTTTAAATAAAATGACAAATTCATGTTGTAAAATCACAATATTGTTATCAAATCTTAAATGTCAGAAAGTCACAACTTTTTAATAAGAAATTGTGCCATTTTTCTTTTTTTTAATCAAAAAACTTAAAAGAAGTGCTTTTCCCAAAAAATTGAAGATCACAACAATTCCAACTTTTTATGCCGATTTTGTCCGAAGATCATGAACCTACGAGCATCCAGTTTTATCAGGTTGCTTCAGTTTCATCTCTGAGGTTCTTGGGTGGAGCCGGGCTGGGTTCAGAACTTCAGAACTTGGGTTTGGATGCAGGGACGACCATCTCCTCCTTCTGCCTCCGCAGCAACACCTTCTTCGAGGTGAAGTCCATCTCTAACCAGGTGTGGAAGTTCCAGAGGTACCAGCTGATCATGACCTTCCACGACCGTCCGATCCTGCCGCCGCCGCTCATCGTCTTCCCCCACATCTACATGGTTCTGAAGAGGCTCTGCTGCCGCTGCAGGCCCGGTCCGGAGGGGGAGCGCGACGACCGTGAGAGGCGACTTCGTAAGACCCGGTCGCTGCCATCTGACTGGACCCGACTATCTGAACCTTCCTTCTTCCACCCAGACTGGACCCAACTATCTGAACCTCCCCTCTTCCAACCAGACTGGACCCAACTATTTGAACCTCCCCTCTTCCAACCAGACTGGACCCGACTATCTGAACCTTCCTTCTTCCATCTGACTGGACCCGACTATCTGAACCTTCCTTCTTCCATCTGACTGGACCCGACTATCTGAACCTTCCCTCTTCCACCCAGACTGGACCCGACTATCTGAACCTTCCCTCTTCCACCCAGACTGGACCCGACTATCTGAACCTTCCCTCTTCTATCTGACTGGACCCGACTATCTGAACCTTCCCTCTTCCACCCAGACTGGACCCGACTATCTGAACCTTCCCTCTTGCAACCAGACTGGACCCGACTATCTGAACTTTCCCTCTTCCACCCAGACTGGACCCAACTATCTGAACCTCCCCTCTTCCAACCAGACTGGACCCAACTATTTGAACCTCCCCTCTTCCAACCAGACTGGACCCGACTATCTGAACCTTCCTTCTTCCATCTGACTGGACCCGACTATCTGAACCTTCCTTCTTCCATCTGACTGGACCCGACTATCTGAACCTTCCCTCTTCCACCCAGACTGGACCCGACTATCTGAACCTTCCCTCTTCCACCCAGACTGGACCCGACTATCTGAACCTTCCCTCTTCTTCATCTGACTGGACCCGACTATCTGAACCTTCCCTCTTCCACCCAGACTGGACCCGACTATCTGAACCTTCCCTCTTGCAACCAGACTGGACCCGACTATCTGAACCTTCCCTCTTCCACCCAGACTGGACCCGACTATCTGAACCTTCCCTCTTCCACCCAGACTGGACCCGACTATCTGAACCTTCCCTCCTCCACCAAGACTGGACCCGACTATCTGAACCTTCCCTTTTTTTCCACCCAGACTGGACCCGACTATCTGAACCTTCCCTCTTCCACCCAGACTGGACCCGACTATCTGAACCTTCCTTCTTCCACCCAGACTGGACCCGACTATCTGAACCTTCCTTTTTTCACCCAGACTGGACCCGACTATCTGAACCTTCCTTCTTCCACCCAGACTGGACCCGACTATCTGAACCTTCCCTCTTCCACACAGACTGGACCCGACTATCTGAACCTTCCCTCCTCCACCCAGACTGGACCCGACTATCTGAACCTTCCCTCTTCCACACAGACTGGACCCGACTATCTGAACCTTCCTTCTTCCACCCAGACTGGACCCGACTATCTGAACCTTCCCTCTTCCATCTGACTGGACCCGACTATCTGAACCTTCCCTCCTCCACCCAGACTGGACCCGACTATCTGAACCTTCCCTCTTCCACCCAGACTGGACCCGACTATCTGAACCTTCCCTCTTCCACACAGACTGGACCCGACTATCTGAACCTTCCATCTTCCATCTGACTGGACCCGACTATCTGAACCTTCCCTCCTCCACCCAGACTGGACCCGACTATCTGAACCTTCCCTCTTCCACCCAGACTGGACCCGACTATCTGAACCTTCCCTCTTCCAACCAGACTGGACCCGACTATCTGAACCTTCCCTCTTCCATCTGACTGGACCCGACTATCTGAACCTTCCCTCCTCCACCCAGACTGGACCCGACTATCTGAACCTTCCCTCTTCCACACAGACTGGACCCGACTATCTGAACCTTCCTTCTTCCACCCAGACTGGACCCGACTATCTGAACCTTCCCTCTTCCATCTGACTGGACCCGACTATCTGAACCTTCCTTTTTTCACCCAGACTGGACCCGACTATCTGAACCTTCCTTCCTCCACCCAGACTGGACCCGACTATCTGAACCTTCCCTCTTCCACCCAGACTGGACCCGACTATCTGAACCTTCCCTCTTCCACCCAGACTGGACCCGACTATCTGAACCTTCCTTTTTTCACCCAGACTGGACCCGACTATCTGAACCTTCCCTCTTCCACCCATACTGGACCCGACTATCTGAACCTTCCCTCTTCCACCCAGACTGGACCCGACTATCTGAACCTTCCCTCCTCCACCCAGACTGGACCCGACTATCTGAACCTTCCCTCTTCCACACAGACTGGACCCGACTATCTGAACCTTCCTTCTTCCAACCAGACTGGACCCGACTATCTGAACCTTCCTTCTTCCAACCAGACTGGACCCGACTATCTGAACCTTCCCTCTTCCACCCAGACTGGACCCGACTATCTGAACCTTCCCTCTTCCACCCAGACTGGACCCGACTATCTGAACCTTCCCTCTTCCACCCAGACTGGACCCGACTATCTGAACCTCTTTCCACCCAGACTGACCCGACTATCTGAACCTTCCTTTTTTTTTCACCCAGACTGGACCGACTATCTGAACCTTCCCTCTTCCACCCAGACTGGACCCGACTATCTGAACCTTCCCTCTTCCAGCCAGACTGGACTCGACTATCTAAACCTTCCCTCCTCCACCCAGACTGGACCCGACTATCTAAACCTTCCCTCCTCCACCCAGACTGGACCCGACTATCTGAACCTTCCCTCTTCCACCCAGACTGGACCCGACTATCTGAACCTTCCCTCTTCCACCCAGACTGGACCCGACTATCTGAACCTTCCCTCTTCCAACCAGACTGGACCCGACTATCTGAACCTTCCCTCTTCCACCCAGACTGGACCCGACTATCTGAACCTTCCCTCTTCCACCCAGACTGGACCCGACTATCTGAACCTTCCCTCTTCCACCCAGACTGGACCCGACTATCTGAACCTTCCCTCTTCCACCCAGACTGGACCCGACTATCTGAACCTTCCCTCTTCCACCCAGACTGGACCCGACTATCTAAACCTTCCCTCTTCCAACCAGACTGGACCCGACTATCTGAACCTCCCCTCTTCCACCCAGACTGGACCCGACTATCTGAACCTTCCCTCTTCCACCCAGACTGGACCCGACTATCTGAACCTTCCCTCTTCCACCCAGACTGGACCCGACTATCTGAACCTTCCTTCCTCCACCCAGACTGGACCCGACTATCTGAACCTTCCCTCTTCCACCCAGACTGGACCCGACTATCTGAACCTTCCCTCTTCCACCCAGACTGGACCCGACTATCTGAAACCTCCCCCTCTTCCAACCAGACTGGACCCGACTATCTGAACCTCCCCTCTTCCACCCAGACTGGACCCGACTATCTGAACCTTCCTCTTCCACCCAGACTGGACCCGACTATCTGAACCTTCCCTCTTCCACCCAGACTGGACCCAACTATCTGAACCTTCCTTCCTCCACCCAGACTGGACCCAACTATCTGAACCTTCCCTCTTCCACCCAGACTGGACCCGACTATCTGAACCTTCCCTCTTCCACCCAGACTGGACCCGACTATCTGAACCTCCCCTCTTCCAACCAGACTGGACCCGACTATCTGAACCTTCCATCTTCCATCTGACTGGACCCGACTATCTGAACCTTCCCTCCTCCACCCAGACTGGACCCGACTATCTGAACCTTCCCTCTTCCACCCAGACTGGACCCGACTATCTAAACCTTCCCTCTTCCAACCAGACTGGACCCGACTATCTGAACCTTCCCTCCTCCACCCAGACTGGACCCGACTATCTGAACCTCCCCTCTCCCAACCAGACTGGACCCGACTATCTGAACCTTCCCTCCTCCACCCAGACTGGACCCGACTATCTGAACCTTCCCTCTTCCACCCAGACTGGACCCGACTATCTGAACCTTCCCTCTTCCATCTGACTGGACCCAGCACAGAAACTAGTCGTCTGCATGCTGATGTGGTTCTTGTGTTCCCTCAGAGCTGGTGCTGAATGCTGATGAGCTAAAGAGTCTTCATGAGTTTGAGGAGCAGTGTGTGGAGGAATATTTCAGAGAGAAGGAGGATGAGAAGCAGTCGTCCAACAACGAGCGGATCCGTGTCACAGCTGAGAGGTCAGGACCGAAGGCTTTACTTCAGTTTTTTAAATATGTTTTAGTGATTTCACTGCACTGAAAAGTCACTATAATGAATGTTTTCAGCTACTGTAGTAATGAATAATCAATAATAATCAGTTTAATAGATGGTAAACTACCTGATATGTATTTCAAAAGGGTCAGGGTCACCCAGTCATTTATTTTTACAGTCATAGAAATATGATTTTAAAGATGCGCAGTGAAAAATTGTATTCTTGTCATCATTCTGTCTTAAAATTGTTACTGTAGCAAGATTGCGACTTGTAAAAGTCAGCCTTTTTGTCAGATACTCTTAACATTTTGCTGTAAAATCTAATTTAACAAAATTCAAATGATATAGGAACTTTTGCCACAAAATATTACATTTTAAAGAACTGCAGGTTGATGACATAAATGTAAAGTTTTTTCTCTTAGATTTTCTATAACTGCACCTTTATGTCCAATAAGAACACTGCGACATGGCAATTTTTCGATTTAATATCTGCATTTTTCATAGTGAAGATAACTCACCAAATATGAATTTTACAGACCTATTCAGGTTGGTTGCTCAGATCTGGTTCCCATCCTGGAAAGGTTCCAGACTACAGTCATCCCAAGGTTGCTTCAGATCTGGTTCCCATCCTAGACGGGCTCCAGACTACAGTCATCCCAAGGTTGCTTCAGATCTGGTTCCCATCCTAGACGGGTTCCAGTTTACAGTTTTTCCAAGGTTGCATCAGATCTGGTTCCCATCCTAGAAAGGTTCCAGACTACAGTCATCCCAAGGTTGCTTGAGATCTGGTTCCCATCCTAGAAAGGTTCAAGACGACTGTCATCCCTTCAGATCTGGTTCCCATCCTAGACGGGCTCCAGACTACAGTCGTCCCAAGGTTGCTTGAGATCTGGTTCCCATCCTAGACGGGTTCCAGACTACAGTCATCCCAAGGTTGCTTCAGATCTGGTTCCCATTCTAGACGGGTTCCAGACTACAGTCATCCCAAGGTTGCTTCAGATCTGGTTCCCATCCTAGACGGGTTCCAGACTACAGTCATCCCAATGTTGCTTCAGATCTGGTTCCCATCCTAGACGGGTTCCAGACTACAGTCATCCCAAGGTTGCTTCAGATCTGGTTCCCATCCTAGACGGGTTAGACTACAGTCATCCCAAGGTTGCTTCAGATCTGGTTCCCATCCTAGACGGTTTCCAGACTACAGTCATCCCAAGGTTGCTTCAGATCTGGTTCCCATCCTATACGGATTCCAGACTACAGTCATCCCAAGGTTGCTTCAGATCTGGTTCCCATCCTAGACGGGTTCCAGACTACAGTCATCCCAAGGTTGCTTCAGATCTGGTTCCCATCCTAGACGGGTTCCAGACTACAGTCATCCCAAGGTTGCTTCAGATCTGGTTCCCATCCTAGACGGGTTCCAGACTACAGTCATCCCAAGGTTGCTTCAGATCTGGTTCCCATCCTAGACGGGTTCCAGACTACAGTCATCCCAAGTTTGCTTCAGATCTGGTTCCCATCCTAGACGGGTTCCTGAGTACTGTCATCCCAAGGTTGCTTCAGATCTGGTTCCCATCCTAGACGGGTTCCAGACTACTGTCATCCCAAGGTTGCTTCAGATCTGGTTCCCATCCTAGAAAGGTTCCAGCCTACTATCATCCCAAGGTTCCTTCAGATCTGGTTCCCATCCTAGAAAGGTTCCAGACTACTTTCATCCCAAGGTTGCTTCAGATCTGGTTCCCATCCTAGACGGGTTCCTGAGTACTGTCATCCCAAGGTTGCTTCAGATCTGGTTCCCATCCTAGACGGGTTCCTGAGTACTGTCATCCCAAGGTTGCTTCAGATCTGGTTCCCATCCTAGACGGGCTCCAGACTACAGTCATCCCAAGGTTGCTTCAGATCTGGTTCCCATCCTAGACGGGTTCCAGACTACTGACATCCCAAGGTTGCTTCAGATCTGGTTCCCATCCTAGACGGGTTCCAGACTACAGTCATCCCAAGGTTGCTTCAGATCTGGTTCCCATCCTAGACGGGTTCCGGACTACAGTTAATTCCCAAGGTTGCTTCAGATCTGGTTCCCATCCTAGAAAGGTTCCAGACGACTGTCATCCCAAGGTTGCTTCAGATCTGGTTCCCATCCTAGACAGGTTCCAGACTACTGACATCCCAAGGTTGCTTCAGATCTGGTTCCCATCCTAGACGGGCTCCAGACTACAGTCATCCCAAGGTTGCTTCAGATCTGGTTCCCATCCTAGACGGGTTCCAGACGACTGACATCCCAAGGTTGCTTCAGATCTGGTTCCCATCCTAGACGGGTTCCAGACTACTGACATCCCAAGGTTGCTTCAGATCTGGTTCCCATCCTAGACGGGTTCCAGACTACAGTCATCCCAAGGTTGCTTCAGATCTGGTTCCCATCCTAGACGGGTTCCAGACTACAGTTAATTCCCAAGGTTGCTTCAGATCTGGTTCCCATCCTAGAAAGGTTCCAGACGACTGTCATCCCAAGGTTGCTTCAGATCTGGTTCCCATCCTAGACAGGTTCCAGACTACTGACATCCCAAGGTTGCTTCAGATCTGGTTCCCATCCTAGACGGGCTCCAGACTACAGTCATCCCAAGGTTGCTTCAGATCTGGTTCCCATCCTAGACGGGTTCCAGACGACTGACATCCCAAGGTTGCTTCAGATCTGGTTCCCATCCTAGACGGGTTCCAGACTACAGTCATCCCAAGGTTGCTTCAGATCTGGTTCCCATCCTAGACGGGTTCCAGACTACAGTTAATTCCCAAGGTTGCTTCAGATCCGGTTCCCATCCTAGAAAGGTTCCAGACGACTGTCATCCCAAGGTTGCTTCAGATCTGGTTCCCATCCTAGAAAGGTTCCAGACGACTGTCATCCCAAGGTTGCTTCAGATCTGGTTCCCATCCTAGAAAGGTTCCAGACGACTGTCATCCCAAGGTTGCTTCAGATCTGGTTCCATACTTATTCCAAACTACTTTCATCCCAAAGTTGGTTCCAAGCTGGTTCCAGTCCTAGACTCGTTCCACATAGGTTCCAACCAACTTTTATCTCTAGGTTGGTTCCAGGCTGGTTCTGGTCCTAGACTCGTTCCACATCGGTTCCAGACTACTTTCATCCCTAGGTTGCTTAAGATCTGGTTCCAGTCTTAGACTGGCTCCAGACTACTGTCATCCCTCGGTTGGCGCTGTAGCCAGACTGTCTCAAATCTTCATAGAGCCATGGATTCATCACGTTTGACTGATGACTTTTTCAACTTCTTAATTCATGAAATGGTAAATATTAGTCCAAATCTATCATCTCCTACCAACTATGGGGATCACAATAGACAGCATAGTGACCTAGGTATCAGTTGGATCAACTTGTTCTGACCCAGACTGCTTCTCTCCTAATGAAATTTGTGAATTGACCTCAGTTGCAGTCCACTTAAAGCCACCAACATGCTTTAGTCAGTTTGGTTCAACTTTATTTGTATAGGTGTTATCAGGTCTGCTAGATAACCAGGAGCTTGACCGTTAAGGGTCTTATACGCAGGAACAGCATCACCCTGGGAGAGGATGCTCCTGATCTTGGAGATATTACAGAGATTAAAAAAGCCTGTCTAACAAACCTGATTAATCTGCTGTTGAAACCACATATCCTGATCTAAAATAACTCAGAGGTTTCTCACAGTTGGACTGGAGGACAACAACATGAAATTAGCTCATCTGTTCCTCAGGTGTTTGGAACCAAAGACAATAACCTCTGTTTTATCAGGATTTAAAAGCTAAAGGTTTGAGGACATCCAGGTGTGAATGTGCTTCAGACATGCCTGAAGTTCGTCTGACGGTTCTGTTTCCTCTGATTTCATGGATCAATACAGCTGCGTATCAATGAACATTGATGTCGTGTCTCTGGATAATATTTCCAGGGGCAGCATGTATAGTGTGAAGAGGATGGGTCCTAACACTGAACCCTGTGGGACGCCATAGCAGACCCTCGTCTGCTATGGGTCCTAACACTGAACCCTGTGGGACGCCATAGTAGACCCTCGTCTGTGAGGAAGAAACGTCATGAACATGAAGGAACTGGAACCTGTCAGATGTGATTTAAACCAGCCCAGTGCTGTCCCTTTAATCCCAATAACGTCCTCTAATGCTGTGATGGATGGCATCAAAGCAGCTCTGAGGTCCAGCAGAACTAGTCCAGATACTGATCCATCATCTGAGGCCATCAGTGTATCGGATCCTGTTCCTTCTGAGCTATTTAAGGAAGATCTTCCATAACTGGTTCTGTAATCTTGGATCATGTCGGTTCATCCCTTTTAACTGGACATGTACCAAGGTCTTTTCAGACCACAGTAATTCAACCTCTACTGATCCTGATGATGTAGCAGCTACAGGCATATTTTCCAACCTTCATTTTATATCCGACATTCTTGAGAAAGTTGTTGTAAGTCAGCTGAATGACTCTTTGTAGAAACAATATAAGTGATGAGCTTCAATCAGGATTCAGGTTTCATCATAGTCCAGAAACAGCTGATGACCTCCTCATGTCTTCTGACAGTGGATCTCTGTTCTGGTTCTCCTGGATCGCCTTCAACACCATTTGTCACCAGATTCTTATTGATAGACTGGAGCACATTGATTGAATTAGAGGAACGTCATTAATTAATGGTTCCAGTCCAGTGTTTGTTGGATGCACTTCAATTTGTCCAGGTCAATAATGATTGTTCCAGTTGTTCTAAGGTCAGCTGAGGAGAACCACAGGGTTCTGTTCTTGTACCCATACTTTCCTCCTGATATATGCTGCCTTTATGAACATCATATCAACCTTCACTCTTATGCAGATGATGGTCACATCTCACCAGTTCCAACTGGTCCAGTATCAACCAGAACTGGACCAGAGGTCCCATCTCACCAGCTGGTCCAGTATCAACCAGAACTGGACCAGAGGTCACGTCTCACCAGCTCCAGCTGGTCCAGGATGCTGAAGCACCAGTACCAACTAGAACTGGACCAGAGGTCACATCTCACCAATTCCAGCTGGTCCAGGATGCTGCAGCACCAGTACCAACTAGAACTGGACCAGAGGTCACATCTTACCAGCTCCAGCTGGTCCAGTATCAACCAGAACTGGACCAGAGGTCACGTCTCACCAGTTCTAGCTGGTCCAGGATGCTGCAGCACCATTGTCAACCAGAACTGGACCAGAGGTCACATCACACCAGTTCCAGCTGGTCCAGGATGCTGCAGCGCCAGTACCAACTAGAACTGGACCAGAGGTCACATCTCACCAGTTCCAACTGGTCCAGTATCAACCAGAACTGGACCAGAGGTCACATCTCACCAGTTCCAACTGGTCCAGTATCAACCAGAACTGGACCAGAGGTCACATCTCACCAGTTCCAGCTGGTCCAGGATGCTGCAGCACCAGTACCAACCAGAACTGGACCAGAGGTCACATCTCACCAGTTCCAGCTGGTCCAGGATGCTGCAGCACCATTGTCAACCAGAACTGGACCAGAGGTCACATCACACCAGTTCCAGCTGGTCCAGGATGCTGCAGCGCCAGTACCAACTAGAACTGGACCAGAGGTCACATCTCACCAATTCCAGCTGGTCCAGGATGCTGCAGCACCAGTACCAACTAGAACTGGACCAGAGGTCACATCTTACCAGCTCCAGCTGGTCCAGTATCAACCAGAACTGGACCAGAGGTCACGTCTCACCAGTTCTAGCTGGTCCAGGATGCTGCAGCGCCAGTACCAACTAGAACTGGACCAGAGGTCACATCTCACCAATTCCAGCTGGTCCAGGATGCTGCAGCACCAGTACCAACTAGAACTGGACCAGAGGTCACATCTTACCAGCTCCAGCTGGTCCAGTATCAACCAGAACTGGACCAGAGGTCACGTCTCACCAGTTCTAGCTGGTCCAGGATGCTGCAGCACCCGTACCAACTAGAACTGGACCAGCGGTCACATCTCACCAGTTCCAACTGGTCCAGGATGCTGCAGCGCCAGTACCAACCAGAACTGGACCAGAGGTCACATCTCACCAGTTCCAGCTGGTCCAGGATGCTGCAGCACCAGTACCAACTAGAACTGGACCAGAGGTCACATCTTACCAGCTCCAGCTGGTCCAGTATCAACCAGAACTGGACCAGAGGTCACGTCTCACCAGTTCTAGCTGGTCCAGGATGCTGCAGCACCCGTACCAACTAGAACTGGACCAGCGGTCACATCTCACCAGTTCCAACTGGTCCAGGATGCTGCAGCGCCAGTATCAACCAGAACTGGACCAGAGGTCACGTCTCACCAGTTCCAGCTGGTCCAGGATGCTGCAGCGCCAGTACCAACCAGAACTGGACCAGAGGTCACATCTCACCAGTTCCAGCTGGTCCAGGATGCTGCAGCACCATTGTCAACCAGAACTGGACCAGAGGTCACATCTCACCAGTTCCAGCTGGTCCAGTACCAACCAGAACTGGACGAGAGGTCACATCTCACCAGTTCCAGCTGGTCCAGTACCAACCAGAACTGGACCATAGGTCACATTTCACCAGTCCCAGCTGGTCCAGTGCCAACCAGAACTGGACCAGTGGTCACATCTCACCAGTTCCCGCTTCTTTGGTTAATGGTGGGGTAGGTGTTGTTTTTTTGCAGCACTTTTTACAATATTGCCTGAAAACCTTTTCACATTCCCATTGCACCCACTGAAATAAAATGTTTGCAAAAAAAACTAAACGTTTTGGTCCAGTCTAGAGGGTATAATCAGAGAAAAACTCTGACCAATCAAAATAGTGATCATCACTATTTTGATTGGCTGCATAATACGTCCATCAAATATCAATGCACTCCCACCCACCCCTCCCTCCCTCCCTGCGGTTCATGTAGTTGTGAATCATGTGAAGGTGTGGTTTCGAGGGGTGGGCTGAAGAGGAGGAGGCGGAGCCTTTGGGAGGAGGGAGGGAGTGTATATTTTCAAAATCTCACTTGAGTTGGATTGTTGGAACCATTTTTTCAAAGAACACCTACCCCACCTTTAAATGTAGAACAACATTCACAATCTTCCTTCTTCCATTCAAAGCCTTGAACCATGAAGCTCCAACGTATCTCCCAGTCTGAATAAGGGACTGGTTCCAATCCCAGGTTGGTTTCAGCCTGGTTCCAGACCTCAGTGACACAGAGCTTCTACATCCTCAGGGTGGAGAACATGTCCATGCGTCTGGAGGAGGTAAATGAACGGGAACACTCCATGAAGGCGTCGCTGCAGACGGTGGACCTGCGCCTGGTACAGCTGGAAGAGTTCTCTGGCCGTATGATGAACGCTCTGGAGAAGTTGGCCGGCGTGGACCGGGCCGAGCTGGTCCGGACGCACTCCAGAGGGTCGTCGGTGTGCGAGCCGTCCTCGCTGCTGCGACACGGTAGCATCAGCAGCATGGACGGCTACAGTCTGCTCCGGTACCAGCTGGACCACGACGACAGGGCATCCATGTCCGGAGAGGCGGAGGATAGGAAGATCCATCTGAGTCCAGAGAAGCAGATGCTGAACATGGAAGAAGGTAGGACCAGAGGCGAGGTCGTTCAGTTCAGAAAACCCAACAGATGTCACATTAAGAACTAGAAAAGCACTCTGAGAGCGCAGACCTCCGCTAGGTGCAACAGTTCTCCCATGTAGTGATTTACAGATTGCGATAAAATCCGTGTTCTGGATCAGATCCGGATCAGCCTTTGAAATTTGATAGAGGTTCCCATTGTCAATCCCTGAGTCAAATTTTATGAGTTTTGGGCAATAATTAACGGAGATATTGAGAAACAAAACTTTTAGCCCCATTGACCGCAATGTTATCGAAAATTTGAAAGTGATCCAGGATTTCTTCCGGATCACACCCAAAATGAAATCAGTTCTTCCTTTTCACTGACCTCCACCCTGGATCACCCCGATTTCCACCCTCAACAAACCTGACCTCCACCCTGGATCACCCCACCTCCACCCTCAACCATCCTGACCTCCACCCTGGATCACCCTGACCTACACCATCAACCATCCTGACCTCCACCGTGGATCACCCTGACCTACACCCTCCTGACCTCCACCCTGGATCACCCTGACCTACACCCTCAACCATCCTGACCTCCACCGTGCATCACCCTGACCTACACCCTCAACCATCCTGACCTCCACCCTGGATCACCCTGACCTACACCCTCAACCATCCTGACCTCCACCGTGGATCACCCTGACCTACACCCTCAACCATCCTGACCTCCACCGTGGATCACCCTGACCTCCACCATCAACCATCCTGACCTCCACCGTGGATCACCCTGACCTCCACCCTCCTGACCTCCACCCTGGATCACCCTGACCTACACCCTCAACCATCCTGACCTCCACCCTGGATCACCCTGACCTACACCCTCAACCATCCTGACCTCCACCGTGGATCACCCTGACCTACACCCTCAACCATCCTGACCTCCACCGTGGATCACCCTGACCTACACACTAGGTAATCCTGACCTCCACCCTGGATCACCCTGACCTCCACCATCAACCATCCTGACCTCCACCGTGGATCACCCTGACCTCCACCCTCCTGACCTACACCCTGGATCACCCTGACCTACACCCTCAACCATCCTGACCTCAACCCTGGATCACCCTGACCTACACCCTCAACCATCCTGACCTCCACCGTGGATCACCCTGACCTACACCCTCAACCATCCTGACCTCCACCCTGGATCACCCTGACCTACACCCTGAACCATCCTGACCTCCACCGTGGATCACCCTGACCTACACCCTCAACCATCCTGACCTCCACCCTGGATCACCCTGACCTACACCCTCAACCATCCTGACCTCCACCCTGGATCACCCTGACCTACCACCCTCAACCATCCTGACCTCCACCCTGGATCACCCTGACCTACACCCTCAACCATCCTGACCTCCACCCTGGATCACCCTGACCTACACCCTCAACCATCCTGACCTCAACCATCCTAACCTCCACCCTGGACCATCCTTACCTCCATCCTGATCACCCTGACCTCCACCCTGGATCACCCTGACCTCCACCCTGGATAACCCTGACCTACACCCTCAACCATCCTGACCTCCACTGTGGATCACCCTGACCTCCACCATCCTAACCTCCACCCTGGACCATCCTGACCTCCTTCCTGATCACCCTGACCTCCACCCTGGATAACCCAGACCTCCAACAACAACCATCCTGACCTCCATCCTGGATCACCCTGACCTCCACCCTAGGTAATCTTGACCTCCACCCTGGATCACCCAGACCTCCACCAACAACCATCCTGACCTCCATCCTGGATCACCCTGACCACCACCCTCAACCATCCTGACCTCCACCCTGGATAACCCTGACCTACACCCTAGGTAATCCTGACCTCCACCCTGGATCACCCTGACCTCCACCATCAACCATCCTGACCTCCACCCTGGATCACCCTGACCTCCACCATCAACCATCCTGACCTCCACCATCAACCATCCTGACCTCCACCCTGGATGACCCCAGCCTCCACCCTCTTGACACCCTCTTGGTAGAGTCAGAGACGTGACACCGTCAGACAGGAAGTGATGCCTTTATGTCACATTAGGAGGGTTAGCATTTTAACACAGCAAATCAGGAATGTTTATTTGGGCTAGAGCTAGTGCTACAGCAACAGCTTTAGCATGCTAATGTTAAAACAACCCCAACTGTCGCACCTCTGAGCATGTGCGGTCTTCACTTCAGGACGAAGGCCACTGATGATTCTGACTGTTTTCAGGACAAGTCAAGGACCAGACTCCACCTCTGTCCAACATCGACATCCTCATCTTCCCCTGTGACCCCGCCCACTCTTCCCTGGCCCCACCTCCAGCTGATGCAGACATAGTGGTGCAGAAGACCCGCCTGGAGGCCACAGCATCTTTTCCCCTGGAGAAGTCCAGGGCACTGCAGTATCTGTCGTCCCCGATGCTCGGCACCAGGAAAGTCCATCAGTGGTGTCCTGTGTAGCCCCTCCCAGCAGGACCGGGACGATTCCACTGCACCCACACTGCCCCTGGTAACGATGCAGCAGAGTGGAGGTGGGGCCAAGGAGTCCCAACTGCCCGTGGAGGAACCAGAGACCAGAAGTGTGGACGTTTGCCATGGTAATGGTGAGGAGGTTGAGGAGCAGGAGGAGAGGACGTACCCAACTCTGAGGTCCAAGAGTCTGAATGCTGCTCGGAAGAAAACGAGGACAGAGACAAAGGAAGATAAGAAGGCCAGCAGTGTCAAAGACCTGGTGTCTGTGTTCCACCAAAACCAGAGACTCTGAACGGTAATGGGTCAGAACCAGAAGCAGAACAGTCTATGGTGTCAAATATTCAGCTGTGATATCTGAACTCTTTCATTGATCAGTGATGATGTAACAGATCAGAATCATTCTGATTTCAAAGGGGAATCTGTCTTGTTGTGCCATTAACTGGACTAACGGGGTGGGGTGACTGGTTACGGTCCAGAAGGTCCTGGGTTGGTCAAGGAGGTCCTGGTTTGGTCTAGGAGGGTTCTGGGTTGGTCTAGGGGGGTTCTGGGTTGGTCTAGGTGGGTTCTGGATTGGTCAAGGAGCTCCTGGGTTGATCTAGAGCAGGGGTGGGCAACTCCAGTCCTCGAGGGCCACTGTCCTGCAGGTCTTAGAAGTTTTCCTGCTTCAGCACACCTGATTCTAATGAATTGAGTCGTTAATGGTCCTGTGCAGACCTGGAATGTTGTTCCATTCATTTGAATAAGGTGTGCTGAAGCAGGGAAACTTCTAAGACCTGCAGGACAGTGGCCCTCGAGGACTGGAGTTGCCCACCCCTGAAATAGAGGGTTCTGGACTGGTCAAAGAGGTCCTAGATCGGTCTAGCACGGGGTCTCAAACTGATCCCTGAAAGGGCTGCGTGGCTGCAGGTTTTTGTTTCAACCATGCAGAAACACAGCTGACTTGTGTCATTCAACCAACTGGTTCAGACCTTCAGTGAAGACAATTAAAACAGACTAAACATGTCAGCTGTGTTGCTGCTGGTCGGAACAAAAACCTGCAGCCACACGGCCCTTTCAGAGATCAGTTTGAGACCCCTGGTCAAGAGGGTCCTGGATTGATCTAGAGGGCCCTGGGTTGGTCAAGGAGGTCCTGGGTTGATCTAGGGAGTTCTCGATTGGTCAAGGAGGCCCTTGGTTTGGTCAAGGAGGTCCTGGGTTAGTCAAGCAGGTTTTGGGTTGGTCAAGGAGAGTTTTGAGTTGGTTAAGGAGGGTTTTGAGTTGGTTAAGGAGGGTTTTGGGGTGGTCTAGAAGGGTTTTGAAGAGGGTTCTGGGTTGGTCTAGAGGGCCCTGTGTTGGTCAAGGAGGCCCTTGGGTTGGTCTAGGAGGGTTCTAGATTGGTCAAGGAGGTTCTGGGTTGGTCAAGCAGGGTTTTGAGCTGAGAACAGAGGGTTCTGGTTTGGTGCAGGAGGGTTTTTGAAGACGGTTCTGGGTTGGTCTAAAAGGGCTCTGGCAGCAGCCGACCTGTAAACCTCCTGATTTGTTCATAATTTTTTCATAAACTTTGTTCCTGTGTAATTCTATTTGCAAGTTGAAAAACTTGTAAAGTCAAAATTTCCTTTCTTCTCACTAATTTCTGAGGTTTCTTTTAGCAAATTCTTTGTGAAAAGGTTTTACAGCGAAACATTATTAAATATTTTTAAGTTCATGGATCTACACAGAGAAATTGATTTTTGTTTTTTTTTCTTACACACTCATGCTATATTTAAAAAGTAAATTAGTGTTTGGTAAATTATTTCTTTGTTCTATCAGTGCTTCTTGGCAATAAATCTTCTACCGTTGGAAACCCTGATTTTTTTTTTCATTGACTGTCAGGAACAAACATAAGTGGCAGCAGAGCTGATGATGTTAATCAAACCCATGATAGAAATACAGGATCTGCTCTGCCAATGACGCCTGTCAAGACGATGCTGGTGTCACTTACAGGTGTTCTGAAACACAGGGTTAACCCTAACACCCCATGTTTTCAGACCAGGGTTTCCAGAGCTACATACTAGCCTGCAGTTCCAACCTCTGACCATCCCAGCGTTGACGTCCACCCGTCTATATAGACGTCATCCCAGCGTTGACCTCCACCCGTCTACATAGACGTCATCCCAGCGTTGACCTCCACCCGTCTACATAGACGTCATCCCAGCGTTGACCTCCCCATCTATATAGACGTCATCCCAGCGCTTGACCTCCACCCGTCTATATAGACGTCATCCCAGCGTTGACCTCCACCTGTCTATATAGACGTCATCCCAGCGTTGACCTCCACCTGTCTATATAGACGTCATCCCAGCGTTGACCTCCACCTGTCTATATAGACGTCATCCCAGCATTGACCTCCACCTGTCTATATAGACGTCATCCCAGCGTTGACCTCCGCCCGTCTATATAGACGTCATCCCAGCGTTGACCTCCGCCCGTCTATATAGACGTCATCCCAGCGTTGACCTCCACCTGTCTATATAGACGTCATCCCAGCGTTGACCTCCACCTGTCTATATAGACGTCATCCCAGCGTTGACCTCCGCCCGTCTATATAGACGTCATCCCAGCGTTGACCTCCCCCGTCTACATAGACGTCATCCCAGCGTTGACCTCCGCCCGTCTACATAGACGTCATCCCAGCGTTGACCTCCGCCCGTCTATATAGACGTCATCCCAGCGTTGACCTCCACCTGTCTATATAGACGTCATCCCAGCGTTGACCTCCGCCCGTCTATATAGACGTCATCCCAGCGTTGACCTCCACCCGTCTACATAGACGTCATCCCAGCATTGACCTCCACCCGTCTACATAGACGTCATCCCAAGCGTTGACCTCCACCCGTCTATATAGACGTCATCCCAGCGTTGACCTCCACCCGTCTACATAGACGTCATCCCAGCGTTGACCTCCACCTGTCTATATAGACGTCATCCCAGTGTTGACCTCCACCCGTCTACATAGACGTCATCCCAGCGTTGACCTCCACCTGTCTATATAGACGTCATCCCAGCAATGACCTCCGCCCGTCTACATAGACGTCATCCCAGCAATGACCTCCGCCCGTCTATATAGACGTCATCACAGCGTTGACCTCCACCCGTCTACATAGACGTCATCCCAGCGTTGACCTCCGCCCGTCTATATAGACGTCATCACAGCGTTGACCTCCGCCCGTCTATATAGACGTCATCCCAGCGTTGACCTCCGCCCGTCTATATAGACGTCATCACAGCGTTGACCTCCGCCCGTCTATATAGACGTCATCCCAGCGTTGACCTCCGCCCGTCTATATAGACGTCATCACAGCGTTGACCTCCGCCCGTCTATATAGACGTCATCCCAGCAATGACCTCCGCCCGTCTATATAGACGTCATCACAGCGTTGACCTCCGCCCGTCTATATAGACGTCATCCCAGTGTTGACCTCCACCAGGTGGAGCTGTGAGGGTCAGTTCTACTGTTTTATTGTTATTTATAGTTTTTTTTTCTGTTAAAAGTGTGAATATGTTTTTTTCTAAATTTAGAACATGGGCGGGGTTTATTTTCGTAAGTGGTTGATGTTATATGTCTAACTGTAGTGAAAGAGTGACGTCATCCTTTTTCTGTTTTGATTCTCCTTTATTTCAAAGTAAAGTCAGGTGGGGAGGGAGGGGCTTTTATTCTGAAGGGCTCCACGGGAAGCTCCCTCCTGATTGCGGTGCTCGTCGACTCCCCAGCGGACTCCGGATCGGTGACCCGGCTCATGGAGCGGCTGTTCTGACCCCTCGCCCCCCTCCCTCCCCCTGGCTCCGCGATGCTGCCCCCCAGGAACGACTCGCCCGTCTGGGTCGCCAACGCGTCCGGGTGCGCGGACGGGGCTCCGGGCCCGGAGGCGGTGGCGGTGCCGGTGGTCTTCGGGCTGATCTTCGTGGTGGGGGTGCTGGGCAACCTGCTGGTGGTGGGGGTCATCTGCGGGCTCGGGCGGCGCGGGGGCGCGCAGACGCCCACCAACGTGTTCCTGCTGAACCTGAGCGCGGCGGACCTGAGCTTCCTGCTGCTGGTGGTGCCCCCCCAGGCCGCCGTCTACTCGCTGCCCCGCTGGGTGTTCGGCCGCTTTCTCTGCAGCTTCGGACACTTCTTCTCCAGCGCGTGCATGTTCGTCAGCATCTTCACGCTCGCGGCCATGTCCGTGGACCGGTACCTGGCCGTGGTGCGCGCCGGGACGAGCTCGGCGGGCGTGCGGAGCCGCCGGAACGCGCTGGCGGGCGTGTTCGTCATCTGGACCTTGTCCCTGGCGTGCTCGGCCCCGGTGGCCCGGTACCAGGTGCTGACGGGTCACCCGTGCGCCCCCAACAGCACCTTCTGCTGGGAGGACTGGTCCGGAGCGTCCAGGAAGACCTACAAGGTCCTGGTCCTGGTTCTGGGCTTCCTGCTGCCGCTGCTGCTCATCTGCTGGTGCTACTTCAGGGTCAGTCCACCACAGAACCGGAGGAACCGAGACCCGGTTCTGGAGACAGTTTGTGGATTTACAGAATAATAATAATCATTTAAGAGTCCTGATTTCAGGAAGCAGAAAAGTTTTTCTTCCAGTTTAACTGAAACAATGACAGTTAGTTTAAATGTCAGAAACCTTCATCAGAAAACTGACTTTAGGACCTTAAATGGTGTATGGAGCCCCGTTTGAGTCAGAATTTAATGAATAATTATATATAAAGTATGATTATGAAATACAGGCATTTATTATTATGAAAATACATATCCATTATTATGAAATAGATGTTTAATATTATAAAATATTTCCCATTATTATGAAATAGATGTTTATTATTATTAATAAATATTTCCCATTATTATGAAATACATGTTTATTATAAAATATTTCCCATTATTATGAAACAGATGTTTGTTATTAATAATTATTTTCCATTATTATGAAATACATGTTTAATATTATTAAATATTTCCCATTATTATGAAATATATGTGTATTATTATAAAATATTTCCCATTATTATGAAATAGATGTTTATTATTATTAAATATTTTCTATTATTATGAAATACATGTTTAATATTATAAAATATTTCCCATTATTATGAAATACATGTTTATTATTATAAAATATTTCCCATTATTATGAAATACATGTTTATTATTATTAAATATTTCCCATTATTATGAAATAGATGTTTATTATTATAAAATATTTCCCATTATTATGACATACATGTTTATTATTATAAAATATTTCCCATTATTTTGAAATACATGTTTATTATTATTAAATATTTCCCATTATTATGAAATAGATGTTTATTATTATTAAATATTTCCCATAATTATGAAATAGATGTTTATAATTATTAAATATTTCCCATTATTGTGAAATACATGTTTATTATTATGAAATACTTTCCATTATTATGAAAAAAAATGTAATTATTATGAAATATATTTTTATTATTATTTAATCTTAGTTTAATGCATAATAGTTTATTTCAGAATAGCTTTTTTATCTAAGAATGAGCTTTTACATAATAATGACATTTTGCCTGTGGGCGGGACCAGTGGTTGACCTGCACGCTCATTGGCTGATCCTTCTCCATTCTACGCTCTGACATCGACAGGACCTTCTAATGAGGTCCCATTAGCAGCGGGCCGTGGCGTCATCAAGGTGCGCTTCTAGTCCGATTGTAGCTATGGCAGCTTGGACTGAGCTACGGGAAACCTTGACGTTTCTTCGTCGATGTCAACTTTTAACCGTAAACTGAGGTGCATTCTGCCACCTACTGGCCTGGAGTATATACATTACACCTCTCGCCCACTATCAATATTCACTGTTCTGTTGCTTATGCCTGAATGAAAGACCAGCCAATCACATAAATGGCTCCGCCCTCTCTGCTGTGATTGACACACAAATCATTCTTATGAAAAACGAATCCATTATCATAATAATGGGAAATATTTCATTATAATAAACACGCATTTCATAATATTGGGAAATATTTCGTAATAATAAACACCCGTATTTTATAATAATAGACTCATTTATTCATTGAATTTTGACCCAAACGGGGCTCCATAGCAATGGACCTGAAATAAATGAACTAAAACTAAAGCTGAATGTTCAGATTCATTTCACATATTTGCATGACCTTTCAAATTAAGGGTAAAAAGCTAAAATATAAGCTGAAATACTTTACTTGATTAGGAATAAATAAATTCAATTGAATTCTTTTTAGATCTATTCAGAAAGATTTCCTTTTTTAAATTGTTAAAATGAATTTAAAAAAAAAAAGTGAATATTTTTCCAGTGTTTAATGCTGAAACTCAACTCAAAACTTATTTTCTTCTTTCTTCTTCTTTGTTTTTACAATTTTGTTAATTTTGAATTTTTTCAAATATCAGAATTGAACAAATGGGATGACAATCCCATAATAATCTAAGAAAAACCCTGTTAAAGACTTGCAGATTCAGAAATTCTTACATTTATAACTAAAATAAAACAGTAGAATTTATAAAATCAGACGTTTAATCAAACATTGAGGTTCAAAGATGTTTTTCAAATTTGCAACAAAAAAGAAAACACGAAAAAGAAAGTATAATATTAAAAAAAAAAAAAAAAAACAACTAAATGAAAGTAACATTTTTGAAGGTTTTTCAAATTTCTGTGTTAAAGTGTAAATATTCAGTGAATCAGTTCACGTTTGTGCAGTTTTGTCTTTTCAAATTCATATACGCAGCTTTATGAAAAAAACCAAAACAGAATAAAATGTATGCAGAATTATTTAGAAAAATACAACTGTTAAAATGTGCAAAACCATTTTTTACAAATCTAAAAATAGTTTTTAAAGAAAGTAAAAACCTTCAGTTTTCAAGCAAATTTAAAAACGTTACAGTTTATCTGAAACTTTCAATGTTGCAAAAAAAAAAAGACCAAAACATTTCTGAAAAAAAACGATAAACAATTCTGGGAAACAAACCGACCCGGAAGAAGGCGGGTACCAAAGGTCCGAACTGAGTCCAGCACCGGGTCAGTTCAGGCGGGACCAAAGGTCCGAACTGATTCTACTCCTGGGCTGGTTCAGGTGGGACCAAAGGTCCGAACTGAGATCAGCACAGGGTCGGTTCAGGTGGGACCAAAGGTCCGAACTGAGTCCTCTCCAGGGTCGGTTCAGGTGGGACCAAAGGCCGAACTGATTCTACTCCAGGGCCGGTTCAGGCGGGACCAAAGGTCTTGCCGCTGCAGGAAACACTCATTAATGACTCAGAGTCCAAAGGACACCAATAAAGGTGTCTCTGCTGCAGAACAGGAAACTGACCCTTCAGAGTAAAAGCAGGTTGAATCAGCTGCAGCTGATCTGAGTTCATTTCAAACCATCGAGTCTCCAGCTGGAATTCATCTCCACGAAGACAAGAACCTGTTATCAGGTCCGTCCAGATGGAGTCCAGATGGGGTCCAGCTGAAGTCCAGACGGAGTCCAGACGGGGTCCAGATGGAGTCCAGATGGAGTCCAGAGTCCAGATGGGTCCAGATGGGGTCCAGATGGAGTCCAGACGGAGTCCAGATGGGGTCCAGATGGAGTCCAGATGGAGTCCAGACGGGGTCCAGATGGAGTCCAGACGGAGTCCAGACGGGGTCCAGATGGAGTCCAGACGGAGTCCAGACGGGGTCCAGACGGAGTCCAGCTGGAGTCCAGCTGGAGTTCAGATGGAGTCCAGATGGAGTCCAGATGGAGTCCAGACGGGGTCCAGACGGAGTCCAGATGGGGTCCAGATAGAGTCCAGACAGAGTCCAGGAGTCCAGATGGAGTCCAGATGGAGTCCAGATAGAGTCCAGATGGAGTCCAGATGAGAGTCCAGACGGGAGTCCAGATGGAGTCCAGATGGAGTCCAGATGGGGTCCAGATGGAGTCCAGACGGGGTCCAGATGGAGTCCAGATGGAGTCCAGATGAGTCCAGGAGAGTCCAGACGGAGTCCAGCTGGAGTCCAGATGGAGTCCAGATGGAGTCCAGATGGAGTCCGAGGAGTCCAGATGGAGTCCAGATGGAGTCCAGAGGACGGGGTCCAGATGGAGTCCAGAAGGGGTCCAGACGGAGTCCAGTGGAGTTCCCAGACGGAGTCCAGACATGGAGTCCAGAGTCCAGATGGAGTCCAGATGGAGTCCAGATGGAGTCCAGAGTCCAGAGTCCAGATGGAGTCCAGATGGGTCCAGAGTCCAGGATGGAGTCCAGATGGAGTCCAGATGGGAGTCGATGGAGTCCAGATGGAGTCCAGATGGAGTCCAGTCCAGGGGTCCAGATGGAGTCCAGTCCAGATGGAGTCCAGATGGAGTCCAGATGGAGTCCAGATGAGTCCAGATGGAGTCCAGACGGGGTCCAGATGGAGTCCAGATGGAGTCCAGATGGAGTCCATGGAGTCCGGGGGTCCAGATGGGGTCCAGATGGAGTCCAGATGGAGGAGTCCAGATGAGTCCAGATGGAGTCCAGATGGAGTCCAGATAGAGTCCAGAGGAGTCCAGATGGAGTCCAGATGGAGTCCAGATGGAGTCCAGACGGGAGTCCAGATGGGGTCCAGATGGAGTCCAGATGGGGTCCAGACGGGGTCCAGATGGGGTCCAGATGGAGTCCAGATGGAGTCCAGACGGGGTCCAGATGGAGTCCAGATGGAGTCCAGACGGGGTCCAGATGGAGTCCAGATGGAGTCCAGATGGAGTCCAGATGGAGTCCAGATGGAGTCCAGATGGAGTCCAGATGGAGTCCAGATGGAGTCCAGACGGGGTCCAGATATAGTCCAGATGGAGTCCAGATGGAGTCCAGACGGGGTCCAGATGGGGTCCAGATGGAGTCCAGATGGAGTCCAGATGGAGTCCAGACGGGGTCCAGATATAGTCCAGATGGAGTCCAGATGGAGTCCAGACGGGGTCCAGATGGGGTCCAGATGGAGTCCAGATGGAGTCCAGATGGAGTCCAGATGGGTCCAGATGGAGTCCAGATGGGTCCAGATGGAGTCCAGATGGGTCCAGATGGAGTCCAGATGGAGTCCAGATGGGTCCAGATGGAGTCCAGATGGGGTCCAGATGGAGTTCAGACGGAGTCCAGATGGAGTCCAGATAGAGTCCAGCTGCTGGAAGACTGCAGGCACATAGACACACATGTATGTGTGTTCGTATAAAACAAAATCAAATATACAGATCCTTTTTACAATTTTTAAAATTTGTGAAAGTCATTTTATACAATTTGTAAAGAAATGTAAAGACTTAAACAAAGTCTTAAACCTTTTTTTTAAATAAGAAAAAATGACAGAAATGACATTTTTACAGTTTGTGAAAAAAGGTTTCTTAAAGTAGTGAAATGTCTCTAAACAGGTTAACAGAGAAAAACTCACCTGTTCAGGTAGCCCCGCCCCCTGCTCCAGCTGATGTCAGATCACACCTGAACAACTCCAATCAGTTTTTGATCATTCACCATATTGATCAGACTGTTTCTTTCTTTCAGGTTTTATGTCACCTCCATAAAAAGATGAAGAACAAGTCCCAGAAGTCCAAGCGCTCCAAGAGAAAGGTGCCCCGCCCCCAATCACCAACACGATCAATACCTTACTGTTTCTGATCACTTTCACATGTCGCCTGTCAGATAAGTTTAGATCAGTTTGGATCAAATCAGTTTAGATCAGATCAGTTTGGATCAAATCAGTTTAGATCAGATCAGTTTGGATCAAATTAGATTAGTTTGGATCAGATAAGTTGAGTTTAGTTTGGATCAAATCAGTTAAGATCAGTTTTGATCAGATACGTTTAGATTAGTTTGGATCAAATCAGTTTGGATCAGATAAGTTTAGATCAGTTTGGATCAGATATGTTTAGATCAGATCAGTTTGGATCAGATAAGTTTAGATCAGTTTGGATCAGATAAGTTTGGATCAAATCAGTTTACACCAGTTTAGATCAGATATGTTTAGATCAGTTTGGATCAGATATGTTTAGATCAGATCAGTTTGGATCAAATTAGATTAGTTTGGATCAGATCAGTTTGAATCAGATAAGTTGAGATCGGTTTGGATCAAATCAGTTTTGATCAGACCAGTTTGGATCAAATTAGATTAGTTTGGATCAGATAAGTTAGATTAGTTTGGATCAAATCAGTTTGAATCAGATTAGTTTAGTTTGGATCAAATCAGTTTAGATCAGATAGGTTTAGATCATTTTGGATCAGATATGTTTAGATCAGATCAGTTTGGATCAAATCAGTTTAGATCAGTTTCGATCAGATACGTTTTGATCATCTTGGATCAAATCAGTTTGGATCAGATCAGTTTGGATCAAATTAGATTAATTTGGATCAGATGAGTTTAGATTAGTTAGGATCAAATCAGTTTAGATCAGTTTGGATCAAATTAGATTAGTTTGGATCAGATAAGTTTGGATTAGTTTGGATCAAATCAGTTTAGATCAGTTTTGATCAGATAAGTTTAGACTAGTTTGGATCAAATTAGTTTAGATCAGTTTAGATCAGATAAGTTTAGAATAGTTTGGATCAAATCAGTTTAGATCAGATAATTTTAGATCAGTTATGATTAGATATGTTTAGATCAGATCAGTTTGGATCTAATCAGTTTCGATCAGTTTCAATCAGATAAGTTTTTACCAGTTTGGATCAAATCAGTTTAGATCAGTTTGGATCAGATAAGTTTAGATTAGTTTGGATAAAATCAGTTTAGGTCAGTTTAGATCAGATTGTTTTGGATCAGATAAATTTAGATCAGTTTGGATCAAATCATTTTAGATCAGATCAGTTTGGATCAAATCAGATTAGTTGGGATCAGATAAGTTTAGATCAGTTTGGATCAAATCATTTTAGATCAGTTTGGATCAGATACCTTTAGATCAATTTGGATCAAATCAGTTTAGATCGTTTAGATCAGATAGGTCTAGATCAGTTTGGATCAGATATGTTTAGATCAGATCAGTTTGGATCAGAGAAGTTTAGATCAATTTAGATCAGATAAGTTTGGATCAAATCAGTTTACACCAGTTTAGATCAGATAAGTTTAGATCATTTTGGATCAGATATGTTTAGATCAGATCAGTTTGGATCAAATCAGTTTAGATCAGATCAGTTTGGATCAAATTAGATCAGTTTGGATCAGATAAGTTTTGATTAGTTTGGATCAAGTCAGTTTAGATCAGTTTAGATCAGATACGTTTAGATCAGTTTTGATCAAATAAGTTTAGATCAGAATAGTTTGGATTAAATTAGATTAGTTTGGATCAGATAAATTTAGATAGTTTGGATTAAATCAGTTTAGATCAGATAAGTTTAGATTTATTTGGATCAGATAAGTTTAGATCAGTTTGGATTAGAGGTCCTCACGGGTCCACTTTCAGTGGACCTGAATCCAGATGGACCGGTGAAAATTCGACTACAATAAATCCACGTCGTTCTTTTCTTTGTGGATACATATGCTGTTTGTAGCACCTGCTAATGCTAATAGCCTACAGCGGTAAGGACGTGTTGTGAACATATTCTCTCATCCAGCATTAGTCATGTTGGTAATCCGTTGTGCTTTACAGCTGCCGGCCATATCGCTAATAACACGCTACGGCAACACGATTGTTTTATGACAAACACATCACGTAAATGAATAATCATTTAACTGCCCCGAGTCCTGACAGGCTAAACCAAACTACTGTTTGTTTGTTTACTTTTGCTGGACCTGTCACCTGACATTTCACAGCCTACTGGATGGGGGGGAAGCGCTGAGTAACAGCTGCCACCATCAATATCTTTACCTGCCTCAGGTAAACACGGACCCAGCCTGTCAGAGAGCACCGACCGGACCGGAGACTTCGGGGCCAATTCCAATTCCTCCCTCAACCCTCAACCCTCTGTCTTTGGGCCTCAATCTTGGCCCTCCAAAGTCAGTGTCAGGGCTATTTTGTGACTTAGAAATGGGACACCCCTTGAGTGCAGTTACGTCTTCAGACTGTGGGGGGCGGCCTTACCCCAAAGCTATATCCAGTCTGTCACGAAAATGACGACGATGAAGAAGAAGGAGAAGACGAATAAGATAAATATCTACATAACGAAGACAATAAGATGGTTTCGTAACATCTTTATGAACTACAAAAATACTTACATTCGTAGCTCACTTTTTTTTGGCGCCATCATTTTTGAAGATGTCTTGGCGAAAATACACAATGCCTTCTGGGTAGCCCTTACTTCCAAGGGTGGTGCCAGAGAATCTCAATATTGAGGGCGATACAGCCCTCAAATTTGTCCCTCAACTTGACGTTCTGAGAATGGGGACGGCGCTTGCACTTAGTGGGAGCGAACATTTTAGAGATTGAGGGTTGAGATTATGGGTTAAAGGAGGAACTGGAATTCACCCTAACTGTAGCGATTCCGGCCCGAACCCGGAGTCACGTCTTGTGAATTGACCCAAGACTCGATTCAGGTCAGGTCGGAACTTGGGTTGTCGGGTGGTCGGGTTGTTCTGAAGACCTCTAGTTTGGATCAAATCAGTTTAGATTGGATCAGTTTAGATCAGTTTAGATCAGATAAGTATAGATCAGATTGGATCAGATTGGTTTAGATCATTTTGGATCAGATCAGTTTAGATCAGTTTGGATCAGATCAGTTTAGATCAGTTTGGTCAGATAGGTTTAGATCATTTTGGATCAAATCAGTTTAGATTAGATCAGTTTAGATGTGTTTAGATCAGTTTGGATCAGATAAGTTTAGATTTAGTGTAAATAAGTTTTGATCAGTTTAAATAAGTTTAGATCAGTTTGGATCATCCATCCATCCATCCATCCATCCATCCATCATCTACACCCATTTAATCCTCTGCAGGGTCTCAGGGATCTGCTGGAGTCTATCCAGCTCTCTTCAGGTCTACAGTCAGGGGTCCACCTGGACAGGTCTCCAGTCCATTACCTGGACAGGTCTCCAGTCCATCACAGGACCACATGAACACTCCCAATCCCTCCTCCAGGTGATCTAGAACCACCAGTTAACCTGACATGCATGTCTTTGGACTGATGGAGGAAGCTGGAGAACCTGGAGGAAACCCACACAAGCACCAGGAGAACATGGAAACTCCACCCAGAAAGACCTGCTGAGGTCCAGACCAGGAACCTTCTAGCTGGGAGACACCAGAGACCACCAAGACACCCTGCTGGCCCAGTTTGGATCAGATCAGTGTATATAAGTTTAAGTCAGCTTGGATCAGTTTGATCTGCTGGTCTGTGAGGGGGGAACGGTTTAGCAGTTTGAACCAGCATGCTTTGTGGCACTGCTGAAAGGTTATTATGGGATGGCCCGCAGCTGCGTTTCTTTTGTAGATGTTATTGTCAGACAAACTGAGGGACGTAAAGAGTCTTTTTCAATCAGAATGTTTCATTTCAGGCTCATTTTTCTGCAGGAGTCTAAAACAGTTTATGAACATAAATTCTACTCCATAGTAAATGTTTAGCTCCACGCCGTTTCCTTCATAAACACGAGCAGACGGGGCCGAGCGGCTGACGCTGTGATGACATCACAGGTGTGGATGACAAGAGACGGTCCAGACGTCCCGCGGCGGCAGATCACAGATCGGCCCGTTTACAGCGACGGGCCTGGCACAAAGGCTGCTGGGTAAATATTTAGACAGAGGGACTAAGAATAGAGGAGGTCCCTCTGAGAGACGTCACCGCGTCATTGGCGGAC
Source organism: Hirundichthys speculiger (assembly GCA_018398805.1). Taxonomy (NCBI): domain Eukaryota; kingdom Metazoa; phylum Chordata; class Actinopteri; order Beloniformes; family Exocoetidae; genus Hirundichthys; species Hirundichthys speculiger. The sequence continues at coordinate 206,893 of JAGFBZ010000435.1, read as the reverse complement.
CAGAGTCCTGACTCTGTTCAGACCTGTGGCGGGTCAGTGTTCCCTGAGACAGTCAGTCTCTGGTTCTGACTTCATTAAAGCTGCTGCAGGACAAACAAAGCAGACGGCGCTTTATCAGGAGGAGCAGCAGGTGTGAATTAATCAGGCGAGAAACCATAATTAGTAACCGAAACCTACCCCAACCCGACCGGACTGACTCAGTGGGATTTATGGCCCTAAAATAAACCTTCACATGAGGCTAGACGTTAAATAAACGAACGATAACGTCCTGTTTCCACTGCAGATTCAGTGGAACATTTAACCCTTTCCTGACCGTTCCCAGCCTTTCTGCTCCACTGGCACAGAACCACTGAAACAGAGCGCAGGCGCCCCCTCTGGATCTGCCGTGGAACTGCAGCCTGTCTCAGGACGTGTCCCAGGAACGGTCCACATGCCAGGAACGGTCGTCACGCCTCTGTGGATAGAAGTCACAGCAGAAATCAGTTTGTTACAAAATCAGATTTTGTTATAAAAGTAGTAAATGTAGGTTAAAAAGTCACAGATTTGTACTGTTTATGTTACAAAAATCCCAGTTTTACAAGAAATTTTACCTTCTAAAGAAAAGCCACAATTTAGGAACAAAGTTTTGAATTCTTTCTTAAAATGTCACAATTTTACGTCACAAATGTTTGTGATTCTTCAGTAAATCTAAATTTTCCTTTAATTTTCCTTTAAAAAAAATTGTGGAATTTGTGGAAAAAGTTGACATTTTTTAACCAAAAAAAATTGAATTTATGGAAGAAAACTCACTAAGTGATGACTTCACATTTAAAAATTTGTGAGTTTTAGTGAAAGAATTTCACAATTTGTGTTCCAAAAATTGTGATTTTACAAAAAAAAATGTGATGGTTTTACATTAAACAGTTTGAGCGCTAGCGCCCCCATGTGGAACCGCTGCCGTACATCAGCAACGCCACATGGATCTGGATGATTGACGCCTCTGTGGCATCTTCACAGCCAATAGGATCAGTTCATTAATCCACGTCAGTGCACCGTCCAACCAGAACGAAGAAAAGACTTGATGTCTCTGAGACGAGCCTGGCAGTTCTTACTGAAGAAACACATGAAAAGTGAGACCTGTTCAGTTTCAGGTCTTTGTTCCTTCACAGAAACATTTTAAACAAACCATCATAGAGAAGGAAATCAGGCAGCAGATAAGACGAAGACGAGGAGGAGGAGGAGGAGGCTTATCAGCAGGAGGAAGAATAGAACAGTCATAGAAGGAAAACATCCCACAACAACTCCGCCTCCATGTTCTTTGATTTTCCACCACTGAAGCCTCCAGCAGCTGTTAGATGGTTTCAGTTGTCTGTTGGGTTCAAACGCCATTCAAGAACAACAAGTAAACCCACACGGCCCCCATGGCAGCATTTATTAATAAACTAAAATCCTAATAAAATCCTCTGACAGTCGTTGACCAAAGTTGTTCTCAGTATTCGTGAAACACCAGCTACCTCCTCCAGTTCTAGCAGGAGACACCAAGGTTTGAGCGATGGTTGGATATTATTTAAGCGATGGTTACAGATCGTTTGAGGAATAGTTAGAGACTGTTTGAGGGATGGTTGGGATCATTTGAGGAATACTTGGAGACTGAGGGATGGTTAGGATTGTTTGAGGAATAGTTGGAGACTGAGGGATGGTTGGGATCGTTTGAGGAATAGTTGGAGACTGAGGGGTGGTTGGGATTGTTTGAGGTATAGTTGGAGACTGAGGGATGGTTGGGATCAATTGAGGAATAGTTGGAGACTGAGGGATGGTTGGGATCGTTTGAGGTATAGTTGGAGACTGAGGGATGGTTAGGATTGTTTGAGGTATAGTTGGAGACTGAGGGACGGTTGGGATCGTTTGAGATATAGTTGGAGACTGAGGGATGGTTGGGATCGTTTGAGGAATAGTTGGAGACTGAGGGACGGTTGGGATCGTTTGAGATATAGTTGGAGACTGAGGGATGGTTGGGATCATTTGAGGAATAGTTGGAGACTGAGGGACGGTTGGGATCGTTTGAGGAATAGTTGGAGACTGAGGGATGGTTAGGATTGTTTGAGGAATAGTTGGAGACTGAGGGATGGTTGGGATCGTTTGAGGTATAGTTGGAGACTGAGGGATGGTTAGGATTGTTTGAGGTATAGTTGGAGACTGAGGGATGGTTAGGATTGTTTGAGGTATAGTTGGAGACTGAGGGATGGTTGGGATCGTTTGAGGTATAGTTGGAGACTGAGGGATGGTTAGGATTGTTTGAGGTATAGTTGGAGACTGAGGGATGGTTGGGATTGTTTGAGGTATAGTTGGAGACTGAGGGATGGTTGGGATTGTTTGAGGTATAGTTGGAGACTGAGGGATGGTTGGGATCGTTTGAGGTATAGCTGGAGACTGAGGGATGGTTGGGATCGTTTGAGGTATAGTTGGAGACTGAGGGATGGTTGGGATCGTTTGAGGTATAGTTGGAGACTGAGGGATGGTTAGGATTGTTTGAGGAATAGTTGGAGACTGAGGGATGGTTGGGATCGTTTGAGGTATAGTTGCAGACTGTTTGCGGGATGGTTGGGCACTTTTTGAGGAATGATTCTGGACTGTGTTGATATCTAATGTTCCATAGACTTAGACCAGTGTTTTCTCTTTCAGACAACCCAGACGGTCCTCTTGGTGGTGGCAGCCTTCACTGTCTGCTGGATACCCCACCACATCATTGTCATGTGGGTTGAGTTCGGCAGCTTCCCACTCAACGACGCCACCTTCACCTTCCGTATCATCTCCCACTGTCTGTCCTATGGGAACTCCTGCATCAACCCCGTCCTCTATGCCTTCATGTCTGAGAACTTCCGCAAAGCTTGCCACCAGGTCCTTGGTCGCCATTGCATTTCCTCGCCGCCTCCCAATGTTCCAACTTCAGTCCGGTTCCGTTTGGACAACTTCTCCACCACACACTCCACCACCAACGTTTGAGGACAGGCCATCTTCTGCTCAACTGGAGCTGGTCACATGACTGCAGGAACTAACCCTGTTGTGGTGGGTGAAGCTTGTCCAGCCGCAGAACTAACTGAGAAAAACTGATGAAACATGGACACTTCTAATAAAAAACAGACACTTCTGTCCTGATTTGTCCAGATTAGTCTCTCTTTGTTTTGTGTGTCTCTTTAAGTAAAGTTTATTCAATCATAAAAATAAAGAAACTCAACAATTCTCCGTTTTTATAATGTCCAACCTAGATATACTCTGACTCTACAGACAGGAATCTGAACAGTCCTGGATAAACCATCCCAGTGGGCATCTGATGTCAATTCAACATCAATATGACATCAAACACTGATATCAAATTGTCATCATAACTTGGTCAAAAACATAAATTAACATGACATCAGTCCTTTGACATCAATTTGATATATGTCAAATAATGATTGTACTGATGTTATTTTGACATTACTTCAATACCAAACTTTGAAATTTCTCCCAAATAATTATATTTATGTTATTTTGACATTGTTTCTATGTCAAACCTTTGCAATAAAAAAGCAAAAGCACAGATGGAAAGATCCTGCACCGCCTTGTATTGAAAACAGAATTGGCTTTATTTACGTAGAGAGTCTCACGGGATCGTCATCAGGATTAAAGGCTGATGAAGGTCCTGCAAGACAGAAACGACCTAAATGAAGCCAATTCTCTTTAACATACAAGACAGTGTACGAGATCTTTCTGTAGTGTTTTACGCACATGACCTTTAAAATAGCAATTATATAAAGTGTATTGTCTACAGTACTGTAATTATAACATGTTTGGCATCATCTACGCTGAGTTCTATATTTGCTATTGCTCCAATACTTTCCCCCATGGCTTTCTCTCTCAATGATCAAACATACAAGTATAACAAAACATTTTTATTCTGAAACAAATCATCAAAGTTTGGATCGATCTCCACAGCTATAACGGGTAACTACAGGTTAAAACTACAACAGCACAAGTGAACAACAAAAAACTAAACTAAACGCTGTCAGCTGCAGCAGTCTTCGGCCACCACCACCTTTTCTGTCTGGCGCTGAGCGCAGATAAGCCGCCATCCATGACACGGATGTGGTCTCATGTAGACCGATGTGACCTGATGTGACCTGATGTGGTCTGATGTGACCTGATGTGACCTGATGTGGTCTGATGTGACCTGATGTGACCTGATGTGGTCTAATGTGACCTGATGTGACCTGATGTGGTCTGATGTGACCTGATGTGACCTGATGTGGTCTGATGTGACCTGATGTGGCCTGATGTGACCTGATGTGACCTGATGTGACCTGATGTGACCTGATGTGACCTGATGTGACCTGATGTGACCTGATGTGACTGATGTGACCTGATGTGACCTGATGTGACCTGATGTGACCTGATGTGACCTGATGTGACCTGATGTGACCTGATGTGACCTGATGTGACCTGATGTGGCCTGATGTGACCTGATGTGACCTGATGTGACCTGATGTGGCCTGATGTGACCTGGTGACCTGATGTGACCTGATGTGACCTGATGTGACCTGATGTGACCTGATGTGACCTGATGTGACCTGATGGATGTGACCTGATGTGACCTGATGTGACCTGATGTGACCTGATGTGACCTGATGTGATGTGATGTGGACCTGATGTGACCTGTGACCTGATGTGACTGATGTGGCTGATGTGACCTGATGTGACCTGATGTGACCTGATGTGACCTGATGTGACCTGATGTGACCTGATGTGACCTGATGTGACCTGATGTGACCTGATGTGACCTGATGTGACCTGATGTGGTCTGATGTGACCTGATGTGACCTGATGTGGCCTGATGTGACCTGATGTGACCTGATGTGGCCTGATGTGACCTGATGTGGCCTGATGTGACCTGATGTGACCTGATGTGACCTGATGTGGCCTGATGTGACCTGATGTGACCTGATGTGGCCTGATGGCCTGATGGGTCTGATGTGACCTGATGGTGACCTGATGTGACCTGATGTGGACCTGATGTGACCTGATGTGACCTGATGTGACCTGATGTGACCTGATGTGACCTGATGTGACCTGATGTGGTCTGATGTGACCTGATGTGACCTGATGTGACCTGATGTGACCTGATGTGTGACCTGATGTGTGACCTGATGTGACCTGATGTGTGCCTGATGTGCCTGATGTGACCTGATGTGACCCTGATGTGGCCTGATGTGACCTGATGTGACCTGATGTGACCTGATGTGGACCTGATGTGACCTGATGTGACCTGATGTTGACCTGATTGACCTGATGACCATGATGGGACCCTGATGTGACCTGAGCCTGATAGCCTGATGTGACGGATGGATGGATTTATGGATGGATAGATGGATGGATGGATGGATGGAGGGACCATGAACCCCAGAGCCATGGAGGACCATGAACCCCAGAGCCATGAAGGACCACGAACCCCAGAGCCATGGAGGACCATGAACCCCAGAGCCATGGAGGACCATGAACCAGACAACCATGGAGGACCATGAACCCCAGAACCATGAAGGACCATGAACCCCAGAGCCATGGATGACCATGAACCCCAGAGCCATGAAGGACCATGATCTCCAGACCCATGGAGGACCATGAACCCCAGAGCCATGGAGGACCATGAACCCCAGAGCCATGGAGGACCATCAACCCCAGAGCCATGGAGGACCATGAACCCCAGAGCCATGGAGGACCATGAACCCCCCAGACCATGGAGACCATGAACCAGAGGCCATGGAGGACCATGAACCCCATGGAGGAGCCATGGAGGACCATGACCCCAGAGCCATGAGGACCATGAACCCCAGAGCCATGGAGGACCATGAACCCCAGAGCCATGAAGGACCATGAACCCCAGAGCCATGGAAGGACCATGAACCCCAGAGCCATGGAGGACCATGAACCCCAGAGCCATGGAGGACCATGAACCCCAGAGCCATGGAGGACCATAAACCCCAGAGCCATGGAGGACCATGAACCCCAGAGCCATAAATGACCATGAACCCCAGAGCCATGAAGGACCATGAACCACAGAGCCATGAAGGACCATGAACCCCAGAGCCATGAAGGACCATGAACCCCATACGACAAAGAAATGGGAGAAGGAGGGAGGGATGGCTGGATGTGGAGCAGCCCACAGAAGGTGTTTTATTGGGCCCTATTGGAAGTCCCACGATGATGACAAGCCACCAGATAAGGTTGTTGGAGGAATCAAAGTGCAACGCATCAGCATGTTTTCTGATATCCTCAAAGGTGAATGGAAGATACCTGAGGAGTGCCTGAAGACAGATACACAGGTAATAAACATCCTGCTGGTGGCCTGCTGGAACCAGGACTGGAGGAGCTGGAACCAGGACTGGAGGAGCTGGAACCAGGACTGGAGGAACTGGAACCAGGACTGGAGGAGCTGGAACCAGGACTGGAGGAGCTAGAACCAGGACTGGAGGAACTGGAACCAGGACTAGAGGAGCTGGAATCAGGACTGGGGGTACTGGAACCAGGACTGGAGGAGCGAGAACCAGGACTGGAGTAACTGGAACCAGGACTAGAGAAGCTGGAACCAGGACTGGAGGAGCTAGAACCAGGACTAGAGGAGCTGGAACCAGGACTGGAGGTACTGGAACCAGGACTGGAGGTACTGAAACCAGGACTGGAGGAGCTAGAACCAGGACTGGAGGAGCTGGAACCAGGACTGGAGGAGCTGGAGGACTGGAGGAGGAGGAACCGGAACCAGGACTGCAAGAACTGGAACCAGGACTGGAGGAGCTGGAACCAGGACTGGAGGAGCTGGAACCAGGACTGGAGGAGCTGGAACCAGAACTAGAGCAGCTGGAACCAGGACTGGAGGAACCTGAACCAGGACTGGAGGAGCTGGAACCAGAACTAGAGCAGCTGGAACCAGGACTGGAGGAGATAGAACCAGGACTAGAGGAGCTGGAACCAGGACTGGAGGAGCTGGAACCAGGACTGGAGGAGATAGAACCAGGACTAGAGGAGCTGGAACCAGGACTGGAGGAGCTGGAACCAGGACTAGAGCAGCTGGAACCAGAACTAGAGCAGCTGGAACCAGGACTGGAGGAACTGGAACCAGGACTGGAGTAGCTGAAACCAGGACTGGAGGAGATAGAACCAGGACTAGAGGAGCTGGAACCAGGCCTGGAGGAGCTGGAACCAGGACTGGAGGAGATAGAACCAGGACTAGAGGAGCTGGAACCAGGACTGGAGGAGATAGAACCAGGACTGGAGGAGCTGGAACCAGGACTACACTGTAAAACCTTTTTGGTGTAAATTTACTGTAATTTACTGGCAGCAGTTGTCAGTAACCTACTGTATTTTTACAGTATTAAGCTGTATTTGAAAATTACAGTATATCACTTTAAATGAATCTACAGTTCATTGCTGTAAATTTACAATATTCTTTATAGTGCATTACTGTCTATTTACGGTATTTATACTGTATTTGAATCTACACTATGTATCCTGTATTTTATGATAATTACAGAATGTAACTGTGATATTACTAATATTACTACTACTACTTCTACTAGTAATAATAAAATGACAGCAGGCCAATATTCATTGTGCAGTTCCATTTCAAATATTTATTAAAACAGAAACAGTGCAGTACAGCTAGGCCTGAGTAAACCTTAACTTCCTGTATTTAACAAAGGTTAACAACTTTTCATTTTAAGTACAGTACATAATATATCTGGTAATTCACTGTGACAATTTTGTTTTCATGAGAAAGGAATATCAATGTGTTTTAACAAACCAGGAACATAGTTTGCATCAGTGTAACGTAGAGAAGTCAACAGTAAACAATTATGAAAATCTTCTAGACCATCTTGACGCTTTTCTTGCTTTGTGCCTTCTCATGGCTCGCTTATGTGCTCCTCTCAGGATTGATGTCAGTGCAGTTTCTGAAAAACAACAGAGAAAGACAAAACTATCTTTCTTTATAGTGATCTGGGTCTATGAATGCGGCATGTCAGACAAGAGCATGTTCAGTACAAGTAGTAACACAGGAGGTTGAACCGCGTTAAAAAGGAGTATTGGCTATAACAACATGAACAGAGCCAGTAGTTATGTTTGTAGTTGCTGTTCTTACGTCTGTTGTGGAAAAAATAAGATCCGATCTTGATGAGAAAATCAAAATAGAATTTATCAAAGAGAAAAGAAACAAAATACAAAAAAATCTTATGTGCACATAAGGAGAGCTGTCAGTCAGTACTCCACAGAATACTGAATGAGGACTCTGTCAGACAGAGATGAGGCTTTTCTCTTATAACAAGACAAAAGGTGTTGATTCTTCTACAGGTTTTTGCATACAGAGTGGATCACAACAGGTAGTGGTGAAGGCAAAGGGACATTTGTCTTAAAACAGACAGATTGAATTTAGGGACGTTTATTCAGTTCCTTGATCAAGAAGTTATTTACTTTATGTTGATTAAATTTAGGAATGTTTATTCAGAATCACAGCTGACCCCCGTGCTTGCCTTTTGGCAGACATTATGATGTGTATTGGTCTTGTTAAGAAAGACAAATCACTTTTAAACATATTGTTAAAGACAAATAAAATAAACAAAATTACAAGATGAATAAACCAAATAAAAATTTCCTCCACACGTCAGACACACCATTGGATATCACAACAGGTTATTGGACAATAGAGTTGTTTGAAGAAAAGTCAGTCAAGTTCTGTGGTCCAGTATATGTGAAAAAGCAGCTACCTCTGAATGAATTCCAGCGTGCAGCTGCTTCATGTTGAAGCTGCAGTAGGACGAGAAGACCACAGCAAGTCCAAGCACAAAGCACGTTTCCTCACATGGCACCGCTTTTTCTTTACTCAACATCCAACGCTGGTTTTACTCCCTCATTGGACCTAAAAAAAAAAGATTACAAGTCAGAAACAGAGAACAAAAATAACAAAAATAATGGAATCAATCTCTTCTGATCATTTTTGTATGGCAAAATATGGTGATTCAGTTACTTAAAATTTGAGTTTGACAAGATGAAAAAAATGAACATGTTTGACCAGGACAGAACAATAGGTGTACTATGAAATACTCTTACTTCCTGCTCTCGGTGGAGGCAGTCGCATTTCTGTGAGCTCCTATCTATCTGTCCCTGCTGCTTCCCTTCGTCTTGTCTGAGCTTTTTTGGAGCCTCACTCGGCATAATATTCAAATCTCTAATCATGGATCTGGTCAGCTGGTTTCTCAATGCAATTAATCAATTTTTCTCAAAGAGAAAACAGGACACAGGAGAGTCCTCTGGTCCCGATTGAACACTGGCTGGATACATCAAGGATTCTTATGGATGGAATCTGCGATGTCTTCCCCCCCGTTCATTGTGGACGCCAAAGTTGTCTACCTATTGGGATTTATGATCACAGGATTTCTGCTGTTTGGAGTTGGCGGATACCTGCTGTATCGGAAAATTTATGACACGGCAGCTGCCATCCTGGACACCATTAACCTGCCTGCCGTGTGTGTTGGAATGAGCCGCGCTGTGAACACTCAGACTGCTGCTCTTGGTGAGCTGAACCGAAAACTGGAAGTGATTCTAGTGACGTATTTTGAACTCTCTGGCGAAATGGATTCGATCCTGGAGAAGTTGCAACGCTGCTCAGGGAGAATTGATCTGTAATTGGAGTTATTCCCGCCGAGATGAAACCAGCAAGAACTTTGAAGGCAGACAGAATTATGTCAGTCTGACCCCAACATTCTTCTCTTATCTGAATCTGGCTCCCCTGAAACGAAGCTCACCTCCAAGGCCGGCCTTCGACCTAATCTCCCCTGAATATTATGACTTTTTGACGCTCCTTCCCCGACCCCTCCCCTTTTCAAACAACACCTGTGGCTCCAGACCGAACTGGGACAGGGGTCACTGGCTTACGCACACACATACACATGCACACACACACACACTTCCCGCCCCCTGCCCAACTGCCTCTGCTGGCTCCTGGCTGTTTTTACCCCCCCACGCTTGACGGACTGGGCACTGCGCGCAGCGAGCGCATGGACTGTTTGGCTGGACCCCCCCCCCCATACCTCCCACCCACCTCTCATGTCTTAGTCTTAAGTTTGTCTATGCTTATTTGCTATTTGTTGAGGGTTTTTTTTGTGAATCTCACAACATGCCCCTCAAGGACATGTTGTGGGACACGTTTTTTTACCCTCTCGCCCTCCTCTCCCCATGTGATCGTATTTTCCTCTGATAAGGGGAGCGCTGCTACAAGTGGCTGCTGACCCCCCAGACACCGTCGACTCCTGTCTAACATGTTGTTGTTTGTTTCTGTATGTTTTTCTTGGACGATGTACTGGAAATGTTAATTTCACTGTGTTGGGACGCTGGCTCAGTGACAAATAAAGGCATTCTGATTCTGAAATAGGATATAACAGTCAGAACTGTGAATAAAACAATAAAAATTCAATCATAAGTATGCTTTTTGTTTGCTGTTGTTAAATAAATAATTTAGATCCTCTGATTTTAGGACATCCACGATGTTATTCATATCACCCTCAGATATATCTAGAGTCACCAACTTCTGAATGAGCTTATGAAACAGATGAGACTGACTGGCATCAAGCTCATCCTGTAAATCCTCAATAATGGTCTGGATTACTGAAGATGGGAGGAACAGTTTTACCTGCAGTTGAAGGTAAAATAAAGCCAAACTGTTTAAGAAAAAGGATTCATCAGCACTCAGGAAACATATCTGATAGCTCTTCCTCTCTATCAGCATCATCCAGAACGTTCTCTTGTACACCTTTGTTCTCTGCTAGTTCACCTGAACACTCTGGCTGGATAACTCCTCCACCAGCTGAGGTCGAAGATCTCGAAATGTCTCACAGCGCATTGTTTGTGAGTTCTTGATACATGAGATCAAAATGAAAACACAACATGGAACCTTTTGTCACAGTTTCTAAATGGACAACAAACTGTCCTGCCCTCTAATGTGTCCCCTTTAAGAGAGACAGTAAATATAAAATACTGTCATACCGTGTAGTGCAATAGTCCACCTGACAAGACATTATGTCATTAACAGTGCATTGTCCTAAAAAGTCACTTTCATCTGATGCCCTTTGGTCTTTAGTTGGCTGATCTCTGTACACGTGTTTTGGAATATGCGGTTGCAGAAAGGTTGAGCACATTTGAAGGTCAAGTTTCTGACTTTTTTATGAATTTCATATGCCTCACATATGCACATTTTGTTTCACAGTTATGGCTACACAGCTCACAAGGAATTTTGGAAAATAAAATGAAGTATCCAGCGTCTCTAAAGTCTGCAGATAACGCCATCCTGAACTGACACCTATAGAGGTCAATCAAAGAAGGTTCACATCGACCTTCCCTTTCTGAATCCGGACCACCAGGACTCAGCTCTCTGGTTGCTGGTGGATGAGTCTTATTACTCCAGAGTCGTAGTCGGTGTGGTGGTGCAGGGTCCTGTTCTCCATAACCACCATCAGTCCTCGGTCTCATGGCAGTGACACCCAGGTTCCTTAAACATGACAGGAAATAGTGAACGATCACAGCTGGGCTATTACCTGTTGGTCCACATACAAGCCAAAGGACGTTTCATGAAACTCCATCGATACACCCTGAAAGAGCCAAACCGGGTCATCCGTGTGCCACATGTAGTTCGGCCCCCATGGAGCGGCAGGTTCTCCTCCTGCATGCTCCTCGAACTTTTGTTTAGGTAACCAAAGAGCTGTCCAGGCCCACGAAGCTCCAGGGGTGCTGGCCTGCTGATGACGTCAGTGGAGGAGAAATCCTTCCTGCGAGACAACCCCCATCATCCAGTTTACTCAGAGACCTCAAGCTGACGCGTACACCGCATACACATGACATCACATCCACAAAAACGAATGTCCCTCATTTAAATATTGGCTGCAGCATATCTGCTTCTTCTGTTTGTTCTAAACACCAACCACACGAAAAACAAAACTGAGTCAATGGGCTCATACTGGTGCCACAGACTGGACAGAACGCCACTGGACATCTGTCCACCCTGGTGATGACCTCTGGGTCAACCACCAGAACCACAGAGGCCTGCCGGGTGCACCTGTTCCACGTCATCACGTGGTGTTTCGTACCTTGAAATGAAATGAAATAAAAAAAAAAAAATACTTTATTTATCCCATAAAGGGAAATATTGAGTTCCTCTCGGCCACCGTACATCTGCCTGAACGATCTGTATGAGGAAATAAATCAAAGTTAAGTGAAGCGCCGTTGTTTCAACGGTGTTTGGATGTTGAAAAAGAGCCATTGTAGTTCTCACTGTCACCAGCAGGTGGCGGTGACGCACCACAACGGTGCCTGTCAACGCCTAATAACGCCACGAAGAAGAAGAAGCGCAGAAGAAGCGCAGAAGAAGAAGAGGCCTGTTTCGCTGTCAGACGGGTCTGGTTCTGGGTCTGGGTCAACACCGACTCCCTGAACCGGTCGGAACCAGTCATGGTGGACGTGGAGGACGAGAGCATCCTGGCCTCGGCGTTCCGGGACAGCTTCCCGGACAGCTGGAGGGAGAGGCCGGACTTCGTGGCCTACCTGTCCGAGCTGAGCTCCTTCGGCCTGGAGAAGCTGAGCCGCGAACCGGAGCGGCTGGCGGAGGAGCGGAACCAGATCCTGCAGCACACCCGGGAGCTGGCCTTCTCCAACTACCAGACCTTCATCCGAACCGCCGACTGCACCGAGCACGTCTACCGGGACTTCAGCCGGGTCGAGGGCTCCGTGTCCCGCCTGCTGGACAAGCTGCCCCGGTTCGGAGAGAAGTGCAGGTGAGGGCCGGTTCTACGCTGTCGGGTTCTGGTTCCGGTTCCAGGGCAGAGCTCTGTCTGGGGCCTCACGTTATTAACTTAGGAGGGAAAAATCACACATTTATAGAAGAAAAACAACTTGTAGTTTTAATATTGGCTAAATAGAACCAACAGCAGTAGACTGCACTTCTAGACCGCTTTATCCTCACCAAGGTGCCCCAGAGCGGGTTACTTTACCCGCTCATTCACCCACCAGTGGGCAGGTGGACAGTTAGAGCTGGGATTGAACCACCAACCTCACAGTGACTGGACGACCCGCTCTACCAACTGAGCTACAGCCACCCACAACAAAGAGTCTCTGAGTTTTAGGAACTAATCAAATAAAAAACTAAACATTACAGAGGAAACCATGAGCTAAACATTCACCTGTAAATACATGAGAATCAGAAAAGCTGTGACAGCTGCAGGGAAGAACATCTACGGGGTGGGGGGGGTCAGCCGGGGGGGCGTGGGGGGGGTTGGTTGGTTGGTTGGTTGGGGTCAGCCGGGGGTCGTGGTGGGGTTGGGTGGTTGGGGTCAGCCGGGGGGGGGGGCGTGGGGGGGTTGGGGTTGACTGCAGTGGAGAAGCGCCTGTTGTTTGAAGTCTAGACTCTGGAGTACCCTCCAGTTCCAGACGAGGCTCGGTGGGCTCCTTCGGTCGGTGGCGGGCTCCTTCAGTCGGTGGCGGGCTCCTTAGGTCGGTGGTGGGGTTCTTCGGTCGGTGGCGGGCTCCTTCGGTCGGTGGCGGGCTCCTTCGGTCGGTGCCGGGCTCCTTAGGTCGGTGCCGGGCTCCTTAGGTCGGTGCCGGGCTCCTTCGGTCGGTGGTGGCTCCTTCGGTCGGTGGTGGCTCCTTCGGTCGGTGGTGGGCTCCTTCGGTCGGTGGTGGGCTCCTTCGGTCGGTGGCGGGCTCCTTAGGTCGGTGGTGGGCTCCTTCGGTCGGTGGTGGCTCCTTCGGTCGGTGGTGGCTCCTTCGGTCGGTGGCGGGCTCCTTCGGTCGGTGGCGGGCTCCTTCGGTCGGTGGTGGCTCCTTCGGTCGGTGGCGGCTCCTTCGGTTGGTGGGGGGCTCCTTCGGTCGGTGGTGGCTCCTTCGGTCGGTGGTGGGCTCCTTCGGTCGGTGGTGGGCTCCTTTGCTCGGTGGTGGCTCCTTTGCTCGGTGGCGGCTCCTTCGGTCGGTGGCGGCTCCTTCGGTCGGTGGCGGCTCCTTCGGGCGGTGGCGGGCTCCTTCGGGCGGTGGCGGGCTCCTTCGGGCGGTGGCGGGCTCCTTCGGGCGGTGGCGGGCTCCTTCGGGCGGTGGTGGCTCCTTAGGTCGGTGGCGGGCTCCTTCGGGCGGTGGCGGGCTCCTTCGGTTGGTGGTGAACCCCCCCAGCTTTAGTCTGGCCACCTGCCTCATAGACGTGTTCCCAGAAACCCTCAGAGACCACAGGTGTGGCGTCTGTGTGCGTTCAGGAGCTTCATGAAGGAGGCTGAGGAGATCGGGGCCAGCCGGCGGATGAACAGCCTGACGCTGAACCGCCACACCGAGATCCTGGAGATCCTGGAGATCCCTCAGCTCATGGACACCTGCGTCCGCAACGCCTACTACGAGGAGGCGCTGGAGCTGGCGGCGTACGTCAAGAGGCTGGAGAAGAAGCACTCGGCGCTGCTGGTGATCCAGGTGAGTCCAGGTGATGGTAACAGAACCTAAATCTGGACGCTCGCTGACACGGACCCGTCCAGTCCAGCTTGAACCTGGTACTGGTTCTATTTCTGGCCCTGGTCCTGGGCCTGAACCTGGTTCTAGTTCTGCCCATGGACCTGGTTCTGGTCCTGGTTCTGGTCCTGGTCCTGAACCTGGTGCTAGTTCTGCTCATGGACCTGCTCCTAATCCTGATCATGGATCTGGTTCTGGTCCTGTTTCTGGCCCTGGTTCTGGTCCTGGTGCTAGTTCTGCTCAAGGACCTGATCCTGATCATGGACCTGGTCCTAGATCTGGTCCTGGTCCTGAACCTGGTGCTAGTTCTGCTCATGGACCTGATCCTGATTATGGACCTGGTTCTGGTCCTGGTTCTGGTCCTGGTCCAGAACCTCGTGCTAGTTCTGCTCTTGGACCTGGTCCTGGTTCTGGTCCTGGACATGGTCCTGGTCCTGGTTCTGGTCCTGGTTCCGGTCCAGCTCTTTAAACCTCTCTATCTCCGGTATCTTCAGGGAATCGTCCGTGAGGTTCGCCAGTCAACTCAGCTGATGCTCAACCAGCTGCTGCAGCAGCTGCGCAGCAACTCGCAGCTGCCCGTGTGCCTGCGCGTCATCGGCTACCTGCGGCGGATGGACGTGTTCACGGAGGCGGAGCTCCGGGTCAAGTTCCTGCAGGCGCGTGGCTTCTGGCTGCGCTCCGTCCTGGCCGCCGTCCCCAACGACGACCCCTACTTCCACATCACCAAAACCATAGAGGCCTGCAGGGTGCACCTGTTCGACGTCATCACGCAGTACCGCGCCATTTTCTCTGACGACGACCCGTTGGCCCCGCCCCCCGCCGGTGGGCAGGCGGCGGTGAATGAGGCTGCCATCTTCCACGGCTGGGTGGTGCAGCAGGTGGCGGACTTCCTGCGAACGCTGGAGAGGGACCTGCGGCGAGGCGTGGGGGGCCGTCTGGACTCGCTGCTGGGCCAGTGCATGTACTTCGGGCTGTCCTTCAGCCGGGTGGGGGCGGACTTCCGCGGGCAGCTGGCGCCCATGTTCCAGCGGGTGGCGGCGGACGCCTTCGGCAGGGCCGCGCGGGAGGCGGCCGACAGGTTCCAGGAGGACATGAACATGTACACGCTTATCGCCCTGCCCTCGGTGCTGGGGGGCACCGTCCCCCCCGCCCCTGGTGTCCAGCCCGGCACCTTGCAGCCCCCGATGTCCCTGCTGGACTTCCCGCCGCTAGCCTGCTTCCTCAACAACATCCTGACCGCTTTCAACGACCTCCGGCTCTGCTGCCCAGTCGGACTGGCGCACGACGTCACCAGATGTCTGGAGGACGCCCTGCACACGGTAAGCAGCGACATGCTAACCAGAAACACGCTAAACCTGTTATACGTGTGTGAAACATGGAACTGGCGCCTGTAACTCAGGTTCTTCATGAAAACCCGAGTTAGATGTGTCGGGCCTGGAATCATTTCGGAAATTAAATTTGCACCATGTGGTGTAGCAGTCCAGAACCTCCGGCTGGTCGGGAGAACGTCCAGCTGGTGGAAGAACCTCCAGCGGTTGTAGACATCTGCGGCGTTAGTCGTTTGTAGTGGTGGTAGACGTCCTGCAGCGGTAGACGTCCTGCTGTGGTAGATGTCCTGCAGCGGTATTCGTCTGCGGCGGTAGACGCCTGCGGTTGTAGACGCCTGCGGTTGTAGATGTCCAGCGGCGGTAGACGTCCAGCGGCGGTAGACGTCCTGCGGCGGTAGACGTCCTGCGGCGGTATTCGTCTGCGGCGGTAGACTCCTGCGGTTGTAGATGTCCTGCGGCGGTAGACGTCCTGCGGCGGTAGACGTCCTGCGGCGGTAGATGCCTGCGGTTGTAGACGCCTGCGGTTGTAGACGCCTGCGGTTGCAGACGCCTGCGGTTGTAGACTTCTGTGGTGACCGCCCTTAGGCCGTCCCCCACCTTTCAGCAAAATTCGCTGTTTTGAAATCAAAAAGGGTGACTTACGTGAATCGTGTAGATCCGAGGAGTTTTCTTTTTTCTTTTTTTTTGGGGGGGGGGAGCATACGTTCACATTTCCTAGCTGCATTTACCAGTGGATTGAATTTGGTAAGTTATGGTTTCAATCGTTTTCATTTTTTGCGGTAAAACAAAGTTACTGCTGTTCGCTACAGCTAACGTTGAATAGGCCCTGTGGAATCCGCCGTCACGGAATCGCAGAAATTCAAATTGCATATTTTTATTTAAATTTGCGTAAACCCGCTAACTTTTCTTCCAACGCAAGCCGCATCTCGGCGCGTACAAGAGCGCGTCCAAATGGTCACATGTGGACGTGGACAAACGTCTCCACCGCTGGAATTAACTCTTGTATAAAAGCGTGAACACCTGAGAAAATGGCAGAGATCGTCTTAAACGGCTTGTTCGCCAGTTAAACCACAGACGACCAGAGCGTGTTTACTGGGAGGACCCAACTATCTGGGCGCGCCCACACTTCTCACCTTTTTACCCCCTGACCCGTTTTCATGCCTGGCTCTGTGTCTGCTCGTGTCAGGTGACCCGTCAGATCGTGGCGTTCCACCGCGCCGAGGCGTCGGCCCTGAGCAGCAGGGAGGCGGAGCTCTTCGTCCAGTTCTGCTGCTCGTACGCCGAGGACCTGCTGCCGTTCCTGAACCGCTGCCTGCAGCTGCTCTTCCCGCCGGCCCAGCTGGCTCTGGTTCTGGGTGAGTACGCATGGGAGCGCTGGACCGGAACCAGTCCTGCTTATTTTAATTAGTCCTTTATTTCTGCAAACATACACTCAGAGAAAACGACGAGTCCAAAATCTGGACTTTCTGTAAAGTCACCCGTGTTAAAAAAGTAAAAAGCTGTTTTTTAGAAACTTAAAATTTCGCAAAATTGACTTTTTGACATCATTGAATGATTTTGTCATAAAAATCAATAACTTAAAGCTGCAACTTTTCTACGGTGATGTAGCTGCTCGATCAGGGGGAGGGGCTTGAGCAGCACCTGGACTCGACCTGAGCAGGTGAAGGGGGAGGGGCTTAAGCAGCACCTGGACTCTACCTGAGCAGGTGAAGGGGGAGGAGCTTGAGCAGCACCTGGACTCTACCTGAGCAGGTGAAGGGGGAGGGGCTTAAGCAGCACCTGGACTCTACCTGAGCAGGTGAAGGGGGAGGGGCTTGAGCAGCACCTGGACTCGACCTGAGCAGGTGAAGGGGGAGGAGCTTGAGCAGCACCTGGACTCTACCTGAGCAGGTGAAGGGGGAGGGGCTTAAGCAGCACCTGGACTCTACCTGAGCAGGTGAAGGGGGAGGGGCTTGAGCAGCACCTGGACTCTACCTGAGCAGGTGAAGGGGGAGGGGCTTGAGCAGCACCTGGACTCTACCTGAGCAGGTGAAGGGGGAGGGGCTTGAGCGGCACCTGGACTCTACCTGAGCAGGTGAAGGGGGAGGGGCTTGAACGGCACCTGGACTCAACCTGAGCAGGTGAAGGGGGAGGGGCTTGAGCGGCACCTGGACTCTACCTGAACAGGTGTAGGGGGAGGGGCTTGAACAGCACCTGGACTCAACCTGAGCAGGTGAAGGGGGAGGAGCTTGAGCAGCACCTGGACTCTACCTGAGCAGGTGAAGAGGGAGGAGCTTGAGCAGCACCTGGACTCTACCTGAGCCGGTGGCTGATGTGAACGTGCTCGGCTGTGTTTGGTGTCTGCAGGTGTTCCCGCCTCTCAGCTGCACAGGTACAGCGGTCTGGGCTGCATTGACGTCGCAGCGGTCCTGCTGCCTCTCGACTTCGTTCTTCCTGAGAAGGAGCCGCCGCCACCGGAGGCCGACATCGAGCTGAGCGTCCTCACGGCTGAAATGAAGGTCACAGAAGCGGAACCCGAGTCCTCCTGGTCCGGTACCGGAGACTCCAAGGAGGGCGAGTGACCAGACTGGACCTGTCCGGAGTTGTGGAATCTTCTGTGGGTCGGCGGTTGAATTAACATATATTTATAACGACGTCTGGGATGCTATGGAAACATTCCTCTATATTTTCTATAAATGCTCACTACTGGGGGGGGCGTGGCTTTGCTATTTTTTTTTCTATCTCTGCCAGAAAAATGTCATAAAGAAATTAAATCCATTTGTCTTCCATCTCTGGTTCTTCTTATCACAGCTGACACCAACAGAACAGTTTCACTATGTGGTCAAACAACTGAAAGAAAAAAGCCTGCCGTGCTAGCTAGAATAGCATATACGTTCTCTATGAACTCCATCAAACGGGTGCCATTTATCAACGCACACAAGGCTGATTCTGGCTCCCACAAACACTGGAGGGAGGTGTCATCACCTGCAAAACATTCGTAATACACGCAAAAATGTAGCACTACGTGAAATGTGAAGCATTAGCGTGTTAGCAGGAGTTGGTAAAAATGTCAGATTTACAGTTGTGGCACAAACTAGTTACTAATAAAGTGGCTAACATCTGAAACATTAGCGGTGCAGGCCGCAGTCATTAAATGCCTTAAATGTTAGTCATGATCAATATTTAGACAAAAAACATTTTCCTTATATGTTAGCATTGTTTCACCCCAAATGCTAACAGTCAATAGTAGAGTTTAGTCGTTAACGCTACATGCTTGAGCAAAAACCATATTACTACCTAACCCTCTACTTGGTAATAAAGCTATTAGCAGGATGTCATTAACATGCTAGAGTAAGCAATTCAAAATATGAATATCAACAAAACATTAGCAATACAAGCAAAACAAATAAGGAACACCATGAAGAGTGAGTGACGCTCAACGCTCCAGTTGTTTCACATCTTCAGACTAGAAGCTCCTGCCGGTCAGATCACATGACCAGAGGCTACACACCAGGGAAACTGGACATGTGATTATCTGAAGTTTTATTATTACATTACAGCTGGTACATGCAGCCGTTCATCAGAGCTCCACCTCCACCACAGATCAGTAACAAGTAGTTCATCCATCATTCCAACCAGCTGCAGGAGACCTGATTCTGTTTGTCTGAGCAGTCAGTGAACACATCACCAGATCAGCGTGTCCAGGAAAGACTCCTACAGGGCCACTTGTAGCTCTTCAGGGAGTTCTGGGCGGAGGCCCCAACTTAGTAAAGACCCTTAAAGTTGAAGTCTGTGGCGATGCATTAATCTGTTTTACACACACATATGTACGTGTTTGTGTGTATAAACAACAGAAAACAGGCTCGACTTTATAATCTTAAATTGTAATTGAGATAGCATGATGCTGTAAATTTTTCCACAGAGACAAGACTAAGAATCACTCCAAAAACACAAGGAGAAAGGATTAATGTCTGCAAAACCTGAACAAATGTTTGCAATTCACACAAAAGAAAGATATTTATGAGCAAAATGTGAATGATTGGCACGTGCAACATGTTAGCAGTGCGTGGTGATGCATCAATGTGACACTTTAGGCTAAACACACCTAGCCAGATAACATGATTTTAGCTGAGCTAGCATTATACTGAAATTTTTGCGAAATGAAAAAAATCCTCATACTTTTGCTTTAGACGAATTTCCGAGTAAATAAAGTCAGAACTGATGCTCGGACGTCATGCCAGCTTGGATAGTCTCAGCTAAATCTGTTAGCTAGCTTAGCTTGAATTTGAATGTCAGATTCAGTGAAGCCGTTTATTTATTTTAGGGGTGGCCCCGTCACACTGGAACAGGTGCACACTGGGGGGCCCCAAACATCCCCCCATCCTTGTGAGTCTGTCAAGTCTGTGAAAAATGAAACGGTCATGGTTCCTCATTGCAGAAGGACAGGGGACACGGTGGTCCAGTCCTTCCATGGCGCTGATGGACTGTAATGTCATCACTTCTTTTTGACAAACTTCTTGCGGGCGGCGTTGGGGTTGGCCCGCTTCCTGCCTCCTCCGCCGCGGCCATCTCTGATCTGCAGGTTGGCGGCTCGGCTGTAGATGTCATTCTCGCAGAACGGCGACGAGCCAGCCAGGTAGTCTGGGTCGAAGACATCCGTCTTCTGGCGAGCCTTCTGGGAGAGCCGCTGCTGGGGGAAGCGCTGGTCCTCCACCAGGTGGGGGTTGCTGCCGTGTTTTCCGCCCTGGGGCAGTGGCAGCGAGTGCTGCGACACAAACGTGACAGTCATGTGACGTACTGAATACAGTCGCGTTGAACAGCAATTCTTACAATACCAGTTAACGTTATTAGTTTGATTCAGCATGCTAACTGAATACATCTGTTAAACTAGCGTCTTGGCTCTGAGACAGTAGCCAGCTAGCCTGTAAATCAGATATACCAAGTTAGCAGAGTAAACTAACCACCCAATGCCAACCATCAGTTCTGATTTAAGATGTTGGAGTTTAAATTAGCATGCTAGATACTCTTCTGTTCATCTACACTTCTGTTACACGCTAGCTAGCCAATAAATAAGGTTTGCCAAGTTGGCAGAGTAAGCTAGTTGACCAATGCCAACCATCAGTTCTGATTTAAGAGGTTGGAGTTTAAATTAGCATGCTAGATGCTCATCTGTTCATCTACACTTATGTTACACGCTAGCAAGCCAGTAAATCAGATATGCTAATTTAGCAGATTAAGCTAGTCTACCATTGAGTTTGAACTGTCAGTTCTGATTTAAGAGGTTGGAGTAAAATTTAGCATGCTAGGATGTTCATCTACACTTCTGTTACATGCAAGCTAGCCAGTAAATCAGATATGCTAAGTTAGCAGATTAAGCTAACCTACCAATGAGTTTGAACTGTCAGTTCTCATTTAAGAGATTGGAGTTAAAATTAGCATGCTAGAATGCTCATCTGTTCATCTACACTTCTGTTACATGCTAGCCAGCTAGCCATTAAATCAGATGTAAACATCTACGATTTAAGGTCATGCTTTTAGTATTTTTTCTCTCTGTAACAAAGCTGTAATTTGACTCGTAATTAAGTCAAAAATCTTTTTCTGGTTCATTTGTTGGTTCTACTGTTTCAGAACTAAATCTGAACAAAAAAAATAAATACTAACGACTCAAGTATTAGTTGATATTTACGCAGCGTTTTTACAGTCACAAATGTCTTCTTTTATATTTATTCGCCCACAACCAAATAGTGTTTTATTTTTCATATTTTTAAATGCCAGTCCTTCTTACCCGGAGTCCTCTGGGGTTCAAGACTTTGGGGTTCCTGGAGAAGTGCATGTGGACACTGCCATCTTGGTCCAGCGTCACTGCCACCTTCTTCAGCGTCTGGTTCCCACAGTGAGGACAGAACACTCGGGTCATGTTGCTGGTGGTTCTGGAATGACAGCAGGTTCATGTTTGTGACGGGGCCACTTCTGGAGACACATGGACACCAGGGGCCCCATAGACACCAGGGGTCCCTTAAATACCAGCGGTCACTGTAGACACCAGGGGCCCCACAGTCACCAGGGGCCCCATAGATACCAGGGATCTCTTAGATACCAGCGGTCCCTTATATAACAGGGGCCCCTGTAGACACCAGGGCCCCACAGACACCAGGGGTCCCTTAAATTCCAGCGGTCACTGTAGACACCAGGGGCCCCACAGACACCAGGGGTCCCTTAAATTCCAGTGGTCACTGTAGACACCAGGGGCCCCATAGATACCAGGGGTCCCTTAAATACCAGCGGTCACTGTAGACACCAGGGGCCCCAGAGATACCAGGGATCTCTTAGATACCAGGGGTCCCTTATATAACAGGGGCCCCTGTAGACACCAGGGGTCTCTTAGATACCAGGGGGACCCTATAGACAGTAGTTAAATTATATCTAATTTTAGAATTTTATTTTATAAGAACTGATATAAACATGTATTTCTTGTAAATTTAAGTTTATAAAGACAGAATTTTAGTTCAAATGTTTTGTTTTCACATTTATAAAGTTAAGAAGATCTGAAGTTTAGATTTTTTAAAAATAGATGTGTAAATCTAAAAAAAAAGTTTTCTGTTATTTATTTATAATTAAATGTATCTAAACCTTTCTCTCATCGTTGTTTAATTGCTGGAGTTAATAAAGTGGAAATGAATGACTGAATAAAGTGATTTTTTTTTCTACCTTGTTTTAAATAAACATTCAGTCTGTTTCATAAGTCAATTTACAGATCTCTTCAGGCCGTCACACTCTTGAGACTCGTCAGACACTCTTGAGACTCGTCAGGTCGTCAGACTATTGAAACCCGTCAGACTCTTGAGACTTGTCAGGTTGTCAGACTCGTCAGGTCATTGGACTCGTCAGACTCTTGAGACTCGTCAGGTCCTCAGACTCTTGAGACTCGTCAGGCCATCAGACTCTTGAGATTCGTCAGGTCGTCAGACTCTTGAGACTAGTCAGGTCGTCAGACTCTTGAGACTCATCAGGTCGTCACTCTTGAGACTCATCAGGCCGTCAGACTCGTCATGTCATCAAATTTGTCAGGTCCTCAGACTCTTGAGACGCATCAGACCGTCAGACTCTTGAGATTCGTCAGGTCGTCAGACTCTTGAGACTCGTCAGGTCGTCACTCTTGAGACTCATCAGGCCGTCAGACTCGTCATGTCATCAAATTTGTCAGGTCTTCAGACTCTTGAGACTCGTCAGGGCGTCAGACTCTTGAGACTCGTCAGGTCGTCAGACTCTTGAGACTCGTCAGGTCGTCAGACTCTTGAGACTCGTCAGGTCGTCAGACTCTTGAGACTCGTCAGGCCGTCAGACTCTTGAGACTCGTCAGGCCGTCAGACTCTTGAGACTCGTCAGGCCGTCAGACTCATCATGTCATCAAATTTGTCAGGTCTTCAGACTCTTGAGACTCGTCAGGGCGTCAGACTCTTGAGACTCGTCAGGTGGTCAGACTCTTGAGACTCGTCAGGCCGTCAGACTCTTGAGACTCGTCAGGTCTTCAGACTCTTGAGACTCGTCAGGCCGTCAGACTCTTGAGACTCATCAGGCCGTCAGACTCTTGACACTCGTCTGGCCGTCAGACTCTTGAGACCCGTCAGACTCTTAAGACTAGTCAGGCTGTCAGACTCTTGAGACTCGTCAGGCTGTCAGACTCTTGAGACTCGTCATGTCATGAAATTTGTCAGGCCGTCAGACTCTTGAAACTCGTCAAGTTGTCAGACTCTTGAGACTCCTCAGGCTGTCAGACTCTTGACTCGTCAGGTCCTCAGACTCTTAGGTGTCGTCTGGCCATCAGACTCTTGAGACCCGTCATGTCATCAAATTTGTAAGGCCGTCAGACTCTAGAGACGCGTCAGGCTGTCAGACTCTTGAGACGCGTCAAGTTGTCAGACTCTTGAAACTCGTCAAGTTGTCAGACTCTTGAGACTCGTCAAGTTGTCAGACTCTTGAGACTCGTCAGGCTGTCAGACTCTTGAGACTCGTCAAGTTGTCAGACTCTTGAGACTCGTCAAGTTGTCAGACTCTTGAGACTCGTCAGGCCGTCAGACTCTTGAGACTCGTCAGGTCGTCAGACTCTTGAGACTCGTCAGGCCGTCAGACTCTTGAGACTCGTCATGTCCTCAGACTCTTGAGACTCGTCATGTCCTCAGACTCTTGAGACTCGTCAGACTCTAGGGACTCATCAGGTCGTGATCCAGTCACAGTTCCAGCACCGTCTCTGGTAGTCTCTGGTCTTTCTGGGTCTGGGTCTCCAGGTATCTCACCTGAAGCAGGCGTGACACCTGAGGATGAAGCTCCGGGCCTGTCTGATCACCATCCCACTAACAGACAAGATGTGGAGGCCCATCTGGACCAGAACGTTCTGGAAACAGAACAGACGTTTCACATCAGTGCAGAGCTGTTCTGGTTCTGCTTCTGGTTCTGGACTGTGTGCCTGAGGGAGGCCCAGAACCTGGAAACGTGTCTCCCGTTTACCTGCATGGCGAAGTCAGTGGTCAGACAGCCCACTGTGACGTCACCAGGAGCCGTCCAATCAGCAGAGTCCATCTTCACCTGTTTGATGTTACTGGGAGTGATCCAGCCTCCGCCGTCGTCTTCATCGTCACCTTCAGGCTCGTTCTCTTTGTCCTCGTCATCTGATTGGTTCTCAGAAAGCCTCTGCTCCGCCCCCTCCTCTCTGTGAGGGGGCGGGTCCGACAGGGAGGCTCCGCCCTCATCCTGTAAACAAATAAAACAAACAAAGTCTTGGCTGCTGGTCACATGACTGCCATCAGAACTGACCAGTGACACCAGTCGAAGCAGGGAACTGACCAGTAAGGCCAGCAGGTCCTCGTCGATGGTTGGAACCGGTTCCCTCCAGAACTGGAAGCTGTTGAAGCGTCCTCCATCGGTCGGGTCCGCCGTCTCAGTGAGCGTCTGTCCATCTGTCCGTCTCTGCGTGTCCTCCGTCGGATCCTGACAGACAGACAGACCGTTGACACGGGAACAGAGGAGTCAGAAGGCTGGGGGCGGAGCCTGGCACTCACCAGTAACGCCAGCAGGTCGCCATCAACGCTCGCCAGCGGCTCCCTCCAGAACTGGAAGCTGTTGAAGTGCTGGCCATCGGCCGGCTCAGACTCCTCCTTCTTTGTGGGCGTGGCCTTCAGAGCGCCTGCAGACTTCTGAACAAATAAAGACACCAAGGGTAAACTGTCGGCAGAGGTTTTGATCACCTGACCGCTGATCCCGCCTACCAGTACCTTTGAGGGAAGGTGGAACCCCAACACGTTCACCGGAGCCTCCGGGTGGTGCTGCGTGCTCTGAACGTTCACCTGAAACAGAAAAGACCAGAGCGTTGACATATCGAAGTCCCACAGAGGCACCTAGAGGCAACACCTGGAGGGGAGACCAGCTGCCGACACCTGGAGGTGACACCTGGAGACCACACCAGCAGGCAACACCTGGAGGTGACACCTGGAGGGGAGACCAGCTGCCGACACCTGGAGGTGACACCTGGAGACCACACCAGCAGGCAACACCAGCAGGCAACACCTGGAGGAGACACCTGGAGGGGAGACCAGCTGCCGACACCTGGAGGTGACACCTGGAGACCACACCAGCAGGCAACACCTGGAGGTGACACCTGGAGGGGAGACCAGCTGCCGACACCTGGGGGGGGCACCTGGAGACCACACCTGAAGGCAACACCTGAAGGCGACATCTGGAGGCGACGTCAGCAGGCGACACCTGAAGGTGACACCTGAAGGTAACACCAGCAGGCCACACCAGCAGGCCACACCTGGAGGCAACACCTGGAGGGGACACCTGCAGGCGACACCAGCAGGCAACACCTGAAGGCGACACCTGGAGGTAACACCTGAAGGTCACACCAGCTGACGACACCTAGAGGCCACACGAGCAGACAACACCTGGAGGCGACGCCAGCTGGCGACACCTGTAGGGGACACCAGCTGGCGACACCTGAAGGCGACACCTGGACGACGTCAGCAGACCCTGCAGGTACCTGCAGTTCCGGTTCCTTCTTCAGGTGATCAGAACCCACGTGCTCCAGCTCCAGCTGGTAGGTCAGAGCCAGAACCTTGATGTCGGTGGCTGACAGGCTCGGATAGTCCCCGGTCTTCTTTGAGAACTCCGTCACTGAACGCACAGAAGAACAGAAGAACAGAGGGTTAGAGGGTTAGAAGGTTCTGGTCTGTCTGCTGAGTGGAGAGAGACGGTTTCCTGTCTCTCTACAGAGACCACAGTCCTGCAAAGGTCTCAGGTTCCAGTCCCAGTCTGAGACCCTGTTCTCTCTGTCCTGGTTTCCCATACAGTTCGTTCAGATACCGTGTCTGACGTGCGGTGCGTTCAGGTACCGTTTCGGGCGTGCGGTGCGTTCAGATACCGTTTCGGGCGTTTCGGTGCGTTCAGGTACCGTGTCGGGTCTGCGGTGCCTTCAAGTACCGGGTCTGTGGTGCTTTCAGGTACCGTGTCTGACGTGCGGTGCGTTCAGGTACCGTGTAAGACGTGCGGTGCGTTCAGGTACCGTGTCTGATGTGCGGTGCGTTCAGGTACCGTGTCGGGTCTGTGGTGCGTTCAGGTACCGTGCAAGACGTGCGGTGCGTTCAGGTACCGTGTCTGACGTGCGGTGCGTTCAGGTACCGTGTCTGACGTGCGGTGCGTTCAGGTACCGTGTCTGACGTGCGGTGCGTTCAGGTACCGTTTCGGGCGTGCAGTGCGTTCAGGTACCGTTTCGGGCGTGCGGTGCTTTCAGGCACCATGTTGAGTCCAGGTACCGTGTTGGGTCTGCGGTGCGTTCAGGTACCGTGTAAGACGTTGGTGCGTTCAGGTACCGTGTCTGACGCGAGGTGTGTTCAGGGACCGTGTCGGGTCTGTGGTGCGTTCAGGTACCGTGTCGGGTCTGTGGTGCGTTCAGGTACCGTGTAAGACGTGTGGTGCGTTCAGGTACCGTGTAAGATGTGCGGTGTGTTTAGGTACCGTGTCTGACGTGCGGTGCTTTCAGGTACTGTGTCTGACATGCGGTGCTTTCAGGTACCGTGTCTGACGTGCGGTGCGTTCAGGTACCGTGTTGGGTCTGCGGTGCGTTCAGGTACCGTCTCTGACGCGTGGTGCTTTCAGGTATCGTGTCTGACGCATGGTGCGTTCAGGTACCGTGTCGGTGCGTTCAGGTACCGTGTCGAGTCTGCGGTGCGTTCAGATACCGTGTCAGACGTGCGGTGCCTTCAGGTACCGTGTCTGACGTGCGGTGCGTTCAGGTACCGTGTCTGACGTGTGGTGCGTTCAGGTACCGTGTCTGACGTGTGGTGCGTTCAGGTACCGTGTCTGACGCGTGGTGCGTTCAGGCTATCGTGTCTGATGCATAGTGCGTTCAGGTACCATGTTGAGTCCAGGTACCGTGTTGGGTCTGCGGTGCGTTCAGGTACCGTGTAAGACGCGTCGTGCGTTCAGGTACCATGTCTGATGCATGGTGCGTTCAAGTACCGTGTTGAGTCTAGGTACCGTGTTGGGTCTGCGGTGCGTTCAGGTACCATGTAAGACGTTGGTGTGTTCAGGTACCGTGTCTGACGTGTGGTGCGTTCAGGTACCGTGTTGGGTCTGTGGTGCGTTCAGGTACCGTGTCTGACGTGCGGTGCGTTCAGGTACCGTGTCTCTCGTGCGGTGCGTTCGGGTACTGTGTCTGATGTGCGGTGCGTTCAGGTACCGTGTCTGACGCGTGGTGCGTTCAGGTACCATGTCTGACGTGCTCCGGCAGCGGCTCCCTGAAGTGCAGCTGGTACGGCAGGAAGGCCAGGCTCCTCCTGGTCGCTCGGTCTCTGATCTCGTCCACCACGGCTCTCAGAGTGTAGATGTTCCTACCCACCTCCTGGACCACAAACACACCAGAGGAGCGTTCAAGAACCTCAACATTCACAGTTCATAGAAGAGACTTTTTCTTTATATATTTAAGAATGCATGAACTTAGAAACTGAATTTTTAAATTTTCTTTTTGACTTTAAGCATTTATAATCTCCTTTAGGCTTTAGGTTTATTTTGTTTTCATTTAAAGCAGATTTTCAGGTAAAATTGTGTTTTTTTTAATTTGCAGAAATAAATAAAGGAGTTTTGTTCTGATCTACTTTTCTTTCTGTGGCACTTGTTTTCTAAACTGATCCAGATTTGAGACCCTGCTGCCTCTAAAGACCACCAGACTGAGTCCTGGTTCCTGGTTCTGAAACTTCTGGTTCTGGTTCCATCCTGGTTCTCAGCAGCAGGTCTGAAGAACTCTACAGAACCATCCAGAAAAATACTGGATCTGGCAGGTTTATTCAGGTGGTCCACGTCCAGAGACCACCGTCCCGCAGCGGTCGCAGGTTCTAGTCCCGCCGGTGACCCTCCGCTTTTGGTCTACCTGTTTCTGGGTCTCACCAGACCTGATCCAGAACCAGACCGCACACCTGATGCCGATCCTGGTCCAGATCCAGACCCAGACCTGATCCTGGTCCAGACCAGCTCCACGGCCCTAGAATCAGCTCCAGCCGTCCTCCGTCACCTGACGCTCAGCTGCCAGGTGAGCTGGACTCCCGGAACACGCGCTCGAGCTCGCCACATGTCGGGTCTCACCTGCAGAGGAACTTTCTTCAAAAACGCTCCCGAGTCCGCGACAACATGCTCCACCAGGGTCTGCGCCATGTTGGCCTGCTGACCCAACACCTGCAGCGACCAATCAGGAGCGACGAGGAGGTCACGTGATACGGAGATGCCTTCAAACGCAGCGCCGGTGTCGTAAATGTGACAACTGATCTGGAGGTGGACTCTTCGGGGTCTTCAGGTGGTCTCTGTTCCGGAGGATCTGGAGCCCTGGGAGATGACGGGAAAAAAAAACTTTTTTTTTTCTTTCAAAACAAACAAAAAAAGATTTTTGTTCAGAAAAAAACATTTAGAAACAAAACTTGAAAACTTTTAACAAAACTGTTAAAAAACAGTTGATTGTGTATTGAATCAGAATGGATTTGATTTAGTTTTTTTGTTGTTTTTGTTGGTTTAATTTTGCAGATTTAAAAAGTCAGGAATACTTTTTCCATTTGCAGGTGTATGAAGTCAGAAATGTGGAGATGAACTTATAAGCTTTTTAGTTTATGAGTTAATAAATTTACAGGTTCATGAAATCGGGACTCTGGACTTTTTCCTTCTTGTATTTTTGAATACTTGTGACTTAAATTAAATACTGATTAACTTTTTAAACTTCTTTTCCAGTTTCACTGTTTATTTTCGTCAGAATGTCTAGTATTTAAATATTTCCAGAAATATAGATGTTTTGAATTTTAGAAATATTGTTTCTTTGTTTGTTAATTCTACTTTCCTGTTGTTTTAATGGTGGTTTTGCTAAAGACCCTAATGTCCCATCATGCTAGCTCAGCTAACTGGATCTGGGGCTAGACCTGGACCTGGACCTGGGCCTGGACCTGGACCTGGGCCTGGGCCTGGGCCTGGACCTGGGCCTGGACCTGGACCTGGACCTGGACCATGGCCTGGGCCTGGGCCTGGGCCTGGGCCTGGGCCTGGACCTGGACCTGGGCCTGGACCTGGACCTGGGCCTGGACCTGGACCTGGACCTGGACCTGGACCTGGGCCTGATATAGAGGAGTGAATGATTGAATACAACTAAAAAAATGTTCACAATTATTAATTTGAAAGCTAGATGTATAAATGTTACTACAAACGGGGTAGACATGTTTGGAGATACCTGCTGAGTCGTCAGTTATCTCCCTGCTCCAACCATCTTGCTCTAGATTTTATAAATGCACTCTTAGCCATATCAACATATCATTTGTCTATATTTTCTCTTAGCCCTTTCATTTTAATTTGTTCTTCCTCTGATAAGGACGTTTTTTTTTTGTAGCAAAGAATGACGTTCAATAATGTTATTGAGATCTTTAGCCAAATTATTTATTTTTATATTTTTAGCTTGACGTATTGCTAGTTCTCTGATTTTTAATTTCAAATACTCCCACTTTTGAGAGCCACCAATACCAAAGACCTGTTTTGTTTACAGAACTGCAAAAAAAACATAATCTTTGAGTAGATTAACATTTAATTTTTCTGTTAATTTGTTTCCCGACGCCATTGAAGGCGTCGTGACGTCACATAAAGGTCACGTGACGGTTTGTTGACGGTAGAAGGAGGAGGAGGAGGGAAGATGGCGGCGCGGTGGAGCAGCGAGAATGTGGTGGTGGAGTTTCGGGACGCTCAGGTGGGTCTTCACTGACGTTAGTTCACATGCAGCTGCTGAAAGAGCTCAATCAGAACCAGAAACATGACGTCAGCGGCACGTCAGAGGTTTGAACTGCGACCAGGCGAGATGACACGCTGACGGGTCATGTGACCTGATGAGAGAATAATACCGGCCCGATCTTCAGTTGCAGGTTGATGAAGTCAGAAAATCAGTATTTTCTCTCAGACTTTTTATCTTCTTGTTTTAAAAACTTGCTCATAACGTCATAAGAATTTGAGGAAATCTCTGTATGCCAGGGGCAAGGCTGAAATGTCCAAAAATTATCAGTTTTTTTTTTTAGAAAGAAAAGTAATAATTTATGATTCTTTCATTTCTGTGTTCTTTCTTTCTTTTTTTGCAAATTTGGATGTGTATAATGTCAGAAATTTGCCAATTCCGAAGTTCATTATATCAGGAGTTTATATATATCTTTTGATTTATTATGATTTTTTGGAACAGAAAAATTATTTATTTTTATTTTATTTTAGTCAAATTTGCATGTATATACTGTTCCTAATCCAAAACTTTAATTAAAAAACTGTTGAGTTATAAAGTTATTTTTTTTATTCTTTTTGAAATAATTTTTTCCCCCATAACCTTAAAGGTCAGAAGTGATTTTAACAACTCAGAATTTTTTTCAAAATATATTTTCTATTTAAGTTTTTATGATGTCAGAATTTCTTTTGCTTCATAATTTCCAGATATGTTGCTGTTTTTTAAGTCAAACATTTTCCTTTTAATTTCCAGGTGTATAAAGTTTGTAATCTCAAGCTTTACACATCAATTGCGTTTTTTTTTTTCAATTTTTCAAAGTTGAATATTCATTTTTTCAGAATTTAGTTTTATTTCTAAATTTACAGATTTTGTTATTTTACTTGTTCACTTTTCAAATTTGAAGGTGTATATTTATTCTTTTGAGTTTTTTTTTTTCAAATTATAGAGGAGCTTAACTTACCATATTTCCTCTAACAGCCACAACGTTCCTAATAATAGCTATATAATAATAATAATAATAAAAACATACTGGAAACATAGTCATTCACATGCCAGTGTTGATGTTGTAAAAAGCTGTGAAATGATGTAGGTGTAGTTAAATAATGACGTAAAGCTACCTGAGTTGAGCATCTGGAAGGACGTGGAAATGATGACAGAACAGTATTTTGAATTTTGACGCCCCCTGGTGGTGTTTTGGATGAAAACTGAAGTATGATGGTCTTCTGTTTCCAGGCCACTGCCATGTCTGTGGACTGCCTGGGCTCCCACGCCGTGCTGTCTGGGTAAGTTCTGGTCACCAGAGTCCAGAGTTGTGTTTGTGGGTTCCCGTGAGTGTCGGAATATTAAATGATGAGACATGGTTGTTGATTTGCACCGTCAGCCGTCGATTCCTTTACATGGTGGACCTGGAGGCTCCCTCTGAACTGCCACGTAAAATCGGACGTCACAGTAAATGGGATGTGGGGACGGTCCAGTGGAACCCCCACAGGTCAGAGGCTCACGTCTTCGCCGCATCGGTGAGTCCTGAACTTCATCTCCATGAAATATGAAGAAGTGGACTTCTTCAAAATAACCACATATTAAACCTGGAATCATGACATCGGTGTGTTTCAGAGTAACCAACGTGTGGATCTGTACTCGTGGAAGGACGGCTGTGGGGAGGCCCACACCTCCCTCCAGGGACACACCCGGGTCATCAGCGACCTGGACTGGTCCTGGTTTGATCCGGAGTTCCTGGTCACCAGCTCCGTCGACACGTACATCTATATCTGGGACACCAGGTACCAATTCTGATAAGACTGGAGTTGAGGAGTCAGAACCTGACGACGCTTTTCTTCTCTGAACATATCGAGAGCTGATATAAACCAGTAGAAGTCAGTTGAAGCCAGCTAAAACCAGTTAAGCGAGTTTAAAGAAGTGAAAATCAGTGATTTCTGGTTGAAGCCAGTTAAAGTCTGAGGAGGTTATGCAAGTCAACCAGTGAAAGTTAGTTACAGCCAGCTAAAGCTAGTTGAATCCAGTTACAGCCAGTTAAACCCAGCTGAAGCTGGTTGAATCCAGTTACAGCCAGTTAAACCCAACTAAAGCTGGTTGAATCCAGTTACAGCCAGTTAAACCTAGCTGAAGCTGATTGAATCCAGTTACAGCCAGTTAAACCCAGCCGAAGCTGGTTGAATCCAGTTACAGCCGGTTAAACCCAGCTGAAGCTGGTTGAATCCAGCTACAGCCAGTTAAACCCTGCTGAAGCTGGTTGAATCCAGTTACAGCCAGTTAAACCCAGCCGAAGCTGGTTGAATCCAGTTACAGCCGGTTAAACCCAGCTGAAGCTGGTTGAATCCAGCTACAGCCAGTTAAACCCTGCTGAAGCTGGTTGAATCCAGTTACAGCCAGTTAAACCCAGCTGAAGCTGGTTGAATCCAGCTACAGCCAGTTAAACCCAGCTGAAGCTGGTTGAATCCAGTTACAGCCAGTTAAACCCTGCTGAAGCTGGTTGAATCCAGTTACAGCCAGTTAAACCCAGCTGAAGCTGGTTGAATCCAGTTATAGCCAGTTAAACCCAGCTGAAGCTGGTTGAATCCAGTTATAGCCAGTTAAACCCAGCTGAAGCTGGTTGAATCCAGTTACAGCCAGTTAAACCCAACTGAAGCTGGTTGAATCCAGTTACAGCCAGTTAAACCCAGCTGAAGCTGGTTGAATCCAGTTATAGCCAGTTAAACCCAGCTGAAGCTGGTTGAATCCAGCTACAGCCAGTTAAACCCAGCTTAAGCTGGTTGAATCCAGTTACAGCCGGTTAAACCCAGCTGAAGCTGGTTGAATCCAGTTACAGCCGGTTAAACCCAGCTGAAGCTGGTTTAATCCAGTTACAGTCGGTTAAACCCAGCTGACGCTGGTTGAATCCAGGTACAGCCGGTTAAACCCAGCTGACGCTGGTTGAATCCAGTTACAGCCGGTTAAAGGCAGCTGACGCTGGTTGAATCCAGCTACAGCCAGTTAAACCCAGCTGACGCTGGTTGAATCCAGTTACAGCCAGTTAAAGGCAGGTGAAGTTGGTTTAATCCAGTTACAGCCAGTTAAAGCCAATTGAAGCTGGTTAAATCCAGTTACAGCCAGTTAAAGGCAGCTGAAGCTGATTGAATCCAGTTACAGCCGGTTAAACCCAGCTGACGCTGGTTGAATCCAGCTACAGCCAGTTAAAGGCAGCTGGCGCTGGTTGAATCCAGTTACAGCCAGTTAAAGGCAGCTGAAGCTGGTTGAATCCAGTTACAGCCGGTTAAAGGCAGCTGAAGCTGGTTGAATCCAGTTACAGCCGGTTAAACCCAGCTGACGCTGGTTGAATCCAGCTACAGCCAGTTAAAGGCAGCTGGCGCTGGTTGAATCCAGTTACAGCCAGTTAAAGGCAGCTGAAGCTGGTTGAATCCAGTTACAGCCGGTTAAAGGCAGCTGAAGCTGGTTGAATCCAGTTACAGCCGGTTAAACCCAGCTGACGGTGGTTGAATCCAGCTACAGCCAGTTAAAGGCAGCTGGCGCTGGTTGAATCCAGTTACAGCCAGTTAAAGGCAGCTGAAGCTGGTTGAATCCAGTTACAGCCGGTTAAAGGCAGCTGACGCTGGTTGAATCCAGTTACAGCCGGTTAAACCCAGCTGACGGTGGTTGAATCCAGCTACAGCCAGTTAAAGGCAGCTGACGCTGATTGAATCCAGTTACAGCCGGTTAAAGGCAGCTGACGCTGGTTGAATCCAGTTACAGCCGGTTAAAGGCAGCTGACGCTGGTTGAATCCAGCTACAGCCGGTTAAACCCAGCTGACGCTGGTTGAATCCAGCTACAGCCAGTTAAAGGCAGCTGACGCTGGTTGAATCCAGTTACAGCCGGTTAAACCCAGCTGACGGTGGTTGAATCCAGCTACAGCCAGTTAAAGGCAGCTGACGCTGATTGAATCCAGTTACAGCCGGTTAAAGGCAGCTGACGCTGGTTGAATCCAGTTACAGCCGGTTAAAGGCAGCTGAAGCTGGTTGAATCCAGTTACAGCCGGTTAAAGCCAATTGAAGCTGGTTGAATCCAGTTACAGCCAGTTAAACCAAGCTGACGCTGGTTGAATCCAGTTACAGCCAATTGAAGTTGGTTGAATCCAGTTACAGCTGGTTAACGAAACAGTTGAAGCCAGTTGGAACTGATTGGAACAGGTTTTCATTTTATTTCTAGTAAAGCATCTCATACTTTGTATCTCATTCATTAAATTGTCATAAATCTGTGAGTAGAAGTGCACATCGATCACTACTTTACTAAACACCTGCTCTGAATTTATGAACGCTGCTTAAGACATAAGAGCAAGTGAACGCTTGTGAATTCCAGTTGATCGGAGGAAAAACGCAGACATTTAATGGCTCGACTTCATTCCAATGAAGTATTCAGAAGGTGAAGAAGAAATGGTTTGATTTGATGTTGGAAGCTGGCTCTGAGGCTGCGTTCAGGTTCATTAAAAAAAACTTAACAATAAAATCAAAGTGGCCAAATGCTGATGAGCAGACACCTCTGATAGTTTCTGTTTCTCCACAGAGACACCCGGAAACCCACAGTGGCGCTGTCGGCTGTTGGTGAGTGTCAAAGGTCACTGCTGGTCCTGATGCGTTCAAGGACCGTCCAGCATCACACACTTAGAAATCTGTAGATTCACCAAACATTCCTCTCCAGGTGTCCCTGAATGCACCAGTATAAAAATCCCACAACAACACAAGTTTGGTTTTATAAATGTGATGATTCATGGATGTGGTATCTGTGTCTGTCAGCTGGAGCATCTCAGGTGAAGTGGAACAGGAAGAACCAGCACCTGCTGGCGTCCAGTCACGACGGAGATGTTCGAGTCTGGGACAAGAGAGTGAGCTTTGCCTCCACTTCTCATCCTGCATTCATTTTCCTGTTACATCAGAACAAAAGTGCATCTGAGTATTAGACAAATACGGGCTCAGATGTGTTTATTCACCGTGACATTTAAGTTCCCTCACTGCTTCCTTTTTTGAGCAGAAGCCCAGCACGGCGGTGGAGTACGTGGCGGCTCACCTGTCCAAGATCCACGGCCTAGACTGGCACCCTGACAACGAGTTCATCTTCGCCACATCCAGTCAGGACAACTCCGTCAGGGTGAGGACACGCAAACAGAACCAGCAGAAGGGGTTTCACGTTTGTCCACGGCCATGTTAACGCGTACGTTTTGTGTGCAGTTCTGGGATTACCGACACCCAGAAAGTACCTGAACATCCTGTCATGTCAGGTGCCGGTGTGGAAGGCCAGGTACACGGTGAGGGCCGCTAGTTGGAAGATTCTGGTCAACGTCGGGTGTTTCCTGAGTTTCTGATGTGTATTTTTGTGCTTCTGCAGCCGTTCTCCCACGGTCTGGTCACCGTCATGGTTCCTCAGCTGCGGCGGGAGAACAGCCTGCTGCTGTGGAGCACGCTCGACCTCAACAGCCCCGTCCACGCCTTCGTAGGCCATGACGATGTGGTTCTGGAGTTCCAGTGGCGGCCGCAGAAAGAAGGTAAGCCCCTCTGCTGGTGCTCGCTGCTGATGTTCGCTGCAGGTGCTCGCTGCAGGTGCTCGCTGCTGATGTTCGCTGCTGATGTTCGCTGCAGGTGCTCGCTGCTGATGTTCGCTGCAGGTGCTTGCTGCTGATGTTCGCTGCAGGTGCTCGCTGCTGATGTTCGCTGCAGGTGCTCGTTGCAGGTGCTCGCTGCTGATGTTTGCTGCAGGTGCTCGCTGCAGGTGCTCGCTGCTGATGTTCGCTGCAGGTGCTCGCTGCTGATGTTCGCTGCAGGTGCTCGCTGCTGATGTTCGCTGCAGGTACTCGCTGCTGATGTTCACTGCAGGTGCTCGTTGCAGGTGCTCGCTGCTGATGTTCGCTGCAGGTGCTCGCTGCTGATGTTCGCTGCAGGTGCTCGCTGCAGGTGCTCGCTGCAGGTGCTCGCTGCTGATGTTCGCTGCAGGTGCTCGCTGCAGGTGCTCGCTGCAGGTGCTCGCTGCTGATGTTTGCTGCAGGTGCTCGCTGCAGGTGCTCGCTGCTGATGTTCGCTGCTGATGTTCACTGCAGGTGCTCGTTGCAGGTGCTCGCTGCAGGTGCTCGCTGCTGATGTTCGCTGCAGGTGCTCGCTGCAGGTACTCGCTTCTGATGTTCGCTGCAGGTGCTCGCTGCTGATGTTCGCTGCAGGTGCTCGCTGCTGATGTTCGCTGCAGGTGCTCCGCTGCTGATTTGTTCAGCTGCTGTGATTTTTCTGCAGGTGCTGCAGGTGCCTCTGCTGCAGGTGCTCACTGCTGATGTTTGCTGCAGGTGCTCGTTGCAGGTGCTCGCTGCTGATGTTTGCTGCAGGTGCTCGCTGCAGGTGCTCGCTGCTGATGTTCACTGCAGGTGCTCGTTGCAGGTGCTCGCTGCAGGTGCTCGCTGCTGATGTTTGCTGCTGATGCTCGCTGCTGATGCTCTCTGCAGGTGCTCGCTGCTGAAGTTCATTGCTGGTGCTCTCTACAGGATGAGATCAGCTACGAAAAGTTAGAGAGTAACTTAAAAACGGGACAAGAAGGTTGTAACGAGAGGTTTTGAAAGAGAGCGAGAGAGAAAGGGGGGCATCTTGTGAAGCAGCCGGAGTTCCTAGTACAAAGAGGGAAATCCCCATAGACGGAAAAGGGAATAAAAATTCTTAATCTGAACTAATAAACAGTTCTCTGTGTAATGGTTAAGCCGGTTACCGGCAGTGATTACACCTGATATCTGTCGTGATTCTGGCTTTCAATGGTGGAGTGAGACACCAATCTGACCCATGTGACCACCTTACCAGACAGTCCAGAGAACGTTTTCAGCGTCGGTCGTTCCAAGCGAACTGCGGTGGACTATCCGTAGCTCCTTCGATCTGAACGACTGACTGGTTCTGGTGGCAGTCGGCTCCTTTCTTTGGGTCGGTCACAGGCCGGGTGGAGGGTCGCTGGCTCCGCGAGTCTCCACAACAGGGGTCCTTTGGTGGTGATGTGGGCGTCACCCACGCTCTGCGCCAGCCAAAATGCAGGGACAGCCACAGGTTAGGCTGACTTCAAAGTTCAAAACAAATTGATCTTAGGTCCAAAAGAAGAAACGAAAGGGAAAAATCAAAACTTAACGAGTTATATCAATTAAACAAAAACAAAATGTTTTAATTGCAAGTCTCTACAAGTTGCAGAAGTGTCCAAAAAAGATGAAATAATGACTCAGATGGCTCCAGATGCACAGAAACTTAGTAATTAACGACGTTCAAAAATTATGAGAAGAGCAGACAAAAACGAGATGAAAAATTACTCACAAAGAGAAGCAAAAAATACGAAGTAAAACTACGAGTTAGAGAAAGGAAAACTTTTGATTTAAAGTGACGAATAAAAATCTCTTATAGAGAAAAAGGGAATCTGACTCAATAAAATTATTCTAATGAAAAAGAAAATAACCCTTGGGAGGAAATAAAAGGTCAAAAAGAAAACAAGAAAAATTCATCGAGGTTTAACGCGTGGACAAAACCAACAGATGGTTCAGGAAACCGGCGGCAGATTCGAATAAGCCGCGTCACAGGAAATCAATGAAGAATAACGAATAGTAACTAAATGAGAGACCTTTGTGGAGTAAGTCCAAAATTAAATGAGAGAGAGTGAGCGATCAGCTAAAAAATACATTTGGTATCCAAGATACCAGACGCAAAAATCGATAATAAAATAAAGGAAACGAAACGGAGAGGTACATGAGGTCCGTGTCGCAACAAAGGAGGGGGTTGAGAGCCGAGATAACGTGATGAAAAAAGGAAAAAAACAGAGGAGACGAAGAAGAGGCAAAAGAAAAAAAAGAAAGAGGAGCAAACAAATAAAAAACGTATTACTTATACTTTAGGGTCCCGCCCTGAACAAACCATAACTGACCAGTAGGTGCCCTGGGAGGACACGTGCTATTCCAAACTGAGTCTTGATTGGTTTCAGTCAACTGGGTAATAAACTTTGAACATTCCATTCGAAAGTGCTTTTCAGGAGAGAAAGTGGAACACATTTTAAATACAACAATAAACATTTCAAACTCAATTTAACAAAGTTTTTCTTATGTTGTTTGTCTTTGTATTGTCTTTATTCACAGTTATAACTTTTATAGTTATATAGTTATAACTGTCAAGAGTTCACAGCAGCCGTCTGAGAAAAGGGAGCGTGTATTCCTCCAAAATAGATTGAATTAATCAAAGAGAGACAAAAGGGAGGCGTGGATCCCTACAACGTGTTCACTGCAGCTGCTCTCTACAGGTGTTCGCTGCAGCTGCTCTCTACAGGTGTTCGCTGCAGCTGCTCTCTGCAGGTGTTCGCTGCAGCTGCTCTCTGCAGGTGTTCGCTGCAGCTGCTCTCTACACTGCAGCTGTGCTCTCTCTGCAGCTGCAGCTCTCTGCAGGTGTTCGCTGCAGCTGCTCTCTACAGGTGTTCGCTGCAGCTGCTCTCTGCAGGTGTTCGCTGCAGGTGTTCGCTGCAGCTGCTCTCTACAGCTGCTCTCTGCAGGTGTTCGCTGCAGCTGCTCTCTGCAGGTGTTCGCTGCAGCTGCTCTCTGCAGGTGTTCGCTGCAGCTGCTCTCTGCAGGTGTTCGCTGCAGCTGCTCTCTGCAGATGTTCGCTGCAGCTGCTCTCTGCAGGTGTTCGCTGCCGCTGCTCTCTGCAGGTGTTCGCTGCAGCTGCTCTCTGCACACTGGCACGCCGGGGATTTTCTTAATTAGTCTAAGCAGAATTTTCTCACAGAATATTTCTTCATTTCATTTTTATTTCAAATATTATGTAGAGAATCACAATTGTTTTGTTGAAAAATTTGACATAGTTTTTTTTTATTTAATTATTAACACTTCTGCAAAGACAGAAAATGTTTTTCTATTTCTATTTTGAAAATGTTTAATGCAGAAATTATCTTCGTCTTGTACATTTCTGATTTTATTTCATGAAAAATTGTGGTCTGTTTTGAATTTAATTTTTTTTTTATATGGTTCCTTTTTGCGTTTGCATTAAGTCTTCTAACTGCTGTCATGGACTTTCATGAAATTGACTTTTTTCTAAAAAAAGAATCTCACATTTTTTGTCATATACTTGCAACTGTTTTCTGCAAAAACCTTTCTCATAAAATTCACTTTTTTTTTCTCATAAAATTACTTCCCTTTTTTGTGAAGAATCTCAGTTTTTTTGGAAACAATGAGGGATGTTTTGTGTTGTTGTGTGCAGGATCAAAGGACTTCCAGCTGGTCACCTGGTCCAGGGACCAGACTCTGAGGATCTGGAGAGTGGATCCTCAGCTGCAGAAGGTCAGTGTCCATGAAGATGAGCCACCACAGACGACCCTGGTTCACTGAAGTCTAAGTTGTTGTCCTTATGCAGCTGTGCGTCAGCGACGTGGAGGAGCTGATGGAGGGGATGTCCCTCGCCGTGGAAACAGAGAAGTCCCTGTCGTCTCAGGAGCCAGAGGGCCAGCTGAGTGTGGGGCCCCCAGACAACCAGCAGGGTGACAAAGCACAGAACAAAACTGAATCATGCGTGTTTAAAATGAGTAAAAGCTACAGGTCTGTCGGGTCTGAAGACGTGTCGTCCAGGTCTGCAGCATCTGAAGACGTGTCGTCCCGGTCTGTCGGGTCTGAAGACGTGTCGTCCAGGTCTGTCGGGCCTGAAGACGTGTCGTCCCGGTCTGTCGGGCCTGAAGACGTGTCGTCCCGGCCTGTCGGGCCTGAAGACGTGTCGTCCCGGTCTCTAGTGCCTGAAGACCTGTCGTCCCGGTCTCTAGCGTCTGAGGACGTGTCGTCCTGGTCTCTCGTACCTGAAGACGTGTCGTCTTGGTCTGTCGGGCCTGAAGACGTGTCGTCCCGGCCTGTCGGGCCTGAAGACGTGTCGTCCCGGTCTCTAGTGCCTGAAGACCTGTCGTCCCGGTCTCTAGCGTCTGAGGACGTGTCGTCCTGGTCTCTCGTACCTGAAGACGTGTCGTCTCGGTTTGTCGGGTCTGAGGACGTGTCGTCCCGGTCTCTAGCGTCTGAGGACGTGTCGTCCCGGTCTTTCGTACCTGAAGACGTGTCGTCCCGGTCTCTAGCGTCTGAGGACGTGTCGTCCCGGTCTCTCGTACCTGAAGCGTGTCATAACGATGTGCGGTCCGTGTCTCAGATCCAGATGGTTCCCTGAGCGCCGGTACTCGTCCGGACTCGGCGGCTGGTTCCAGTCTGGCTCAGACTCTGCAGCAGGAGTTCTCTCTGATCAACCTGCAGATCAGAAACGTCAACGTGGAGGTGAGGCGCTCAGGTGGAGGTGAGGTCGGGTCCAGAGGGGTCCGGCAGGAACCTGAACAGTGTTTGTGTTGCAGATGGACGCCATGAACCACAGCTGTGTGGTGTCGGCCCACTTCGGCAGCCACCAGGTCCACCTGGTGGTCATCTTCCCTCCTCAGTATCCCAATAATGCCCCACCCACTTTCCAGTTCGTCTCCCCGACAACCATCTCATCCACCATGAAGACCAAGATCCAGAAGGTGAGAAGCTGAAGTAGTTTCCTGTCTGTGATCTGGTTCTGGAGGAGTTAATCTATTGTTCTTTCGTATGTTGGTCCAGTTCATTTCTGTTTTTAAATAACTCTGAAGGTCTTAAACAGCATCTCAGTCCGGTTGAGGTCTGGACTGTGACTTTGAAAAAAAAAAAAAAAAATCAAGATGGCCGCTGCCTCGGTGTGTTGGTGCGCGTTGTTTTGTTTTGCTTTGTGCTTCAACTCTGTTTTTTGTGATGGTACCCAGAGCTCATGAACATCAGAGCAACAACTCCAAGTTTTCTACTCTTTCCTTGATATTATTTTCCAGGACGTTTTCAGCCGCTACAGAGACAAGTAATCACGTCGTACACTGTATCAGTGTACGACGTGATTAATGTTTTTTTTTCTACAGTTGTAACTTGCATTTACCCAGACTGTTTCTATGTTTATTCCTCAGACATCTGATGTGCAGTCTATGGCTGTAATTTATGTATGAGATAATCTCATACAATTATGAGAAAATTATGACAAATTTATCATAGAATAATGCAAACACACCCACAGATTACACCGTAGCACTTCATTGGCAGGAACAACTGGAGTTTAAATTTTCAATAAATCACTGAAGAACAATTTCCTGAGTTTCATCTCAGTTTAGTGCACAACTCAGTTTACTTTACACAGCTGGCATTTTTAAAACATAATAAAAATCAAAATCACTGCCAAAATAGCCAAGCAGAACATAAATTTTCATAAATATAACTAAATATCAAAATAAATATATTTGTATCCTGCAGTGCAAAAAGGTCAATGTAAAACAAAGCAATATGTCATTCTAATAAAAATGTTACCTAAAAAAAAAAGGCCACTTGGAGAGTGGAGGGGAAGTGGGCAGGAGAGGAAAGGAAGAGGGAAACGGAACGCACTTGCCTTCGTTCATTAACGGCCCAGACAATCACAGGTCAACCACATGTCGTAGGTGTGGCGCCATACTGCCTCTTATAATAAGAAATACCTGCAGACAGCATGGATGTATTAGGAGAACCGGCCATAGGACCAGAATGGCGGCCACGTAATGATGTGACCGTGTTGGTGATGTCTGTCACTCATCAGAGGACAGAGAGGAGCCGATGGTCATCGGAGTGAAAAACCTCACACA
This sequence comes from Hirundichthys speculiger, assembly GCA_018398805.1. Lineage (NCBI taxonomy): Eukaryota > Metazoa > Chordata > Actinopteri > Beloniformes > Exocoetidae > Hirundichthys > Hirundichthys speculiger. The sequence continues at coordinate 165,108 of JAGFBZ010000435.1, read as the reverse complement.
CGCCGACACTTTTCAATTTACGGTCGCTACTTTTGTCTCAAGGCGCTAAGTTCTTAATGCGGTCTGAAAAGCCGCTAAATGCTGTGACAAAGTCAACTGGAAGCACTCGTTGCAGGACTGCGCTAAGCAGACATGTGAATTTGATTGATTGGTAGCTTCACGTGGGGCGCTGCGCCAGCTAGAGAAGCGCTGCGCCTCAGTGTTGATGACAGACGTTTATGCGCATAACTTTTAACACGTTTGCATTCGCTCACAAGATGGGGAGGATGAATAATTTTCCAGGATACCTTAATGGTTTCCAGGACATTTGGCATTTTTTCCTCATTTTCCATATGTTTTCCATGACTGGAAAATTGGTCAATCATTTTCCAGGTTTTCCAGGTTTTCCAGGACGCGTGGGAACCCTGACTCAGCCCCACCTGCCCCCATCACCCTCTGTGACTCCACTATTGACACTGTGGAGTCTTTTTGCTTCCTGGGAACTGTCATCTCCCAGGACCTTAACTGGGAGCTGAACATCAGCTCCTTCATCCAGAAAGCACAGCGGAGGATGTATCTTCCTGAGGCAGCTGCAGAAATTCAGTCTGCCGAAGACAATGATGGTGCAGTTCTACACCTCCATCATTGAGTCCATCCTCACCTCCTCCATCACCATCTGGTCTGCTGCTGCCACCGCCAAGGACAAGAGCAGGACCTGGACTCCTCCAGGACTCTGAGACCTGGACCTGGACTCCTCCAGGACCCTGAGACCTGGGCCTGGACTCCTCCAGGACCCTGAGACCTGGACCTGGACTCCTCCAGTACCCTGAGACCTGGACCTGGACTCCTCCAAGACCCTGAGACCTGGACCTGGACTCCTCCAGGACCCTGAGACCTGGACCTGGACTCCTCCAGGACCCTGAGGCCTGGGCCTGGACTCCTCCAGGACCCTGAGACCTGGACCTGGACTCCTCCAGTACCCTGAGACCTGGACCTGGACTCCTCCAAGACCCTGAGGCCTGGACCTGGACTCCTCCAGGACCCTGAGACCTGGACCTGGACTCCTCCAGGACCCTGAGACCTGGACTCCTCCAGGACCCTGAGACCTGGACCTGGACTCCTCCAGTACCCTGAGACCTGGACCTGGACTCCTCCAAGACCCTGAGGCCTGGACCTGGACTCCTCCAGGACCCTGAGACCTGGACTCCTCCAAGACCCTGAGGCCTGCAGGAAAGATGGCTGATCCCTCCCCCCCCGGACACCAACTCTTTGAGTCACTCCCCTCTGGCAGGAGGTTGCGGTCCATCAAGACCAAAACCTCACACCACAACAACAGTTTTTTCCCATCTGCTGTCAGCCTTATCAATAAGACCCAGAACCCCCCGACACCCCCCACTCTCCACCTCTGACTCTGACACTGCTGTCACATTGACAGAACTCAGAACACTATGGTTACATTAACGCTCAGTCTGGACTACCTGTTCATTTGCACATTTTCATGTCACATCACTCTTGGTCGCTCTGCCCTTAGTGCTAAAAACAGCTTGTGTATATATATTTATATCGCAATATTTTTAGTTTACATTGTTATGTTTTTCCCTTAATTGCATGCACCATCATCGCCACAACAAATTCCTCGTATGTGTAAAATCGTACCTGGCAATAAAGTGATTCTGATTCTGATTCTGATTTGGGTTGTTCCAGAACCCTGATTCTTTTCTAGCCGTTCTGATGTAGGTCTGCTGCTGTGCGTTTGTTCAGATCCTGAGAGACACGTCGCTCCAGAAGGTGAAGAGGAACCAGAACTGTTTGGAACCGTGTGTCCGGCAGCTTGTGTCCTGCCTGGAGTCTGATATGGTGAGAAAAACCGTAACCATATCCAGATTCTGACCAGAACTGGAACCTGAACCAGAATTAGGATCTGATCCTGAACCATGTTCAAATCCTGAACTATAATCAGATCCTGGACTAGATTCATGCCTGATTCTGAATAAGTTTCAAACTTGATCCTAGACCCGATAAGAACTGATTCTGAACCAAATTCAGACCCAATTCTAAACCAGACCCTGAACCAGACTCTCAATCGGACAGTATCTGAACCTGAACCATATTAAGCTCCTCAGTCAGATTCAGATCTTCAACCAGATTCAGAACTGATTCTGAACCAAATTCAGACCCAATCCTGAACCAGATTCAGAGTCAGACTGAATCCTGAACAGGATTGAGATCCTGAACCAGAACAGTCTCATCAGCAGTGGTCTGTCTGTCAGACTCAGGAGGACAGTCCAGCGTCTGGCCACTTCGTCCCTGTCACCCCGTCTCTGCAGGCATTTCCTCGAGTCGCCAACACGTACGGCTCCTATCAGGTAACACTTCAACTGGCTCATGAAGATGAAACTCCTCCTCTTCTTCACTGTCACACCTGCTGGAGCTTCACAGAAGTAAACCGGTACTCCTCCTGTCATCTATCTGTTCCTTCAGGATGCCAACATCCCATTCCCTCGGACGTCCGGTGCGCGTTTCTGTGGTACCGGCTGTCTGGTTTATTTTACCAGACCAATCAGCATGCACCGCTCGGCCCCGCCCACAGAACCCACCCCCAGGTAAAAACGCAAATGAGTTGGCAGGTAAACAAGACATCGTCGAGGGGGGAGTAGTCTCTTAACTTGCTACAACACCATGCTAACTGGACTAGTGTTCAACGATTCAACTTTATCTGTATACTGTCTATTACAATACAAATAGTCCCTTATTGCTTTTCAGAGACCCTGATCATGACCCCTGAGCAAATAGGATTAACTAAAGTTATATGAAATCTTAATTAACAAAATTAATATGGCCTTTAGTCACAAAGGCAGAGGCAGAGGCAGGACTGCGACTGCTGCAGGAGGACTGTAGCCTCCTTACATGGGCCACCTGCCCAAACCACTGACCTGCTCCTTACATGGGCCACCTGCCCAAACCGCTGAGGTACCTACTCCTTACATGGGCCGTCTGCCCTAACCGCTGAGGTACCTACTCCTTACATGGGCCACCTGCCCTAACCGCTGAGGTACCTACTCCTTACATGGGCCACCTGCCCTAACCGCTGAGGTACCTACTCCTTACATGGGCCGTCTGCCCTAACCGCTGAGGTACCTACTCCTTACATGGGCCACCTGCCCTAACTGCTGACCTGCTCCTTACATGGTCCACCTGCCCTAACCGCTGAGGTACATACTCCTTACATGGTCCACCTGCCCTAACCACTGAGGTACCTACTCCTTACATGGTCCACCTGCCCTAACCACTGAGGTACCTACTCCTTACATGGTCCACCTGCCCTAACCGCTGAGGTACCTACTCCTTACATGATCCACCTGCCCTAACCACTGAGGTACCTACTCCTTACATGGTCCACCTGCCCTAACCGCTGAGGTACCTACTCCTTACATGATCCACCTGCCCTAACCACTGAGGTACCTACTCCTTACATGGTCCACCTGCCCTAACCGCTGAGGTACCTACTCCTTACATGATCCACCTGCCCTAATTGCTGACCTGCTCCTTACATGGTCCACCTGCCCTAACCACTGAGGTACTTACTCCTTACATGGGCCACCTGCTAGTTATTTAGTTCTGCTTTAAATGGCAGTTTATATGCAGATGACACTGATTCATGTTCCCTATCAGTATTACAAACCCATAAAAGCATTGCTGTTCCAACCTTTATTTGGTCTGTATTGCATCCAGGTCCCTGTCGGCTCTATCGGCCTATCACAGCGGAGTCCTGACCCCCATGAAGATGCGTTCAGAGTCTCAGAGCACCCTGCGACTTTACAGTGGCAGCCCGACTCGCTCCGACAAAGACACTGTCTCCATCTCATCCTTCTACTATAAAGAGCGGGTGAGACACAAATACACGCCGTGAATCAGACAGACTTAAACCACCTGAAAGCTGATATTTCTTGGGTCAGGTGGTGCAGTTTGGACCGCATGTTTGAGTCTGAAGTAATGAGTGGATGGAGCTCATTGTGCTAACCTGCAAAGAAAAGAGCAGGAGCTTCACTTTTAATCAAAACTCACTTGTAAATGTTAGACTAGCAACTTAGTTAAAATTAGCTGTCTTAAGACAGGATGCTTCACCCCTGGTCCAGTCAGTTAGATGTTAGATGGATGCTTCACCCCTGGTCCAGTCAGTTAGATGTTAGATGGATGCTTCACCCCTGGTCCAGTCAGTTAGATGTTAGATGGATGCTTCACCCCTGGTCCAGTCAGTTAGATGTTAGATGGATGCTTCACCCCTGGTCCAGTCAGTTAGATGTTAGATGGATGCTTCACCCCTGGTCCAGTCAGTTAGATGTTAGATGGATGCTTCACCCCTGGTCCAGTCAGTTAGATGTTAGATGGATGCTTCACCCCTGGTCCAGTCAGTTAGATGTTAGATGGATGCTTCACCCCTGGTCCAGTCAGTTAGATGTTAGATGGATGCTTCACCCCTGGTCCAGTCAGTTAGATGTTAGATGGATGCTTCACCCCTGGTCCAGTCAGTTAGATGTTAGATGGATGCTTCACCCCTGGTCCAGTCAGTTAGATGTTAGATGGATACTTCACCCCTGGTCCAGTCAGTTAGATGTTAGATGGATGCTTCACCCCTGGTCCAGTCAGTTAGATGTTAGATGGATGCTTCACCCCTGGTCCAGTCAGTTAGATGTTAGATGGATGCTTCACCCCTGGTCCAGTCAGTTAGATGTTAGATGGATGCTTCACCCCTGGTCCACAAGATTCTCTTATGAAAAGTGGAAAACATCAGATGATGAGAAGACGGGGTGATCTGCTGGGTCAGTGTCAGGTGTTCAGCTCCACCTCCTCACCTTTGAACCAGATGAAGCTAAGTTCACGCTGCTTCACCTCAGAATGGTGGAGGAACCCCCACAGCTGGCGCCTTGCCAACAGCTAACCAAGGACATGTGTCAGGGTCATGTGATGGCGCCTGTCTTCCACCTCTGCTGATTGGTTTCTGTTTTGTTTCTGTTGTCGTTTCTTGTTTTGTTTCTTTTGTCCTGTCTGACCAATCACCCGCCCCCACGCTTCCTCCAACCTGAAGCTCCCAGCATCCACGTCCCGCCGCTGGTCCGTCCAAACCCTCCGTGATTGGCCGGTACTGAGCTTTGTCGCCGTGTGCTGCTAACGCTTGCTGCTAACACCAGCTGCTGCTCTGCTTGTCTCTGATTGGCTGAGGCGTTAACGGGGAGGCGCTCGCTGCTCCAGCCACATGTACGTGTTCTGGGCCGGACCGGGTCGCCTCCTGACCGCCGCTGTCGGGAAGGTCACCGCGTCCACAGACGTTTCCATTCATGTCTGAAGGTGCTTTATGTCAAAGTTTCAGAAGGTGAAGTCGTAATTATGGAAAATTAGTAGTTCTTTCCTTTTACAATAAAAAACTGATTTTAGGGAAAATAAAGATTATTCAACTTGTCAGAAGTCGTGGTTTCACTTAAATTGAGATTTTACAAACACAAAACTGTCTTAAAAGTCAGTTTTTGGACTAAAAGTGGTAATCTTGTAAAATTCACCAGTTTACAATCGTACCACTTTTAGGAAATGTTTTATTCTGTTACAAGAAGTTTCAATTTTCATATTCAAGTCAGAATTTGAGGTTTTATGGCAAAAATGAACTTTTTACGACAAATGCTGTGATGTTAGCGAATTAGTGGTTTTTACTACAATCTGAATTCTGGAAAAGGTGGGACATTTTCTACATTTTAATAAAATGAAAACTAAAAGACTTTAAAATGACAGGAGCCAGTATTTTTATTCTCTACAGAACAAAGATGACATTACTGTTTCAACTCATGAAGGTAACTGATCTCAGGTCTGGTCACCTATAAAGGCTGGATTAGAGAGGCGGAGTCTCTCTGAAGGACAGATGGACAGAAGCTCTCCAATCACTTTAAAACAATGCAGATCTCCTCATCTACAGTCCAGAACATCAGCTACAGACTCAGAGAACCTGGAGGGACAGGGACCAGAACCTTTACTGGATGTCCGTGGACGCCGCTGCATCACTCATCTTCATGATTGAGTCAATGACATCACTGAATGGGTCCAGAAGACTTCCAGAAACCAGTAGACTCAATCCACCGTTCCATCTGCAGATGACAACTGAAGATCTACCATCCAACAGGAGGACATATCTGAACATGGTCCAGAAGAACCGTGGTGTCCTGTGGACCAAGACTCATTTAAATGGACTAAAGTGTTCTCTGGTTGGTCATCAGGGACGCCATGTCCTCCTTAAGAGGAGGAGACCTTCCAGCTGTTATCAGGGTTCAGGTCTAAAGCATCTCTGATGGTCTGGAGGTCCAGAAGTCCAGACGGCCTGGACAGCTGGGATGTTCTGGAAGGAACTCTGAATGCTGGAAGGTCTACAAAGGTCTCAGAGGAACATCTGCTCCTCCAGACGTCTGTTTCAGAGAAGGTCTGGTGGATCTCAGCAGGACGATGCTGAACCAGATACTGCAGCTGTTACAGCAGCATGGCTTCATCAGAGATGAGTCCAGGAGCTGAACTGGACCTGCAGTCCAGATCTGTCACCTGGAGAGACCATCTGGAGCATCATTAAACCAGAAAGAACTCTTCAGCAGCTGGAGACCTCTATCAGGCAAAACTGGGACCAGATTCAACACCAGAACTCCAGAAACTCAGAACCTCCATGTCCAGACGTCTTCAGACTGTTGAGAGAAGATGAGATGCTCCACCATGGAGAACATGCTCCACCACAGAGAACATGCTCCACCACAGAGAACATGCTCCACCACAGAGAACAAGCTCCACCACGGAGAACACGCTCCACCACGGAGAACACGCTCCACCACGGAGAACACGCTCTACCACGGAGAACATGCTCCACCATGGAGAACACGCTCCACCACGGAAAACATGCTCCACCACAGAGAACATGCTCCACCATGAAGAACATGCTCCACCACAGAGAACATGCTCCACCACGGAGAACATGCAAGTTCAACAATCATGTCATCAATGTTCTGTTGAGTTTATAATATTGACTCCTGTGTTTTAAAAGTTTTTGAGTTTTCACTTTAGTCAGTTGTGAAAACATTTCCAGGATTCAGGTTGTTGTAAAATGATGTTCTTCAGGAGAGAAGGTAGGACCGTGGTTGACTTCCAGTCATGATGGTGTGTTGGAAGGTTGTGATGGAACGACAGCCTTGAAATGAGCTGTGATGGCGCTGTAGAGATGAACATCTGGAGGTCTGCTGCTTTAGATCAGTTTACTGTGTAGGCTTGTCCACATGCTGGATGACCGTTAAAACTCGGGTTTGTCTCCAGCTCAGTTTGTTTGTGAGAACAGAGACTGATCTTTAACATAGATCAGTAATTTGATCATCAGCTTGATCTTTGTAGTCGTCTGCAGATGACTGAAACGGACACGTGATGGTGTTGATCTTCTAGAACAGTCTCCATCACTGCTGAACCAGACCTCCTCAGTAGCTGTTCTACTGATCTGGTCCCACATGGAGACACCTGAACTGTTCTGACATGAAGTGATGTCATACTCCTCTGCTGAAAGATCACTTCTTTCTCCACAAACTACCAGTTGTTTTCTTGTACAATTGTGACCTTTTTCTTGTACAAACATGACAGTGGTTTTTTTTCAAAGGTCAGAGAAAATGTTTTCCAGGTGAAACCGACTACCGTGGTTGTGATGGCAGAATAATAGAAGACTAACTGTAGAAGACTAACTGTAGAGCAGTGGTTCTCAACTGGTCTGGCTTCAGGACCCACCATCACCCTTAATGACAAGCCGCGACCCAAGTCAAGGAAAATTTCCAACTTCTCGAATTTTTTGAATGAAAAGATTGTGCAGTTTGTATCGGAGATAGTAGATTAGAATATCACAGAATGCCAACACAAAAAAATAAGTTTACTGGTGAACCAAAATGGCAAAAACCAAAATGGCTTCAAGTGGGAAATATTCCCTTTGATGCCTAATTAGCTGCATTTTAATTAAATCCAAAACACTTCACTTCAGTAACTTCAGCCTTTTTTAACAGACTCAACCTGCACAAACATGAAATAAAACAGTGCAACCACTGAGCAGTAGTTTCAAAAAGAACTCAAATATGTAGCATTTGCTGAGTACTGACTTTCTGAATATATAACAATTTGCTATTAAAACTATCTAGTCACTTATTTAAGCATTAATCATAAGTCTAACATAACAATCAGAACATTTCAGTAACAGCCATTTTTAAGACTCAACAGTGCTTTTATCCAAAAACATGAAATAAAACAGTGCAACCACTGAGCAGTAGTTTCAAAACAAAAAGAACTCAAAATATGTAGTTTTATCTGAATAACCACTTACTGACCTTTGTCTTCAAGATAAGAAAATCCATATATCATACATTCTTCGTTGTATCTGTGTTTCACCTGCTCAACATATGGAAACAAACTTTGCAGGTCTTTTTCTATGGTGTGAACTGGCGGGTTTCAACTAGCATTACAGGCCACTATCACCATCTACCATTAAGGAGTATGAATGACACTTTTTTTTTTTTTTTTTTTTTTTTTTTTAGCATTTCCTTCCCCAGGCAAAGGCCCACGACCCACTGAAAACGAGTCTGCTACCCACTTTTGGGTCGCGACCCACCAGTTGAGAACCACTGCTGTAGAGGACTAACTGTAGAAGCCTAACTGTAGAAGCCTAACTGTAGAAGCCTAACTGTAGAGGACTAACTGTAGAGGACTAACTGTAGAAGCCTAACTGTAGAAGCCTAACTGTAGAAGCCTAACTGTAGAGGACTAACTGTAGAGGACTAACTGTAGAAGCCTAACTGTAGAAGCCTAACTGTAAAGCCTAACTGTAGAGGACTAACTGTAGAGGACTAACTGTAGAAGCCTAACTGTAGAAGCCTAACTGTAGAAGCCTGTAACTGTAGAGGACTAACTGTAGAGGACTAACTGTAGAAGCCTAACTGTAGAAGCCTAACTGTAGAGGACTAACTGTAGAAGCCTAACTGTAGAAGCCTAACTGTAGAAGCCTAACTGTAGAGGACTAACTGTAGAAGCCTAACTGTAGAAGACTAACTGTAGAGGCCTAACTGTAGAGGCCTAACTGTAGAAGCCTAACTGTAGAAGCCTAAGCCTAACTGTAGAAGCCTAACTGTAGAGGACTAACTGTAGAAGCCTAACTGTAGAAGCCTAACTGTAGAAGCCTAACTGTAGAAGCCTAACTGTAGGGACTAACTGTAAAAGCCTAACTGTAGAAGACTAACTGTAGAGGCCTAACTGTAGAGGCCTAACTGTAGAAGCCTAGCTGGAGAAGCCTAACTGTAGAGGACTAACTGTAGAGGACTAACTGTAGACGACTAACTGTAGAGGACTAACTGTAGAAGCCTAACTGTAGAAGACTAACTGTAGAAGCCTAACTGTAGAAGCCTAACTGTAGAGGACTAACTGTAGAAGCCAAATGTAGAGGACTAACTGTAGAGGACTAACTGTAGAAGTCTAACTGTAGAAGCCTAGCTGGAGAAGCCTAACTGTAGAGGACTAACTGTAGAAGCCTAACTGTAGAAGCCTAACTGTAGAGGACTAACTGTAGAAGCCTAACTGTAGAAGCCTAACTGTAGAAGCCTAACTGTAGAAGCCTAACTGTAGAGGACTAACTGTAGAGGCCTAACTGTAGAAGACTAACTGTAGAGCCTACTAGCTAACTGTAGAAGCCTAGCTGGAGAAGCCTAACTGTAGAGGACTAACTGTAGACTGTAAGACTAACTGTAGAAGACTAACTGTAGAAGACTAACTGTAGAAGCCTCACTGTAGAGGAATAACTGTAGAAGCCTAACTGTAGAAGCCTAACTGTAGAAGCCTAACTGTAGAGGACTAACTGTAGAAGACTAACTGTAGAAGCCTAACTGTAGAAGCCTAGCTGGAGAAACCTAACTGTAGAGGACTAACTGTAGAGGACTAACTGTAGAAGCCTAACTGTAGAAGCCTAACTGTAGAGGCCTAACTGTAGAAGCCTAGCTGGAGAAGCCTAACTGTAGAGGACTAACTGTAGAGGACTAACTGTAGAAGCTAACTGTAGAACTAACTGTAGAAGCCTAACTGTAGAAGCCTAACTGTAGAAGCCTCACTGTAGAGGAATAACTGTAGAAGACTAACTGTAGAAGCCTAACTGTAGAAGCCTAACTGTAGAGGACTAACTGTAGAAGACTAACTGTAGAAGCCTAACTGTAGAAGCCTAACTGTAGAGGACTAACTGTAGAAGCCTAACTGTAGAAGCCTAACTGTAGAGGCCTAACTGTAGAAGCCTAGCTGGAGAAGCCTAACTGTAGAGGACTAACTGTAGAGGACTAACTGTAGAGGACTAACTGTAGAAGACTAACTGTAGAAGCCTAACTGTAGAAGCCTAACTGTAGAAGCCTAACTGTAGAAGCCTAACTGTAGAAGCCTCACTGTAGAGGAATAACTGTAGAAGACTAACTGTAGAAGCCTAACTGTAGAAGCCTAACTGTAGAGGACTAACTGTAGAAGACTAACTGTAGAAGCCTAGCTGGAGAAACTTAACTGTAGAGGACTAACTGTAGAGGACTAACTGTAGAGGACTAACTGTAGAGGACTAACTGTAGAAGCCAAATGTAGAGGACTAACTGTAGAGGACCAACTGTAGAAGCCTAACTGTAGAAGACTAACTGTAGAAGACTAACTGTAGAAGACTAACTGTAGAAGCCTAACTGTAGAGGACTAACTGTAGAGGACTAACTGTAGAAGCCTAACTGTAGAAGCCTAGCTGGAGAAACCTAACTGTAGAGGACTAACTGTAGAGGACTAACTGTAGAAGCCAAATGTAGAGGACTAACTGTAGAGGACTAACTGTAGAGGACTAACTGTAGAGGACTAACTGTAGAAGCCTAGCTGGAGAAACCTAACTGTAGAGGACTAACTGTAGAGGACTAACTGTAGAGGACTAACTGTAGAGGACTAACTGTAGAAGACTAACTGTAGAAGCCTAACTGTAGAAGCCTAGCTAGAAACCTAACTGTAGAGGACTAACTAAGGACTAACTGTAGAGGACTAACTGTAAGAAGGACTAATGTGTAGAGGACTACTGTAAGGACTAACTGTAGAGACTAACTGTAGAGGACTAACTGTAGAGGACTAACTGTGTAGTAGAGCTAACTGTAGAGGACTAACTGTAGAGGACTAACTGTAGAGGACTAACTGTAGAAGCCTAACTGTAGAAGCCTAACTGTAGAAGCCTAGCTGGAGAAACCTAACTGTAGAGGACTAACTGTAGAGGACTAACTGTAGAAGCCTCACTGTAGAAGCCTAACTGTAGAAGCCTAGCTGGAGAAACCTAACTGTAGAGGACTAACTGTAGAGGACTAACTGTAGAAGCCTAACTGTAGAAGCCTCACTGTAGAAGCCTCACTGTAGAAGCCTCACTGTAGAAGACTAACTGTAGAAGCCTAACTGTAGAAGCCTAGCTGGAGAAGCCTAACTGTAGAGGACTAACTGTAGAGGACTAACTGTAAAGGACTAACTGTAGAAGCCAAATGTAGAGGACTAACTGTAGAGGACTAACTGTAAAGGACTAACTGTAGAAGCCAAATGTAGAGGACTAACTGTAGACTAACTGTAGAAGCCTAACTGTGAGGACTAACTGTAGAAGCCTAACTGTAGAGGACTAACTGTAGAGGACTAACTGTAGAGGACTAACTGTAGAAGCCTAACTGTAGAGGACTAACTGTAGAAGCCTAGCTGGAGAAACCTAACTGTAGAGGACTAACTGTAGAGGACTAACTGTAGAAGCCTAACTGTAGAAGCCTAGCTGGAGAAGCCTAACTGTAGAGGACTAACTGTAGAGGACTAACTGTAAAGGACTAACTGTAGAAGCCAAATGTAGAGGACTAACTGTAGAAGCCTAACTGTAGAAGCCTAGCTGGAGAAGCCTAACTGTAGAGGACTAACTGTAGAGGACTAACTGTAAAGGACTAACTGTAGAAGCCAAATGTAGAGGACTAACTAGAGAAGCCTAACTGTAGAAGCCTAATGTAGGACTAACTGTAGAGGACTAACTGTAGAAGCCTAACAGAACTGTAGAACTGTAGCTAACTGTAGAGGCCTAACTGTAGAGGAACTAACTGTAGAGGACTAACTGTAGAGACTAACTGTAGAAGCCTAATGTAGAGTAACTAGAGGACTAACTGTAGAAGCCTAACTGTAGAGGACTAACTGTAGAGCACTAACTGTAGAGGACTAACTGTAGAAGACTAACTGTAGAAGCCTCACTGTAGAGGACTAACTGTAGATGACTATCTGCAGAGGACTAACTGTAGAAGCCTAACTGTAGAGGACTAACTGTAGAAGCCAAATGTAGAGGACTAACTGTAGAGGACTATCTGCAGAGGACTAACTGTAGAAGACTAACTGTAGTAGACTAACTGTAACTTACCCTCATGCTATATTGTTGCCTTCTGAGTCAGTGGGATTTCACGTAGTTTCTTGAAAAATGGAAGTTTACGAGACTGGAAAAGCCCTAAATCCATCGGTAACAACCAGTGATCTGTGCGTACAGCTGTTAGCTTCCTGTCAGAATGAGGTGGTCAGGTGCTTCCATGAAAACTCTGAACTCATAACTGAAGACACTTCTAACTGCTGGATGTCCATCTGCTCATGTCCTCTCACTCACACAGCTGAGTTCAGAGTGTCCTTTATTCCTTGTGGGACATCCTCTAACCTACATGGGTGAGTTTGGGACGTCCTCTAACCTGTTGATATTGTGAGAAGCTGATCACCAGTTTGATGGTGGTGGAGCTGCTCTGGAGTCGCTGGTGTGACTGGCTAGATGGTTGGTCGCAGCTCTTGTCAGGAGCGTACAGCGTTCAGGCCGGGATGTTCACAGGAGAACAGTCGCTCAACAGTTATTGACACAGTAGCTCCCGACAACTGTTGATCACACGGATGACATTTCAGGTGCTCATGTGACCAAAACAGTCTCGGTTTAGTGCTCTATTCTTATCACGAATTTCCAAAAGAACCTTGTGGGTTTTCTAAAATTCGGTCAGTTCCGTGACTTTTCCAGGTTTTTTTCAACTGTACGAACCCTGAGGTGAGTGCAGGACTTGATTAATCTGGCTGTTAGCTGGTTAATGAGGATGCATCCGCTGACAGCGCGGGCCGACGGACCAGAGGGAGCGCTGAGTCCTGAGGAGGTGCAGAAGGAGCAGGACCACACCGGCCGCTCCTCGTCCTCCCGCCTCAGAACCCTCTCCACCTGAAACCCGTCGACTCGCGGCGTGAACGGACCTCGCTGTCGTCGGACCACGTTTAATCAGGTGGGCCGGCGGTCTCCGTCTGTTTGTCTATGTGTCCGTCCATCTGTCAGAAATCACGGCGCTTCAAGACGAAGCGGGAAGGGGTGGACTACGGCAGCCGTCCAATCAAACTGGCCGGGAAGGTGATCATCCAGGAGATCTCCCGTCTGCTGCCGGTCCACAAGAGTCTGGGAGAGAGCTACATGTGAGACGCTGCTGAGCACACCAACACAGACACACGTATGAACCAGAACAGGTACCACAGACAGGACCCAGGTACCACAGACAGGACCCAGGTACCACAGTCAGGACCCAGGTACCACAGCCAGGACCCAGGTACCACAGACAGGACCCAGGTACCACAGCCAGGACTTAGGTACCACAGTCAGGACCCAGGTACCACAGACAGGAGCCAGGTACCACAGTCAGGACCCAGTTACCAAAGTCAGTCAGGACCCAGGTACCACAGCCAGGACCCAGGTACCACAGTCAGTCAGGACCCAGGTACCACAGTCAGGACCCAGGTACCACAGTCAGGACTCAGTTACCAAAGTCAGTCAGGACCCAGGTACCACAGCCAGGACTTAGGTACCACAGACAGGACTTAGGTACCACAGTCAGTCAGGACCAAGTCACCAAAGTCAGTCAGGACCCAGGTACCACAGTCAGCCAGGACCCAGGTACCACAGTCAGGACCCAGGTACCACAGTCAGTCAGGACCCAGGTACCACAGTCAGTCAGGACCCAGGTACCACAGTCCAGGACCCAGGTACCACAGCCAGGACCCAGGTACCACAGTCAGTCAGGACCCAGGTACCACAGTCAGTCAGGACCCAGGTACCACAGTCAGTCAGGACCCAGGTACCGACAGTCAGCCAGGACCCAGGTACCACAGTCAGCCAGGACCCAGGTACCACAGTCAGTCAGGACCCAGGTACCAAAGGCAGCCAGGACCCAGGTACCACAGCCAGGACCCAGGTACCACAGTCAGGACCCAGGTACCACAGCCAGGACCCAGGTACCACAGTCAGCCAGGACCCAGGTACCACAGTCAGTCAGGACCCAGGTACCACAGTCAGGACCCAGGTACCACAGTCATCAGGACCCAGGTACCACAGACAGGACCCAGGTACCACAGTCAGGACCCAGGTACCACAGTCAGTCAGGACCCAGGTACCACAGTCAGCCAGGACCCAGGTACAGCAGTCAGCCAGAACCCAGGTACCGCAGTCAATCAGGACCCAGGTTCTGCCGTCAGCCAGGACCCAGGTACCGCAGTCAGCCAGGACCCAGGTACCACAGTCAGTCAGGACCCAGGTACCACAGTCAGTCAGGACCCAGGTACCACAGTCAGTCAGGACCCAGGTACCACAGTCAGGACCCAGGTATCACAGTCAGGACCCAGGTACCACAGTCAGGACCCAGGTACCACAGTCAGTCAGGATTCGGGGGTAAATGTTCCTTCACGTCTCCAGCTGCAGCTGACAGGAAGTTCACAACCCTCCACAGTAAAAGTACCTCCATGTTCTGACAGGTGTGTTTCTTTCCTCTTTAGCCTGGACATCAGCGACATCAAGGAAACGTGTCAGAAGAATGCGACGGCGGCACTCATGGTGGGACGAAGAGACGTGGCCAAGGTGAATGTAGCTCCAGGCTCCTACACCTGCCCGACAGTTTCCTACTCTGTCATGATTTACTTTTTTATGTGACAAGAACAAGGGTTTACTGCATCAAGTGGAGTTAGGAGGGTCAGTAGCAGCCAGGTGTGCAGCCCTCCATAAAAACAGATGTTTTGGTAGTTTGCTGGTCTGAAGCCAGAGACAGCTGTCAACTGTTGGGACTGTTGGAGCTGGTCCTGCGAACGAGTCCACAGACGGAGGAACGTGTCCACAGACGGAGGAACGAGTCCACAGACGGAGGAACGAGTCCACAGATATGGAGGAACGAGTCCACAGACGGAGGAACGAGTTGACAGATATAGAGGAAGGAGTCCACAGACGGAGGAACGTGTCCACAGACGGAGGAACGAGTCCACAGACGGAGGAACGAGTCCACAGACGGAGGAACGAGTCCACAGACGGAGGAACGAGTCCACAGACGGAGGAACGAGTCCACAGACGGAGGAAGGAGTCCGCAGACGGAGGATCGAGTCCACAGACGGAGGAACGAGTCCACAGACGGAGGAAGGAGTCCGCAGATGGAGGATCGAGTCCACAGACGGAGGAACGAGTCCACAGAGGGAGGAACGAGTCCACAGACGGAGGAAGGAGTCCACAGATGGAGGATCGAGTCCACAGACGGAGGAACGAGTCCACAGACGGAGGATCGAGTCCACAGACGGAGGAACCAGTCCACAGATGGAGGAACCAGTCCACAGATGTATACGGTTCAAATATTAAAGAAAAGTGTTAAGTTGATTGTTGAGGAAAAAAAACTCAGTCACATTTTCTTTTGTCCAAAAAACGTCATGGTGTTTTATTTTGATATGTTTGTGAAGATTTCCTGATTGTTGTTGTTCTCACATTTAGAACCTTAGAACAGCAACTACTTGATGAGCCGTACAGGAAAGATGGGTTGAAAGAAAGTCCAACCTCCTCCGGTCTCTCTGCAGGTCTGGGCTCTGGCGGCAGCAGCCACCAGTCAGGACCTGAGTCCAGATCCTGACCCGGACACGGAGACTCCCTGGGCCCGACACCCGTTTGGACGGCGCCTGCTGGAGACTCTGTGAGTGACGCGTTCTCGGGTGGGTGGGCGGTTTGCCTCAAAGCCTTCTGGTTCTGTTAAGGCTCAGTCCCCCCCCACCCCCCCCCCCCCCCCTCAGGCTGGACCACTACAGTCAGATGAGCGACATCCAGACTCTGGCCATGCTGTGCAGCGTGTTCAAGGCTCAGGCTCCACCTCCGGACTGCTGCTCGCTGTACGGACATCAGTCGACACGCCTCAACCCGCATCACCGATACGTAAGTACCTGGAGTCGGTTCTGGGCAGCGAGTCCGAGGTGAAGGAGAACACTTCCTTCCTCTTTCAGAGACGCTGAACGGTCTCGGAGGTGTGGTTTCTGGTAAAGGAGGTCATGTGTTTGTGTCCAGCCCAGCTACACGTCCAGCTCCGTGACGTCGGGTTCCTGCTCCAGCACGTCTGACTCCATCAGCACCTGGACCACAGGTGACGCTCCGGTCCGGATCGCCCTCTTTCTCCATTTCTTCTCTTCACCTCGTGTTTTTTCTCGTCTTCAGTCAGAGAGTCGGAGCACGCCAACCCGTGGGGCGAATCCTCGCCGGACGACTATCGCTGCAGCAACCAGGGCTACACGGATCCCCGGGAGCGGGAGCGGGAGCAGCACGACATGAACAAGAGGTGACGTGGCTCCCCCCCCCCCGCTCAGACCAGCGTTTCGTATCCGCCGTTCTGATGTCACTTCCTGTCCCCGCGCAGGCTGCTGGACCCGGCCAACACGGCGCAGTTTGACGACTTCAAGAAATGTTACGGGGAGATCCTGTACCGCTGGGGGCTTCGAGACAAACGGGCCGATGTGCTGAAGTTTGCGTCCTGCCCCCCCGAACCGCACAAAGGCATCGGTACGCTTCCTGTCTGGGGCCACGCCCACACCAATGCAGCAGCAGCTGAGTTGGGGGGTCTTTAGGACCAGAACGAGCCGTCTCTGAATAACGAGGCAGTAAAACAGAAAAACCAGACCCCTCCTGCTGGTGCTTTCTGGTACTGGTGACGTACCAGAAACCATCAGCAGGTTTCTGGTATGGCACCAGTACCAGAAACCACCAGCAGGTTTCTGGTATGGCACCAGTACCAGAAACCACCAGCAGGTTCTTGTACGGCACCAGTACCAGTAACCACCAGCAGGTTTCTGGTACGTCACCAGTACCAGAAACCACCAGCAGGTTTCTGGTACGGCACCAGTACCAGTGTTTTGGATGTAGGCACTGTCCTGTGAGTGTGACGGCTGCGTCCTGTGAGTGACAGCTGTGTCTTGTGAGTGTGACGGCTGCTTCCTGTGAGTGACGGCTGCATCCTGTGAGTGTGACGGCTGCGTCTTGTGAGTGTGACGGCTGCGTCCTGTGAGTGTGACGGCTGTGTCCTGTGAGTGTGACGGCTGTGTCCTGTGAGTGTGACGGCTGCGTCCTGTGAGTGTGACGGCTGCGTCTTGTGAGTGTGACGGCTGCGTCCTGTGAGTGTGACGGCTGCTTCCTGTGAGTGACGGCTGCGTCCTGTGAGTGTGACGGCTGCTTCCTGTGAGTGACGGCTGCGTCCTGTGAGTGTGACGGCTGCTTCCTGTGAGTGACGGCTGCGTCCTGTGAGTGTGACGGCTGCGTCCTGTGAGTGACGGCTGCGTTCTGAGAGTGACGGCTGCGTCCTGTGAGTGACGGCTGCGTCCTGTGAGTGACGGCTGCGTCCTGTGAGTGACGGCTGCGTCCTGTGAGTGTGACGGCTGCGTCCTGTGAGTGACGGCTGCGTCCTGTGAGTGACGGCTGCGTCCTGTGAGTGACGGCTGCGTCTTGTGAGTGACAGCTGCGTCCTGTAAGTGTGACGGCTGCGTCCTGTGAGTGACGGCTGCGTCCTGTGAGTGTGACGGCTGCGTCCTGTGAGTGACGGCTGCGTCCTGTGAGTGACGGCTGCGTTCTGAGAGTGACGGCTGCGTTCTGAGAGTGACGGCTGCGTCTTGTGAGTGACGGCTGCGTTCTAAGAGTGTGACGGCTGCGTTCTGAGAGTGACGGCTGCGTCCTGTGAGTGTGACGGCTGCGTCCTGTGAGTGTGACGGCTGCGTCCTGTGAGTGACGGCTGCGTTTTGTGAGTGACGGCTGTATCCTGTGAGTGACGGCTGCGTCCTGTGAGTGACGGCTGCGTCCTGTGAGTGACGGCTGCGTCCTGTGAGTGACGCCTGTGTCTTTGTCTCCAGAATTCGGTGTGTACTGCTGCCACTGCCGCAGCCAGGCTCGGGGGACGCAGTGCGCCGTCTGCAAGCGCCTCACCTTCCAGTGCGCCGTCTGTCACGTAGCTGTGCGCGGATCCTCCAACTTCTGCTTGAGCTGCGGCCACGGCGGACACACCAGTCACATGATGGACTGGTTCCGACGCCGGGACGAGTGTCCGGCCGGCTGCGGGTGCCACTGCCTGCTGCAGAGCACCTTCTGACGCCGCGGGGTGTGATGGGGACAGGAGGCGGGCCAGAAGAAGACGGATGTGGAGAGGAAGAACACAGACTTAAATAAAGAGAGCTTTTGAACAGATTTGAACTGATTATAATTTATTCATCCTCAGAAGGGACACGGTTGTCCACTTCACTTCCCAGTGGCCTCACCCTCTTCATCAGGGCCGTTTTCAGTCTGCTGGGGGCCCAGGGCATGATTCTGTTTCTGGCCCCTGCAGCAAACACCCTAAACCCAGCTGTCACCAGTTTTAGAGAATAAATCTGATGTCTAAAAAATCAGACAGGTGAGTCCACATGTCAGCAGACTAGAGGACACGAAGATAAAAACATTCACGTATGTAACAGTCTGGAACATCTCACTCTCACAGAGCAACTGAAGAGTTTCAGCTCAGGCTAGCCAGCTAGTTTAAAAGCTTACTAGCAGACTCGAGCTACAATGCTAACAAGCAGGCTTGAGCTAATTAGCTGGAGTTACACTGTTGGGTAAGTTGCTAACATACTGATTAAGATGCTGACTAGCCAATTTTAGTCAAGATGCTAACATACTAAATAAGATGCTAACATAATCATTAAAATGCTAACATACTGATTAAGATGCTAACTAGCCACTTTGAGATGAGATGCTATCATACTAATTCAGATGATAACATTCTCATTAAATTGCTAACATACTAATTAAGATGCTAACATACTCATTCCAATGTTAACATTCTCGATATCGACGTGACGTCACGCACCATGTGATCGGCCATGCTTACACTTCCGGTTTTAGCGTGAGGGGGGCAAACAACATTGTATCCAGGTATTTTTCGCTCACAGCTCCTTAAGCTATTTCGCGCCTTTATTGTTTTTTTTAACTTTGTTTGGCGATCGTCACGGGTGCCTGTGGTGGCGAGCATAGCTTACCGATATCAGAATGAATTGAAGCCAGAGGCTTTAGCGAGGTATAAAGCCAAATTGGACATAGTCGGTCTAGATTTGTGTCCATACAAGCACACAGCTGATTCTTGGATAAATAACCCCAAACAATGGCCTCGTTTGGGGTACCCAGATGTGAACCATTACCTCGTAAAAACTCCTGGTCAGTAAAAGTTTTTTTGAAACTATTTTAAATATTTATACAGCAATACACAGTCCCCAATACATAAAGAATTAAATTTAGCTCTGCTAAAACGTGACACAGACCCCTGGCCTGACTGTCCGGACTTTGGTTTGTGTGGGAACACAGATGGATCTGGGTGATCCTTCTGGTTGACCTTTCTTCCTGAAAATATATATTTAAAATTTGAAATTATAGGCTAGATATATTATGGAGTTTCTCGACAGTCACTTGGGTCAGCAGCCCCAGCAGACAGACCTAGCAATTTTTTTTTTTTTACCAGACGTGAAGGATCTATAATGGGGCCTCCCCAAACACGTCAAAATATTAGATCTAAACATAGAAATTAAAAACTAAAATATCTTGAAAAAATCCGATCTCTTACCTGTTACAAAGTGTGCTGAACAAACATACGTGTAGTCTGATTTGGGCACCCATAATTTCCCTGGAGTATCTTCGTCTGCTCTGTTAATAGCTTGCAGCTATTTCCTTCTTCTTTCAGGCTCAGTAGCCTCGCTAGGAATCATATAAAATGACAAATGCGACAGCCGAGCAACATTGTTGGTGCAGTTGAACACACAACAGTTCTTCACCATCTTTCGCCCTATTGTAAACTGCACGAAATAAGAAAGAACAGGCACAAAATGCATCGGCTTCGCTAGCAACAGTGAGCAATTGTTTGCCCCCATGGACTGGTTGCTATGGCCCGCGGATGCCAGTGGCCCGGATGTTCGTGTTCGAGAATACTCATCAAAATGCTAACATCCTGGTTAAGATGCTAACTAGCAACTTTGAGTCGAGATACTAACATACTAAATAAAATGGTAACATACTCATTCAAATGCCAACAAACACATTAAGATGCTAACATACTCATTTAAATGCTAACATACGGATTAAGATGCTAACATACTAATTAAGATGCTAACTAGCAACTTTGAGTCGAGATACTAACATACTAAATAAAATGGTAACATACTCATTCAAATGCTAACAAACACATTAAGATGCTAACATACTCATTAAAATGCTAACTAGCAACTTTGAGTCAAGATGCTAACATACTCATTTAAATGCTAACTTACAGATTAAGATGCTAACATACTAATTAAGATGCTAACTAGCCACTTTGGGTCGAGATGCTAACATACTAATTAAAATGCTAACATACAGATTAAGATGCTAACTAGCAACGTCAAGACGCTATCATATTAGTATTGGATGCTCACTTGCTACTTCAATACTGAAGCCAATGAACTGGATGAGCTAGCGGTCAGTGGAAGAACTGCAGGTTTCCCATGATTCAGCACTGGTGGGCATTATGAAACCGGATGTAGTCACTTGGGCTGCCGTCGTATGAGAGCAGAATCCGTCCAGAAATGATGATGTCAGAGGTCAGCAGGGTCACATGACTCAACTACTGTTTACATGTTTCAGACTATTTTATTTTTAATTTCTAAAAGTGTCTAATTGTCACGACGAGGTCAGATGACAGCAGGCGGTTGCAGCCGGCATGTAGGCGGGTGTTTGGAGCCGACAGAAGACGCAGTGAGTCAGCTGATCGGAGGTCATGGATGCGGATGCTGGGAATGGATTCCCACACTCCTCACACTGGAGACAGACAGCATGGACGGTTGTCAAGCTGCAGTCCGGTGGAAGCAGTAGGAGGTACTAAGGAAGGTTCGTACCTTCTGCATATGGATCTCCGTCTCTTCAGTCCTCATCCTCTGCTGGATCTTCTGGATCTGGTCCAGCTTCTCTACGTCCCAGAACCGAATGCTTCCATCCTGCAGAAAGGAAAATAAACGTCTTGATTTCCATCAGGGGACTGGAGCCGCTGGCGGCCATGAGCTTTCTGGATCCAGCCAGAACCAGTCGGTGAGTCCGTCACACCTTGGAGGACGAGGCCAACCACTTCCTGTCAGCGCTAACAGACACATCTGTGACCCAGTCAGAGTGCCCCTGAAACCAGAAACACAGGAAACCATGAGCCCAGAGCCCGGAGATCCGGGGCGCCGTCACCGCGTCCCTCACCTTCAGGATGGCGGTCTGGTGAGCGAGGACGAGTCCCAGACGGAGACGGTCCTGTCGTAGGAACCGGAGGCCAGCAGGGACCCTGCAGTGACACGAGGAGACCTTTAGATACGATGTCCAAAACTCATGGATCTGAACACCTGAATGTCCTCGTTAGTGCTGAACACCTGAACGTCCTCGTTACTGCCCAACACCTGAACGTCCTCGTTACTGCCGAACACCTGAACGTCCTCGTTACCGCCCTCCAACACCTGAACGTCCTCGTTACTGCCCAACACCTGAACGCCTCGTTACGCCACGTGCCCAACACCTAACGTCCTCGTTACTGCCCAACACCTGAACGTCCTCGTTACCGCCGAACACCTGAACGTCCTCGTTACTGCCGAACACCTGAACGTCCTCGTTACTGCCCAACACCTAAACGCCCTCCTTACTGCCCAACACCTAAACGCCCTCGTTACTGCCCAACACCTGAACGTCCTCGTTACTGCCCAACACCTAAACGCCCTCGTTACTGCCCAACACCTAAACGTCCTCGTTACTGCCCAACACCTGAACGTCCTCGTTACTGCCCAACACCTAACGTCCTCGTTACTGCCCAACACCTGAACGTCCTCGTTACCGCCCAACACCTGAACGTCCTCGTTACTGCCGAACACCTGAACGTCCTCGTTACCCAACACCTGAACGTCCTCGTTACTGCCGAACACCTGAACGTCCTCGTTACCGCCGAACACCTGAACGTCCTCGTTACCGCCCAACACCTGAACGTCCTCGTTACCGCCGAATACCTGAACGTCCTCGTTACTGCCGAACACCTGAACGTCCTCGTTACTGCCCAACACCTGAACGTCCTCGTTACCGCCCAACACCTGAACGTCCTCGTTACCGCCCAACACCTGAACGTCATCGTTACCGCCCAACACCTGAACGTCCTCGTTACCGCCCAACACCTGAACGTCCTCGTTACCGCCCAACACCTGAACATCCGCCGTTACCGCCGAACACCTGAACGTCCTCTTTACTGCCCAACACCTGAACGTCCTCGTTACCGCCCAACACTGAACGTCCTCGTTACCGCCGGACCCGAACGTCCTCGTTACCCCACCCCCACCCCTGAACGTTTACCGCCCCGGACACCTGAACGTCCTCGTTACCGCCGACCACCTGAACCCTCGTACCGCCCACACCTGAACGTCCTCGTTACCCGCCCCGAACACCTGAACTCCCCGTTACTGCCAACACCTGAACGTCCTCTTACTGCCCACCCTGAATCGTTACCGCCCAACACCTGAACGTCCTCGTACCGCCCCAACACCTGAAACGTCCTCGTTACGCCCAACACCTGAACGTCCTCGTTACCAAACACCTGAAACCCGACACCTGAACGTCCTCGTTACTGCCCAACACCTGAACGTCCTCGTACCCCAACCACCTCCGCCCAACTGAAGTCCTCGTTACGTCCTCACGTTACCTGCCCCCAACACCTGAACGTCCTCGTTACTGAACACCTGAACCCGTTCGTGAACTACACCACGTCCTCGCCCAACACCTAACGTCCTCGTTACTGCCACACCGGAACGTCCTCGTACACACCTGAACGTCCTCGTTACTGCCCGGACCTGAACGTCCTCCGTGATGTCTCACCGTCCTCAGAGAAGCTGCAGCAGCTCACGCTGCCTTCGTGTCCTCGTTGCAGCGTCGTCCCTCCCTGAGACCGGAACCCCCCTGCCTGCAGGTCCCACAGCTTCAGAGTTCTGTCCCATGATGCCGTGCACAGGAAGTGGCCGTTGCTGGTAAAGCAGCAGTCAGAGACTACGTTGCCATGGTTACTGAGAGTGAGACAGAGAAGAAGAGCCCAGCAGTGTAAATAAAACATCACATGACCCCAGTAATAACGCGTGAACTGACCTCTGAAGAACAGACCGTAGAATCATCTCAGATCATTTCAGAACCGTCTCTCACCTGGACAACACCTGGAAAACACCTGGACAACACCAGCAGCATATTCACACATTCTGAAGAAACCTCTGTATTCCAGGCTGAAAGGTGTTTCACAGGTTTTATATGACTATATATATATATATATATATATATATATATATATATAATATATTAATACTATATATATTAGGGCTGTCAATTTCTCAAAAAAATTAATCAGAAAATCGCATGACTGTCAATAGTTAATCATGATTAATCGCAAATTAATCGCATATTTTTTATCTGTTCTAAATCTACCTTATATGGATCTTTTTTCAAGTTGTATTACTTTTATTATACGAGTCCTGACTAGAACCAGGAAATATGACCATATTAGTCCAGTCCTGAGGTCTCTGGCTTCCTGTCACTCAGAGAATAGACTTTAAAAACGCTCTACTTGTGTTCAAGTCTCTTCATGGCTCCAAGTCCATCTCTGACATGTTAGATCCATATGAACCAACCTGGACTCTGAGAACCTCAGGTAGTGGTCTCCTGCTGGTGTCCAGAGTCAGGACTAAACAAGGTGAAGCTGCATTTCAGTTTTATGCTCCTAAAATCTGGACCAGTCTTCCAGAAGATGTGAGACAGACCTGAACTCTGACAATGTTCTGATCCAGGCTGAAAACAGTTCTGTTTAGATGTGAAGATGATGACTGAAGGATTTTATCTGCTTTTCATTTTTAATTTA
This sequence comes from Hirundichthys speculiger, assembly GCA_018398805.1. NCBI lineage: Eukaryota > Metazoa > Chordata > Actinopteri > Beloniformes > Exocoetidae > Hirundichthys > Hirundichthys speculiger. The sequence continues at coordinate 140,833 of JAGFBZ010000435.1, read as the reverse complement.
ATTATTAATTTTTTATTAATTAATTTTATTTATTATTGATTATTTTTATGCTTGTATGGAATGATTCTATTTGCCTTCTTGTGATTTTATGCATCTGTAAAGCACTTTGAATTGAATTGCAAATAAAGTGCAAATAAAGTTGCCTTTCCTAATATGAGAGTACACAAATGCTAGCCTTATGCAAAACAAATGCATGTTTATTTATTGCTACAATGCCAAATCCATTATATTATATATATATATATATATATATATATATATAATATATATATATTATATATACTATACATATATATATTATACTCAATATTTTCTCTTATGTTCTTCATACAAAATATTTTCGTGGTTTGCTTTAAACGGGGGGAGCTCTCTGCATCAGCGCTCTCATTAGCCGTCAAGTGACCGGACTCCGATGGTAACTAAATTTACATCGACAGTAAACACAAACAACATTTATCTTGTGGAGTTAGCCATCAGGCAAGGTTTTGAAGCTGAACTTACCATTCAAAATAGTATCTTTTGTATCCATTTTTTTTTTTACTGCTAACGGAGGATTGTTTACGTCTGTCTGTCTGCGGCATGGACGTCGAATGACTTCCTGTTTTGACAGGACTACAGGACTACAACTACGGCGGGGCCCTGAGGCTCATTAAACCTACTCTCCTCTCTACTATTGTACATCAACGGCAACGCGTTAATCTCGCGTTAAAAAAATTAGTTGCGTTAAAATTATTTTGTGTTAATCACGCGTTAACTTTGACAGCCCTAATATATATATATATATATAATGTAGTTTATATATATATATATATACACTATATATAATATAAACTACATTATATATATATATATATATATATATATATATAAAATCATTTTATACTTTTAAAGATGATTTTTTTTTATAGAACATAAACTTCCCCCATATATTCTCTCCTCTGTCCTCCATCCTCTCTCTGTCCTCTCCTTCTCTCTCTCTTCCTCTCTCCTGTCCTCCTCTCTGTCCTCCCTCCCCTCTCTGTCCTCCCTCTTCTCTCTGTCCTCCATCATCTCTGTCCTCCCTCCTCTCTTTCCTCCTTCCTCTCTGTCCTCCATACTCTATCTGTCCTTCTTCCTCTTTCTGTCCTCCCTCCTCTCTGTCCTCCATCCTCTGTCCTCCCTCCTCTCTCTGTCCTCCTTCCTCACGCTGTCCTCCTAACTCTCTGTCCTCTCCATCCTCTGTCCTGTCTCTCCTTTCTCTGTCCCCCCCATCCTTGTCCAACAGACTGAAGGAGGTTCTGGGGACATGGTACATATGGTTCAGCTCTGTCTCACTGCTTTTGAGCCGACCCAGTTTTGTGGCTGAGACACAGAACGTCAGAGGTTCTGAAGCTGAGGGTCACCTGTGGATGGACACGGTGGTCCTCAGAGCTCGCAGGTCCCACAGTTTGACGGTCCGATCTGCAGACACCGTCGCCACCCGCTGGCTCGGAGGGTCGAACCGACACCGTGTGACGGTGGAGAGGTGGTGGTCTGGAGGAGAAACCGGACCTGGTCAGCGCCAGCAGAGGGACGGTGGGTGAGAGGTGTCCGTGGGTGCGTGAGTACCGCTGACGCAAGCGCAGCGTCTGGCCGCCGGCCGCGTCACAGACGTAGACGCCATTCTGAGGATCCGCGGCGCAGACGAGCAGGCGGCCGTCAGAGGAACAGCTGCAGGACGTCAGCAGGCCGTCCATCCTCCGCTGCCACTGGACAAGAAGGACAAGAAGGACAAGAGGGGCGGAGCAGCGTCAGTGGACATCGTTGTTTCGGTTTAAAAAAGGTGGCATTTAATTTCTGAACATGTCGTCATTTCTCCTTTCAGAAAAAGTTGATGTTTTTAAGAAAAATCTTGATTTTAGAACAAAATAAATCATCTTAAAGTTTCCTTTATTAAGGACAAATTTTAAGGTCACAATTTTTTTAAATGTTCAATTTGATTTTTTTCTGCAAAAATGATGCGACATGCAGATTATTTGAAGTTAAAAAGTTAAAAAGTCTGAGTTTGCAGAGGACGCCTCGCTGTCCTGCCAAGCTCTGGACCTCTCTGATCCTGGACCAGCACCTGGACCAGGATCAGAGGGAGCTGAGGGTCACCTGTGGTCCACCTACCAGAACCTGTCCAGTCTCCAGGTCCCAGGATGCCATCTTCTTGTCCCAGGACACCGTCACCATCCTGAAACAGACAAACAGGACCAGCTGCAGCTCTGCTCTCACATCTGCAGCTCTGCTCTCACATCTGGAGCTCTGCGCTCACATCTGGAGCTCTGCGCTAACATCTGGAGCTCTGCTCTCACATCTGGAGCCCTGAGCTCACATCTGGAACTCTGTCCTCACATCTGGAGCCCTGAGCTCACATCTGGAGCTCTGCGCTCACATCTGGAGCTCTGCGCTCACATCTGGAGCTCTGTCCTCACATCTGGAGCCCTGCGCTCACATCTGGAGCTCTGTGCTCACATCTGGAGCTCTGCCTCCATCTGCTCTGCTCACATCTGGAGCTCTGCTCACATCTGGAGCTCTGCGCTCACATCTGGAACTCTGCTCTCACAGTTGCAGCTCTGTCCTCACATTTGGAGCTCTGCGCTCACATCTGGAGCTCTGCCCTCACATCTGGAGCTCTGCTCCCAGATCTGGAGCTCTGCACTCACATCTGGAGCTCTGGACTCACATCTGGAGCTCTGCCCTCACATCTGGAGCCCTGAGCTCACATCTGGAGCTCTGCGCTCACATCTGGAGCTCTGCGCTCACATCTGGAGCCCTGCCCTCACATCTGGAGCCCTGTCCTCAAATCTGGAGCCCTGTGCTCACATCTGGAGCTCTGAGCTCACATCTGGAGCTCTGCTCTCACATCTGGAGCTCTGCACTCACATCTGGAGCTCTGCTCTCACATCTGGAGCTTTGCACTCACATCTGGAGCTCTGCGCTCACATCTGGAGCTCTGGCCTCACATCTGGAGCTCTGAGCTCCCGTCTGGAGCTCTAAACTCACACCTGGAGCTCTGCACTCACATCTGGAGCTCTGCTCTCACATCTGGAGCTCTGCACTCACAGCTGCAGCTCACAGCTGGACTGAAGGTCAACACACCTGCTGGAGTTTGGGATCGGAGCACACTCGCTGACAGTTTTATCGTGAACGCCGTCGAACGTCCTGAGTCGCTGGAAGCTCTGGACGTCCTGTAAAGGAGGAGCTGGACGTCACCGTCATGTGACAGGACGTCATGTGACAGGACGTGTGACAGGACGTCATGTGACAGGACGTAAACACAATAGAAGTCTACACTAGATGCATCCAAGATAAAATGGCGGAGCCAGAAGACATCTGTACTGGTCCAGATGTGGACTTGTGAACGTTTCCCAGCGTATCTACGGTTACCCAGAGTGCAGCGGTGCTGTCTGACGAGCAGCTGAGGATGCAGCGGTCGTTGCAGAGCAGTCGGGCGGCGGTGACGGCGGCGGAGTGAGCCTCTAACTCCTTCACTGGAACCTGAACACGTTACACAAGTTACACAAGCAGAGGAGTTTTCAGGGGCCCTGGTCTGTTACAGGGTTGGGGGGGGGTGAAGGTGGAAGGGAGTTAGGATCATTTCAGGAGAAAGAAAACGCCACATTCCTGACAGATAAATAACTGACTTCATACTGGTGAAGTTAATTCATTTCATCAGTTTCAGAAATGTTTCTGGATGAACGCTGAGATGAGCCCATTACTGTCCAGCTTCATCAGTCTAACGTTACCACCATGTCGTTGAATCTTCTATCAAATGTTCAAAGTTTGGTTGAGCGTTAGTCCATATTTTTTAATTAGAAAGCACCTTGTACTTGGAGACAATGCTGTTCCTGTAGAAACAAAAAAACACGTCAAACAAATCAGTTTCCGTTCATTCTCCTAGAAATCAACCTAGAAGCTGCTTCATTAGCAGCTTCATTAGCTGGTTCGTTAGCAGCAGCATCATTCTAGTTTAAATGTAGAGAAGTGAGGTGCGGTCCGGTTCTGCTCCCGGTCCATTCCTGATCCAGTTTTGGTCCCGGTCCATACCTGATCCTGGTCCGGTACCGGTCTAGTTCTGGTCCCGGTCCAGTCCCTGGTCCAGTTTTGGTCCCAGTCCCAGGTCTGGTCCGGTCCCAGTCTAGTTCTGGTCCCGGTCCTGGTCCGGTACTGGTCTATTTCTGGTCCTGGTCTAGTTGCGGTCCTGGTCTGGTTCTGCGTACGGTTCTGGTCCTGGTCCGGTCCCAGTCTAGTTCTGGTCCCGGTCCTGGTCCGGTACCGGTCTAGTTCTGGTGCTGGCCTAGTTTCGGTCCTGGTCCGGTCCCAGTCTAGTTCTAGTCCCGATCCTGGTCCAGGTCTAGTTCTGGTCCTGGTCCGGTCCAGTCCCAGTTCAGTCCTGGTCCATTCCCGGTCCTGGTCCCGGTCCAGTTCTGGTCCCAGTCCCGGTTCTGGTCCGGTCCCGGTCTAGTTCTGGTCCTGGTCTAGTTGCTGTTCTGGTCTAGTTCTGGTCACGGTTCCGGTCTAGTTCTGGTCCCGGTCCTGGTCCGGTACTGGTCTAGTTCTGGTCCTGGTCTAGTTGCGGTCCTGGTCTGGTTCTGCGTATGGTTCTGGTCCTGGTCCGGTCCCAGTCTAGTTCTGGTCCCGGTCCTGGTCCGGTACCGGTCTAGTTCTGGTGCTGGCCTAGTTTCGGTCCTGGTCCGGTCCCAGTCTAGTTCTAGTCCCGATCCTGGTCCAGGTCTAGTTCTGGTCCTGGTCCGGTCCAGTCTCAGTTCAGTCCTGGTCCAGTTCTGCTCCTGGTCCATTCCCGGTCCTGGTCCCGGTCCAGTTCTGGTCCCAGTCCCGGTTCTGGTCCGGTCCCGGTCTAGTTCTGGTCCTGGTCTAGTTGCTGTTCTGGTCTAGTTCTGGTCCCGGTCCTGGTCTGGTACTGGTCTAGTTCTGGTCCTGGTCTAGTTGCGGTCCTGGTCTAGTTCTGGTCACGGTCCAGGTCTAGTTCTGGTTCTGGTTCCGGTCCTGGTCCGGTCCCGGTCTAGTTCTGGTCCCGATCCTGGTCTGGTACCGGTCTATTTCTGGTCCCGGTACCGGTCTAGTTCTGGTCACGGTCCAGGTCTAGTTGTGGTTCTGGTTCGGGTCCTGGTCCGGTCCCGGTCTAGTTCTGGTCCCGATCCTGGTCTGGTACCGGTCTATTTCTGGTCCCGGTCCCGGTCCTGTTCTGGTCCCGGTCCCGGTCCGGTACTGGTCTAGTTCTGGTCCTGGTCTAGTTGCGGTCCAGGTCTAGTTCTGGTCCTGGTCCAGTCCCAGTCTAGTTCTGGTCCCGGTCCTGGTCCGGTCCTGGTCTAGTTCTGGTCCCGATCCTGGTCTGGTACCGGTCTAGTTCTGGTCCCGGTCCCGGTCCAGTTCTGGTCCCGCCGTACCTGACCGTCCCGGGCCCATCGTCCTCCAGCCTCCTCCGGATCCAGAGGGTCCCGCTGCTTCGCCGCCATGTCTCCGTAGATGTCCGAGGACGCGGTCACCACAGCAACGAGCCGCGCTGGTGCCTTCAGGTGCTGTGGGACAAATGAGCTCTATGTAGGAACTACACGCAGAACTGCAGGTGGTGTCGCTAAAAACCGTCCTTTAAATTCTAGTTTTGTACAGAATGTGTTTAAAAGGGGACAAAGTGCGCGTGCCGACACCTGCTCCCCTGAGAACAATCTGGATGTGTGGTTGGTCGACTCAGAAATGACGCAGTAGTGCTAATTACGGTCATGAGAACAGTTCTATCCCTTATGGGGTGAAAAAGACGATTTTCAATTTAATTTAACTTTATTCACATAGCATCTATGACAATACAAACTGTCTCTACAGAGACCCAGATCACGAGCCCAAGCAAATATTATGAACTAAAGAAATATTATTACATCTTAAAGAAACAGGCAAGAAAACACCTGGATTGGGACCTGGATCATCAGGGGGACCTTCCTGATGAAGACCAGCTGGGTAAAGAAAGAAAAGAGGGGAGAGACAGGACAGAGAGAGGATGGAAGACAGAGAGAGGAGGGAAGACAGAGGAGAGAACTATATGGGGGAAGTTTATGTTCTATGAAAATAGAGACTCCTGTCTCCATGTTTGGAGTCTTCTACTGTCTTCTCCTGTCCTCCATCTCCTGCTGTGGTTCAGCGCTGAACTCTTTGACATGGACATGGAGAGTACATTTACTGAAAATCCAACCATCACCATGTCACTTAAGGTTACCATGGTGATCTCACTCAGGATCCTAGAACTGAGACAATCATTCTACTGCCACAGAGGCCAAGATATCAGCCAAGATATGAGCACAGCGGTCAGCTGCAGCATCCTGGTTCCAGACCAACGTCTCTCCTGGATCCAGTAGAGGACTGGAGACATCACAGATGCTGGTTCTGAGGAGAAACTTGTGGTCCTGGACTGGAACACCTGCTCACAGGTGACTCCATGGACCCAGATGTGGAGCAGGTGTTCTCCATCTAAACATGAGGTTCACATGAGACATCGGTCTGATGTTTGTTCCTTTATCTGAAATAAACAATAACCAGGAACAGCTTTGATAAATGATTCTTCATGTCTGATTGATAGCACAATGTTCGGTGTTTCCGGTCATCTATGAGTCTTCGGGTCGTTAGGGTTACGGTTACGGTTAGGGTTAGGTGTTTGGGTGTAGAGTTCCAAAACTAGGAGCGAATGAATCCTGATGAGTAAAAAGCCAAACACTAAGCTCAAGGACAGATGTTTTATTAGACAACTTTTCAAAGTTCATGCCAGCTGATGAGTGATGTCACAGAAAGGGAGGTCAGCTGACTGTAGGGTCCTCACGGAGGACAAGGCTCCTGCTGGGTCAGCGCTTCTGGAGGGACCGGATGTTCTTGAGTCTGAAAAGACCACAAAAGATGTTACAGCAACACAACGGAGCAGTTGACCAGAAAAGATGACAGATGTGTAAGTACTTAGGCATTCACATTGACAGCGACCTGAGCTGGCAGACACAGGTTGCCACGGTCTGCGCCAGAATTCATCAGCGCCTCTACTTTTTACGAAGATTGCGGCTGTTTGGTGTCGGCAAAAATATAATGCTAATTTTCTACAGGGCAGCAATAGAGAGTCCATCTTACGGTACGGTATCACCAGTTGGTTTGGAAATCTAAGTGTCAAATCTAAGTCACAGATTCTCAACCTGGTTAGAGTGGCAGGTAGGATTATGGGTCACTCCCCCCTTAACCCTCAGGAACTGTTTAATGAGGCTGTCATCACCCAGGCAAAAAACATTCTAAATGACAGTTCCCATGTTTTTATATACTGAATATCCACAGATCCCTCAGGGAGAAGATACAGGGTTCCCTTATGCAAACATAACCGGTTCAAACATTCCTTTGTCCCGGTGTCAATTAAGCTCATCAATGAACAAATGTAGAGAGGTTTTTGCAGACCTTACTGTAAATTGTACCCAGTATTAGCATTTTAATGTGCATTTTAATTTTATTTTATTTCTTGCAATGCATCGGGTAGAGCAGATTGCACAGCTTAGATTACTGTATATATTGTCTTACTCAGTGTTGTTTTTGTATGTTCTATGTCTGTCTATGCAGTAGTACCCTGTCTCTAAACCAAATTTCTCCCAAGGGAGACGAATAAATGACCTTGAACCTTGAACCTTGAACCTTGATGCTACAGCTCACGACATTAGCACTGGCCTGTTCAGGCTCCTGATAACATGTTAGCGTCCGCAAGCTACAGCTCATGATATAACATTAACACTAGCGTTTTCAGCTCCTGATAACGTGTTAGCGTCTGCGTGCTACAGCTCACGACATTAGCACTGGTGCGTTGAGGTCCTGATGACGTGCAAGCATCGGCGTGCTACAGCTCACGACATTAGCGCTGGTGTGTTCAGGCTCCTGATTACGTGTTAGCATTGGCGTGCTACAGCTCATGATATAACATTAGCTCTACTGTGTCAACCTCCTGATGAAGTTTTAGCGTCTGTGTGCTACAGCTCATGATATAACTTTAGCTCTACCCTGTTCAGCTCTTGATAACGTGTTAGCGTCAGCATGCTACAGCTCATGATATAACTTTAGCTCTACGCTGTTCAGCTCTTGATAACGTGTTAGTGTCAGCATGCTACAGCTCATGACATTACCGCTGGTGTGTTCAGGCTCCTGATGATGTATTAGCTTTGGTGTGCTACAGCTCATGACATTAGCACTGGCGTGTTCAGGCTCCTGGTGACGTGTTAGCGCTGGTGTGGTACAGCTCATGACATTACCATTAGCATGTTCAGGCTCCTGATGATGTGTTAGGGTCGGCGTGCTACAGCTCATGATATAACATTAGCACTACCCTGTTCAGCTCCTGATAACGTGTTAGCATCCGCATGCTACAGCTCATGTTATAACATTAGCACTAGCGTTTTCAGCTCCTGATAACGAGTTAGAGTCCGCGTGCTACTGCTCATGACATTAGCACTAGCATGTTCAGGCTCCTGATGACGTGTTAGCGTTGGCGTGCTACAGCTCATGATATAACATTAGCTCTATCCTGCTCAGCTCCTGATGATGTATTAGCGTCGGTGTACTACAGCTCATGATATAACATTAGCACTGGCACGTTCAGACTCCTGATGACGTGTTAGCGTGCTACACCAGGCTCTTCTAGTAGCGGTATCATCTCACTACAGTCAACCAGTCTATTTGTCTTGCTAGCTCCAGTGGCAGCCAGAGTGGCACCTTCGTTCTCTAATCCACTACCATGGAGCTCCTCAGGGGTCCATCCTGGGTGTACTGGGTTTCTGTGACTCTGACCTGTTCAGCAGCTCCTCCGTCATCACGGGTCTGTCTCTGTCCTCGTCTCTGTCTTCGTCTCCATCTTCGTCACTGCTGTCCGACTCCTTACTCTTCTTCTGCTCCTTTCCTTTGTGTTTGTGCTTTTTGTGTTTCTTCTTCTGCAGAGGAAAAAAAAAGCAGCGGTTCAGTCAGCGTCAGCAGCTGTCTCTGGGTCTGTTCTTTCATCTTTTTACCTTCTTGTCCTTCTTGTGTTTGTGCTGCTTCTTGTTCTTCACTTTCTTCTCTTTGCTTCTCTTGTTGGGTTTCTCCTCCCAGCTGGGGGGGCAGATGAAGGCGGCGCCTCCTCTGACTGAACACAGAACAACATGAAGAGTCACATCCTGAAGCTGTTGAAAACATCAGGTTTGAGGAGTGAAGAACCCAGCAGTAACTCTACCGACCGGTGGTGGCTGGCTGAGGCAGAGAATTTTAAATCTTTACAATTAGAGCATTTTTATGATTATTAAATTAGATTTTTTATTTCTAGTTTGTGAGTTATTTATTATACAATTAAGACTATCTTTTAAAAAAAAAAAAGAAAAAAAAAGAGGATTGAGTCATATTTGTGTTTATTCAATCAGCATTTCTGAGATGTTGCTGTTTGGAAATTTACCCCTAAATTACTGCTAAATAGTTTTAGAACATGCAAATGTCACAAATTTGCCACAGTTAGAGGAGGGCGCCACAGTTATGGGAGGCCCACTGTCGTTAGAAGGCCCCAGCCCGGCTGAAGTTAGAGGAGACTGCCACAGATAGAGGGGTGCGGTTACAGTTAGAGGGAACCAGCCACAGTTAGAGGAGGCCAGGCGTCGTTAGAAGGGCCCAGCCTGGCGCAGTTAGAGGGGGGGCAGGCAGGGGGCTGCAGTTAGAGGGGGGGCTGCAGTTAGAGGGCGCGCCGGCAGTTAGAGGGGCAGCTGCAGTTACAGGGGCGCGGTTACAGTTAGAGGGGACCAGCCACAGTTAGAGGAGGCCAGGCGTCGTTAGAAGGGCCCAGCCTGGCAGCAGTTAGAGGGGCACGGCTGCAGTTAAAGGGGCGCAGCCGCAGTAAGAGGGGTGCAGCTGCAGTTACAGGGGCGCGGTTACAGTTAGAGGGGACCAGCCACAGTTAGAGGAGGCCAGGTGTTGTTAGAAGGGCCCAGCCTGGCTGCAGTTAGAGGGGGGCGGCTGCAGTTAAAGGGGCGCAGCTGCAGTTAGAGGGGCGCAGCTTCAGTTACAGGGGCGCGGTTACAGTTAGAGGGGACCAGCCACAGTTAGAGGAGGCCAGGCGTCGTTAGAAGGGCCCAGCCTGGCTGCAGTTAGAGGGGGGGCTGCAGGGGGGCTGCAGGCTGCAGTTAAAGGGGCGCAGCCGCAGTTAGAGGGGTGCAGCTGCAGTTACAGGGGCGCAGTTACAGTTAGAGGGGACCAGCCACAGTTAGAGGAGGCCAGGTGTTGTTAGAAGGGCCCAGCCTGGCTGCAGTTAGAGGGGGGGCTGCAGTTAAAGGGGGCAGCTGCAGTTAGAGGGACGCAGCCGCAGTTAGAGGGGTGCAGCCGCAGTTAGAGGGGCGTGGTTACAGTTAGAGGGGACCAGCCACAGTTAGAGGAGGCCAGGCGTCGTTAGAAGGGCCCAGCCTGGCTGCAGTTAGAGGGGGCAGCTGCAGTTAAAGGGGCGCAGCAGCAGTTAGAGGGACGCAGCCGCAGTTAGAGGGGTGCAGCCGCAGTTAGAGGGGCGCAGTTTGAGGGGCGCGGTTACAGTTAGAGGGGACCAGCCACAGTTAGAGGAGGCCAGGCGTCGTTAGAAGGGCCCAGCCTGGCTGCAGTTAGAGGGGGGGGCTGCAGTTAAAGGGGCACAGCCGCAGTTAGAGGGACGCAGCCGCATTTAGAGGGGTGCAGCCGCAGTTAGAGGGGCGCGGTTACAGTTAGAGGGGACCAGCCACAGTTAGACGAGGCCAGGCGTCGTTAGAAGGGCCCAGCCTGGCTGCAGTTAGAGGGGGCAGCTGCAGTTAAAGGGGCGCAGCAGCAGTTAGAGGGGTGCAGCTGCAGTTACAGGGGCGCAGGTTACAGTTAGAGGGGACCAGCCACAGTTAGAGGAGGCCAGGCGTTGTTAGAAGGGCCCAGCCTGGCTGCAGTTAGAGGGGCGCAGCTGCAGTTAGAGGGGCGCGGCAGTTAGAGGGGAACAGCCACAGTTAGAGGAGGCCAGGCGTGTTAGAAGGGCCCAGCCTGCTGCAGTTAGAGGGGGCAGCTGCAGTTAGTTAAGGGGCACGGCGCAGTTAGAGGGGCGCAGCCGCGCAGCTGCAGTTAGAGGGGCGCGGTTACAGTTAGAGGGGACCAGCCACAGTTAGAGGAGGCCAGGCGTTGTTAGAAGGGCCCAGCCTGGCTGCAGTTAGAGGGGGCAGCTGCAGTTAAAGGGGCGCAGCCGCAGTTAGAGGGGTGCAGCTGCAGTTAGAGGGGTGCTGCTACAGTTAGAGTGGACCAGCCACAGTTAGACGAGGCCAGGCGTCGTTTGAAGGGCCCAGCCTGGCTGCAGTTAGAGGGGGCAGCTGCAGTTAGAGGGGTGCAGCTGCAGTTAGAGGGGCGTGGTTACAGTTAGAGGGGAACAGCCACAGTTAAGAGGAGGCCAGGCGTCGTTAGAAGGGCCCAGCCTGGCAGCAGTTAGAGGGGCGCAGCTGCAGTTAGAGGGGCGCGGTTACAGTTGGAGGGGAACAGCCACAGTTAGAGGAGGCCAGGCGTCGTTAGAAGGGCCCAGCCTGGCAGCAGTTAGAGGGGCACGGCTTCAGTTAAAGGTGCGCAGCCGCAGTTAGAGGCGCGCGGTTACAGTTAGAGGGGAACAGCCACAGTTAGAGGAGGCCAGGCGTTGTTAGAAGGGCCCAGCCTGGCTGCAGTTAGAGCTAGAGCAGTTAGAGGGGGCGCAGCTGCAGTTAGGGGCGCGGTTACAGTTAGAGGGGAACAGCCACAGTTAGAGGAGGCCAGGCGTCGTTAGAAGGGCCCAGCCTGGCTGCAGTTAGAGGGGCGCAGCTGCAGTTAGAGGGGCGCAGCTGCAGTTAGAGGGGCGCGGTTACAGTTAGAGGGCCGCGGTTACAGTTAGAGGGGAACAGCCACAGTTAGAGGAGGCCAGGCGTCGTTAGAAGGGCCCAGCCTGGCAGCAGTTAGAGGGGCGGCTGCAGTTAAGGGGCGCAGCCGCAGTTAGAGGGGCGCGGTTACAGTTAGAGGGGATCAGCCACAGTTAGAGGAGGCCAGGCGTCGTTAGAAGGGCCCAGCCTGGCTGCAGTTGTTTCTGGGGCACCGGTTCTTCCACAGTTGTTAGTCTCTTGACGGTGAGCGTGCTCAGTGGGGTGATGCTAGCTGAAGCTATGGGGGTTCTCAGGTGAGATGTGCTTTTCTATGACTGGACGTTAGCGGTGTTAGCGGTGTCAGCGGCACTCACTGGCAGGAGCAGATGGAGGCGGCAGCTTTGGACCAAACTCCTCCTCTTCAGCCTGTGCCGACATCTGTGAGGAAACTGCAGCCGCTGAAGGGAAACAGGAAGTCATGAACCGCCAGAAACACCTGGAGGTCATACTGCGATGGACCAGGACCACCATCAGAGGCCTGACTCACCTGTGGGCTGGCCGCTCCTGACCACTGAGGAGGAGGAGGGGGGGGAGGAGGGGATGTTGAAGAGGCTCACTGGCTGAGACTCCATATTGCCCTTCTCCTCCTCCTCCTCCTCCTCCTCCGATGAAGAGGAGGACTTCTCATCTGAGGAGCTGGCGAAGATGGCTTTGAACAGGTCTATGGGAGGCCGGCTCTCTTCCTCCTCCTCCTCCTCCTGCTCCTCTTCATCACCCCGTGTCTTCGTCTCTGAGCTCTGCTGCTTCACCTGAGTGAAGATGGAAGAAAACAGATGTGTTGTTCAGTCCAGAAGCCTTTCCTGGTTATCATCCTTGTAGATGCAGAGAGCATCCACGCCAGCAGAGGGCTCCAAACTACAAGATCAGCTTCCAGATCCAGAAGATCAGAAGCATGAAGGGACTTCAGGTACCTGAACCTGGACTCGGGTACCCCCCATCTGAGGTGGGAGAGGGGCTTTTCAAGAAAGCGTATGCCTTTATTCTTCCGTTTTATTAAAAAATCTACAAGCTTTACATTATTTTTTTCTTTCAAATTTAAGTTCTTCAAGTCAAAAATGTGCACATTTATAGTTAAAGATTCTGCATTAACACAATAAACCAGAATAAAACCCCAAATACCTTTTCTCCTCATCAATCTCTTAACCAACACCAATTTTAATAAATCCTTCATGACACCAACTGTGAGGACTTTCCAGACCACTTCAGAAGTAAAATAAATAATATCAGATCCAGTCTTTTACCTCATCAGAATGATACTTTAACACACCTGAACTGTTGCTTTTACCTGGAAACAGGTTTGTCCTGGTTGATGCAGGGACACTTGGTCCAGTTTTCTCCCCAGTAAACCCAACAACCTGCCTTTTAGATCCAACCCCCCCATCACTGTTAAAAACATTTATGGATTCTTTGAGGAACAGATTTTAAATATAGTAAATTACTCTCTCCAGACGGGTGTCTTCCCCACTGCCTTCAAAACAGCAGAAGAAGAGTCATCTAGACCCCAACAATTTTAATAATTACCAACCTGTATCCAACTACCATTTTTAAGTAAAATTTTAGAAAAACTGGTTTTTAACCAAGTCAATTATTTCTTAGTTAAAAATAATATTTTTGAGAAATTTCAGTCTGGTTTTAAGATGAACCACAGTTCAGAGACGGCCCTTTTAAAGATTTTAAATGACATCAGGTTTAATGCAGACACACAGAAACTCAGTCTTGGTTCTACTGGATCTTAGCGCCGCCTTTGAAACAGTGAACCATCACATTTTATTAAACAGACTCAGAAACCTGGTCGGCCTCTCTGGTACTGTTCTGGACTGGTTCAGCTCTGATCCCACAGATCCATGTTTCTCTGTCAGTATGGATACATGCTCCTTCAGAAGGCATGAAACTAACTGTGGGGTGCCCCAAGGTTCAATCTGAGGCCCACTTCTTTTTAATCTGTATATGCTTCCCCTTGGGGACGTCATCAGGAGACATCAGCTTTCCACAGTTACGCAAATGATACACAGCTGAATGCTGAACAGCTCAAACCTCCGTCTGACTGCTGCTGATGGATGCAGGGGGTCCCGTTGGTCCCGCTGGTCCCCGTAACCCAGGACCGGACGTCTGGTCCGGTCTGGTGTCGGTTTGCTTCCGTGTGCCGCTCAACAGTTTGCTCGGCGGATCCTCCTTCTTCTCCTCCTCCTCCTTCGGCTCGGAGACGTCCCATCTAGACTTCTTCCCCGACTCTGGAGGCTTCAGGGGAGCTGAGGAGACGAGAGGAGGAACCAGTGAACCAGGGTTGGGGTTAGGACCAGGACCAGGACCAGGACCAGGACCAGGACCAGGAGAGATGCTGGATCTGAGGCCTCCACCTGAGTTGTGGGTGTAGTTACCTGTCGCTTCGCTGCCTCCTGTCACCGTCAGGAAGTTGAAGACGGAGAACTTGTCCCGCTTCACCTTTGGCAGACCCACCAGGCTGGACCTGCAGAACCAAGAACATTCAGAAGGAATCCTGAGCAGAAATGAAGATGGAGCTCCATTTCCTACAATCCTTTAAAGGACACCAGGACTGTTGCAGACTGGATCCAGTCCAGGATGGTTCTAACCTGAGTCATTTCCTGACTGGATCCAGTCCAGTCAGGAAATGATTCAGGTCAGAACCAGGAAGCTGACTGAAGACAGAAACATGGTGATCAAAGCTGGACTGTCAAACATCAGAGCTCTCTGTCAATGATCTGAGAATCCATCACCATTCTGACCTTCTCTGTCTCACCACCCATCTGTTCCTTCATTCACCCATCCATCCCCATCCATCCATCCATCCATCCACCCACCCATCCATCCATCCATCCATCCATTCACCCATCCATCCATCCATCCACCCATCTATTCACCCATCCATCCACCCATCCATCCATCCATTCACCCATCCATCCATCCACCCATCCATCCATCCATCCATCCACCCATCCATCCATCCATCCATCCATCCATCCATCCATTCCATTCCACCCATCCACCATCCACCATCCACCCATCCATTCACCCATCCATCCACCCAGCCATCACCCAGCCACCCATCACCCATCCACCCATCCACCCATCCCAGCCATCCACCCATCCATCCATCCACCCATCCATTCACCCCCCATCCATCCATCCATCCATCCCATCCATCCATCCATTCACCCATTCCATCCATCCATCCATCCCATTCCACCCCTCACCATCCATCCACCCAGCCCATCCCCCATCCATCCATCCATTCACCCAGCCATCCATCCACCACCCATCCACCCATCCATCCATCCACCCATCCCTCCAGCCACCCATCCATCCACCCATCCATTCATCCATCCATCCATCCATCCATCCATCCATTCACCCATCCATCCATCCATCCATCCATCCATCCATCCATTCACCCACCCATCCATTCACCCATCCATACATCCATTCACCCACCCATCCATCCATTCACCCATCCATCCATCCATCCATCCATTCACCCACCCATCCATCCATTCACCCATCCATCCATCCATTCACCCATCCCATCCATTCATCCATTCACCCATCCATCCACCCATCCATCTATTCACCCATCCATTCATCCATTCACCCATCCATCCACCCATCCATTCACCCATCCATCCACCCATCCATCAATTCACCCATCCATCCATCCACCCACCCATCCATCCATCCACCCATCCATTCATCCACCCATCCACCCATCCATCCATCCATTACAGTAAATTTCCACCCCAAACACATTACAGTAATCCCCCACACTTCGCGGTTAATGGGGGCTGTGACCCCGCCGTGAATGGTGAAAACCGTTATGTGGATGTACATGTACAGTGGTGGTAAAAAGTTTACATCCACTTGTAAAGAACATAATGTCATGGCTGTTTTGAGTTTCCAGTTATTTCTACAACTCTGATTTTTCTCTGATATAGTGATTGGAACAGATCCTTCTTTGTCACAAAAAACATTCATGAAGTTTGGTTCTTTTATGATTTTATTATGGGTAAACTGAAAATGTGACGAAATCAGCTGGGTCAAAAATATACATACAGCAACATGAATGAGCAATTTTGGAGACTTGGAAAGTTGTGTCAATGACATGAGCTTCATAGCATGACCTCTTAACTTCTTGTGAGTGATCATGAGTGACTACAGCTGGTGACTTCTCTGAGGACATTTAAAAAGGGCTCATTGGATAAAAACACCCACAAACGCTACAATGAGAAAGTCAAAGGAGCTCAGCACAGATCTGAAAAAGAGAATCATTGACTTGAACAAGTCAGGAAAGTCACTTGGAGCCATTTCAAAGCAGCTGCAGGTTCCAAGAGCAACAGTGCAAACAATTGTGTGTAAGTATAAAGTGAATGGCACTGTTTTGTCACTGCCACGATCAGGAAGAAAACGCAAGCTGTCACCTGCTGCTGAAAGAAAACTGGTCAGGAGGGTGAAGAGTCAACCCAGGAGCACCAAAAAGCAGATCTGCCAAGAATTAGAAGCTGCTGGAACACAGGTGTCAGTGTCCACAGTCAAGCGTGTTTTGCATCGCCATGGACTGAGAGGCTGCCGTGCAAGAAAGAAGCCCTTGCTCCAAAAGCGGCACCTTAAGGCTCGACTAAAGTTTGCTGCTGATCACATGGACAAAGATAAGACCTTCTGGAGGAAAGTTCTGTGGTCAGATGAAACAAAAATTGAGCTGTTTGGCCACAATGCCCAGCAATATGTTTGGAGGAGAAAAGGTGAGGCCTTTAACCCCAAGAACACCGTGCCTACCATCAAGCACGGTGGTGGTAGTATTATGCTGTGGGCCTGCTTTGCTGCCAATGGAACTGGTGCTTTACAGAGTCAATGGGACAATGAAGAAGGAGGATTACCTTCTAATTCTTCAAGAAAATCTAAAGTCATCAGCCCGAAGGTTGGGTCTTGGGTGCAGTTGGGTGTTCCAACAGGACAATGACCCCAAACACACATCAAAAGTGGTAAAGGAATGGCTAAATCAGGCTAGAATGAAGGTTTTAGAATGGCCTTCCCAAAGTCCTGACTTAAACCCCATTGATAACATGTGGATAATGCTGAAGAAACAAGTCCATGTAAGAAAGCCAACAAATTTAACTGAACTGCACCAATTCTGTCAAGAGGAGTGGTCAAAGATTCAACCAGAAACTTGCCAGAAGCTTGTGGATGGCTACCAAAAGCGCCTAATTGAAGTAAAAATGGCCAAAGGACATGTAACCAAATATTAGCATTGCTGTATGTATATTTTTGACCCAGCTGATTTCGTCACATTTTCAGTTTACCCATAATAAAGTCATAAAAGAACCAAACCTTCATGAATGTTTTTGTGACAAAGAAGGATCTGTTCCAATCACTATATCAGAGAAAAATCAGAGTTGTAGAAATAACTGGAAACTCAAAACAGCCATGACATTATGTTCTTTACAAGTGGATGTAAACTTTTTACCACCACTGTACATATACAGTATATATGTACACGCTTACGCAAAATCTATGAATGTACACTCACTTTGACATCTCTCCTCTGTGTGTAGCTGACAAGAGCAAGAGATGAGACGAGGGACGCGTGTCAGCCAATCAGGTACAGACAACCGACGTCACAGTAATGATGTCATAGCAGCCAATCACAGGTCTCCATATTCGTTCATGGGGCCTCCCCCGTCGGCTCTTGTTGCTTCCAGAGACTCGTTCTTGATGTGATGGGTTTCGCTTCAGCCTTGCGCGCTTCGTTTGAATTTTTTTCAAATTTTTTGAATTTTTTTCATTCTATGAATATTTTTGAAACTTCCGCGATGTACTGAGATGTTTGAATCTGTTTGAATCTTCTACAATTTAGTGAGTTTATAAAGTCAGAATTCAGACACATTTTTATTTTTTCATTTTTATTTCACCAATTTCTTAGAAATGTAATTTGAAAAAAATCAGTTTTCCCAAACAAATTAGCGTTTATCCAGTGGCACAGTTTGAGACGATAAAATCACAAACTTGTTGCTAAACAGATTCTGAGTTCTGCATCTCTCCTGGTTCAGAGATTCAGAGTTTAGTAACTCTGAATCTCTTTCAGGTTTCAGAGTTTTCCCGTGGTCACATTGGTTCTGTGATGGAGTGGTGTGCTGGGTCGGGTCCTACCCCGGGTACGGGTCCGGAACGTTGAACCTCTTACACAGCAGTTTGTCCGGGTGCCACTCGAACGTCTCTCTGGTCATCTTTCCGAACATCTTCATCTCGACGGCGGCCTGCTTGTCGTCTACGTCGCCCTGACGACCAAACAACCGCAGAAATACAGTCACGCGGGTGAGGAGGAGGAGCCTCGTCTCCTGATGCGTCACGGACCTACCTCTTGGTCCCTGTCCACCTCCACGGCGTCCTCGTTCTCCTGCAGCTTGGCCCGGGTGAAGCGCGAGGACAGCGAGGACGAGGAGGGGCGGTACAGAATCGAGGCCCGGACAAACTCCTCCCTCTCTCTGCTGCGCTCCCACTCCGTCATGGACGGGTCCAGACTGTGATCCAGAGCGTCTGTGGGATCAGAAACCAATGTCGTTTCTGCTGTGACGGTAAGGTTAGGGTCATCTATCACCTGTCTATATAGACGTCATCCCAGCGTTGACCTCCACCTGTCTATATAGACGTCATCCCAGCGTTGACCTCCACCTGTCTATATAGACGTCATCCCAGCGTTGACCTCCACCTGTCTATATAGACGTCATCCCAGCGTTGACCTCCACCCGTCTGTATAGACGTCATCCCAGCGTATACAAATGTTTCTGGGATGGATCTGTGAGGGTCCACTAGTTCAGGGTTCCAGGGTCAGGGTCCGCTAGTTTAGGGTTCCAGGGTTAGGGTTGGCTAGTTCAGAGTTCCATGGTTAGGGTCAGCTAGTTTAGGGTTCCAGGGTTAGGGTTGGCTAGTTTACAGTTCCAGGGTTTGGGTCATCTAGTTTAGGGTTTGGGTTGGCTAGCTTTTACATAAAAAAATCACAACTTTAGGACAAAAGGCTGCAAATCTAGAATTAAGCAATTTTAAGACATAAAACCTGAGTTTTATGCCAAAAAGTAGTGATTAGCTTCAGTGCCTCCTGGGGGTGGAGGGGCTGCTGTCTCTGCTCTGGGATGATCTGAGAGGAAGCTACGAGGGTTATCACAACTAAAGCCACATAGAGGGGACGAGGACAGAAATGTCCTTCTGTCGATCTGTCTGGTGTTTGGGGAGGATGTTTGAAACTGAAGGTTTCAGGGGTCTTCTCGGTCTCTAAACTGCCTGTGACTCCCCTACTCTGCAGCTGCAGTGTGAAAAGAAACACTGAAATGTAGACTACCATTTAACCCTAATCCATCCTACCTTTGTCTCCCTGTCGGAGGCGGCTCAGGTAGAGCTCGTAGCGTGCCTGTTTGCTGGGGTTATTCTCAAACGGTCTGAAGGTCTGTGAGGAAGAGGGAACTCCTCTCCAGGCTGCCAGGGCCTCCTGCTGCTGCGGGAGGCCGGAGGAGAATGGAGCCGAGGAGGGAGGGGCCGGTGGGGGCGGAGCCGAGGTCTTCTGGGTGGAGGAGCCGCGGAGGCTCAGCAGACGCTGCCGATCTTCAGGCTTCAGCAGCTCCATGACTGAACTGGGACCTGATGAAGACCACAAACAGGAAGCAGAGGTCATTATCATTGTCATCACGTTATTATCATTAATATTTACATAATCAATATTATTATCATCATTTATATTGTCATTATTATCCTCATCATCATCATAATTATTCTCGTCATTAATATTGTCATTTCTATTTTCATTATTATTGTCATTGATGTTATTACTGTCGTCATCAATATTATGTTCATTAGTATCATTAATACCATCGTCATCAATATTATGGTCATTAGTATCATTAATACCATCGTCATCAATATCATGGTCATTAGTATCATTAATACCATCGTCATCAATATTATGGTCATTAATATTATCATTATTACCATCATCATCAATATTATGGTCATAAATATTATCATTATTACCATCGTCATCAATATTATGTTCATTAGTATCATTAATACCATCATCATCAATATTATGGTCATAAATATTATCATTATTACCATCGTCATCAATATTATGTTCATTAGTATCATTAATACCATCGTCATCAATATTATGGTCATTAGTATCATTATTACCATCGTCATCAATATTATGGTCATTAATATTATCATTATTACCATCATCATCAATATTATGGTCATAAATATTATCATTATTACCATCGTCATCAATATTATGTTCATTAGTATCATTAATACCATCATCATCAATATTATGGTCATAAATATTATCATTATTACCATCGTCATCAATATTATGTTCATTAGTATCATTAATACCATCGTCATCAATATTATGGTCATTAGTATCATTATTACCATCGTCATCAATATTACGGTCATTAATATTATCATTATTACCATCGTCATCAATATTATGGTCATTAGTATCATTATTACCATCGTCATCAATATTACGGTCATTAATATTATCATTATTACCATGGTCACCAATTTTCTCACCATTTATATTATCTTGATTACCATTCCCATTAATGTTATCATTATTATCATCCTAATCATCATCATTACCATCATCATCAGTCTCGTTTCCTCAGGGGAGGTCAACAGTAACAGAAGGATCTCAACACACCTGTAGGTGGTGCTAGAACAACTAATTTTTCACAGAAGTTCCATCTGTCTAACAGGTGTGACCTCCCTCCAGGTCAACCCTCTGAAACAGCGTGGTCACCTTGCAGGGAGTCCTCTCCCAGCAGCGCCCTCCTCTGGCCAGAGTCCAGCTGGTGCCGTCCTCCTTGCTGGGGCTCCTCTTTCACCATGTGGCCCTTGGAGGCCTTCAGGGCCTCTGCCAGTGCCGGACTGACCCCCGAGAGCGCCGATGCGTCGACCGCTGGACGAAAACGGTGGACCGGCCGATAGTTGCCGGGCAGAACCGGAGGAGGGAAGATCTGTGGGAGACGCAGAGGAGTGAGAGGACTGTCACGTAAACGGGTGGCGACAGGGCGACAGGCGGCTCACCGTTTTCTCCTGGGCTGGTTTCTGGGCCAACGTGAAGCCGTCCAGGATCTTACCGATGTACGCTGCATCTCTGCTTCTGTCTGAACACACCAACACAGACTTGACAAGGATCCATTCATCCATACTAATCCACTCATTTATGAGTTGGCAGTTTTCAAACCGGTGGAAACATGTTGATCCGAGCAGAGACCTGATCATCAGCCGGTCCAGAAGCCCTCATCACCACATACTGAACATACTCACCCGTCTTCCTGGAGTACTGCTGTGGCGCCGTCCAGCCGTACAGCCCGTCTCCGGGCTCCTCTCCTCCCAGGATGGTGTCGTACCTGGACATGGAGTCTCGGTGGTAGATGTCCTCGTCGTCGTCCTCCAGCGCCCCCACGCCGAACCCCTGCAGGTAAAAAGGTCAGGTGAGGCTCTTACCTCACCCAGCTCCAAACGAGGCGCCTCGTTGAGTGAAGTGATTGTGAGTATCGACTTTTTCGGGCCAGCCCCCCTGGAAGTACCCCGTCAGCCATTGCTGGGTTGGCTGACAGGGAGAGGACACTTTCCATTTCACCCCTCCGCACTTTCACGGCTCGCAGATTAACCAGTGTTTTTCTCTTTCCACAAATATATATTTTTATAATGTCGAGTCGGTCGAGTGGGAAAGACGTGGGTGAAAAATATCAACAGAAAGGACTTTGTTCCAAATAAATACAGCCGGGTGAGTTTTCGTTAACATTCAGTCTCGTACTACTCATAGTCTCGCTGAGAGTCCCGGACGATTCTGGCCGAAAGAACAGCAGTATGAGGCTACTGTAGCCCTCGGCACTAGCACAAGCCTATAAAACAATCAATGAATGAATTAATTAGGAGAATGATAAAATAAATTAAATATAACATTAACACATAGCCTAATTTACCGCTAGCGTTAACGTTACAGTAGCATAATCTTTATGGCTTGTTGATGTTAGTTATAGCCAGCGTTGCATTTTTCACGTATTCCCACAGTTTTTTGTGTTTGGTTATGGGAAATATAGATCATGCTATTTCCATAACCAATCATTAAAAACAGCGATAAACTACCTTCATCTGTAACTGGAGTCCAGTCCAGTTATGTCTGGGGCACTAGGGGGTGCATGTCCACAATTTTTAAGTCGAAAAGGTTTATAATTTGTCACTGAACTTAAAGAAGTGTCATTTCTTCAAAGACCACCTGAAACTCCTGGGCCACCTTGTCACGGGTAAAGCAGTGGAACCAGATGCAGATAAAACCGTCCCAGTGACCAACTACCCGACTCCTCAGAGCATCCAAGTCCGTCAAAGACCGTCCTTGGACTGGTAGGGTGGTACCATAAACTCAGACCCCACTTTCCTGACCTCACCGCTCCCCTCCATCAACTCCAGCAGAAGGGAGTAAAGTGGAGGTGGACTAACAAATGTCAAAAGAGCTTCAAGCAGCTTAAACGGGGACTACAAACATCTCAGGTGCTAGCTCAGCCTGACCCGTCCCAGGTTTTCCATGTCCAGACGGATGCCAGTGATGTGGGCCTCTGGGCTAACTCAACCCAAATGGTTGGCTGTCGTCTGGGCTGTGGAAAAGTGGAAGCATTTTCTGGAAGGCACTAAATTTGTTGTCTTCACCCACCACAGCGCTTTATCATGGGCATTCAACTGTCCCAAAACAACATCAAGACTAACCAGATGGACCCTCCGGTTGCAACAATTCACCTTTGACGTCCAATACAGACAGGGACATATGAACGTGGTACCAGACGCCTTGTCTCGAGCCGTCGAGGGGAACCATCCAGCCGTGTTGGCCTCTTACCTACCCAACAGCTCCAGTACCTGCACCTCTGGTTTGCCCATCTCTTTGGCTGAGATAGCACATGCACGACATCAAGAGCCAGAGGTCACAGATGTGGCAAACGGCTGACAACATCAGACACCCAGCAGATCAGATTGAATGGGAGATCCTTCAAGGATCTTCCATTCGTGTACAGTTCCGTACATGGACTTGCCTCTTTTTTTCTTGGTTTTACATTGCAAATGTACATACGCTCACTATGCAAAACCTTAAACAGAGATAAGAGATAAGAGATAACCTTAAAAAGAGATAAGTCTGAGTACTCAACTGTACACAGACTGATATTACGGCTCGGTGCCAGGTCTCTAAGGCCTTCCAGAGGGTCTGGCTTTGGTTCTGGAAGTCCCTAGACCTCCAGGGACTTCCAGGGAGATCCAGGCCGAGGAAGGTGCACCAAGCCCGGCCACACACCCAGGGAGAGTCTGGAGTATGGTCCTGGAGGTCTCCTAGAGATTTCTGTGGAAGTTCCTGGACCTCCAGGGACTTCCAGGGAGATCCAGGATGAGGAAGATGCACCATGCCCGGCCACACACCAAGGGAGAGTTGGGGTTATGGTCCTGGAAGTCTCTGGAGGTCAAGGGACTTCCAGGGAGATCCAGGCCGAGGAAGGTGCACCATGCCTGTATTGATGTAATGATCTTAGGTATATGTTTGTGTTATCGGTTATCGGTATTGGCCTTTAGGAGCTGAAGGTTAACATTATCGGTATCGGTTTTAAAAAACAGTTATGGTGCATCCCTAATGCTTTCCATTACCCAATTCCCTAAGGGGGATTAGGGTTAGGGGACCGTTATTATGTGGGGTCTTTAATTTAAAAGTATTACTGGGAAACCTCTGCAGGGTGCAGGGTCCAGTATTTCTGTAGTTTGCTCAACTGACCTAACCCCAACCCCAACCCAATGACTGAATAAAAAGGTGGAGGACATCACGGACTGATTGCAGCCAACCACAGACTGGCTGTGATTGAGCGGGGGCGGAGCTACAATCAATAGGTGCAGATGACAGGTGATTGGAAGCAGGACGGGACTGACGACAGAGGGAGCCATGTCTGAGGACATCAGCAAGATCCTGAAGCTGCTTCCCAAAGATCTGACGACTCTGGATTATTCTCACCTCCAGGTGGATTGTTTTTTTCTGTTGGATATCTGCACCCTGAGACAGAATCACGTCGTGAGATGCCGCTCACCTGCCCGGCGACTCCTCCTCCTCCTCTCCTCGAGCTGCTTCCTTTGTCTCCAAACAGGCGGCTCCTCGCGTCGGACCGAGGCCTGAACAGGTCGATGTGCTCGGCGCCTCCGTGGCCCGGCAGCGCCAGGCCCGGGTCCAGACCGCGGTACCCCAGACCCTGGACCCCCGTCCTCGGGGCAAAGTCTACCGGAGTCACGTCCTTAGGCGCGAACGTCACGTCCGCGGGGGCGAACTCGTGGTCGTCTTCATCCTGGTGAAACAGAGAAGAGGAAGATGCTGCAAACAAACGCGGACCTTCTCCAGAACATGTGTGTTCCTGACCCACCTCCGAGTCCTCCGAGCCAGCAGGGGGCCGCGCACAGCCGTAGACTCTGGCTGCACTTCCTGACAACAGGAACATTACATTTTTAATAAAAACTATACATTTTACATTTATTTCTGTGAACGTCAATCTTACAGAAGTCAACATTTTTCATGATGACAGACAAAATAGTGAATGTACATTTAAAAGACCGCCTCCTCCTGTCTCCTCCCACCTCCTCCTATCTAATCCTGCCTCCTCCTGTCTCATCCCACCTCCTCTTATCTAATCCCGCCTCCTCCTGTCTCATCCCACCTCCACCCATCTAACCCCACCTCCTCCTGTCTCATCCCACCTCCACCCATCTAACCCCACCTCCTCCTGTCTCATCCCACCTCCACCCATCTAACCCCGCCTCCTCCTGTCTAACCCCGCCTCCTCCTGTCTAATCCCACCT
Organism: Hirundichthys speculiger; assembly: GCA_018398805.1. NCBI lineage: Eukaryota > Metazoa > Chordata > Actinopteri > Beloniformes > Exocoetidae > Hirundichthys > Hirundichthys speculiger. Next base: position 116,027 of record JAGFBZ010000435.1, on the reverse strand, counting down.
CCACCTGTCTCATCCCGCCTCCACCTGTCTAATCCCGCCTCCACCTGTCTAATCCCACCTCCTCCTGTCTAATCCCACCTCCTCCTGTCTCATCCCATCTCCACCTGTCTCATCCCACCTCCTCCTGTCTCATCCCACCTCCACCTGTCTCATCCCACCTCCTCCTGTCTCATCCCACCTCCACCCATCTAACCCCGCCTCCTCCTGTCTCACCCCACCTCCTCCTGTCTAATCCCGCCTCCACCTGTCTCATCCCGCCTCCACCTGTCTAATCCCGCCTCCACCTGTCTAATCCCGCCCCCACCTGTCTAATCCCACCTCCTCCTGTCTAATCCCACCTCCTCCTGTCTCTCCCATCACCCCACCTCCCCTGTCTCATCCCACCTCCTCCCTCCCACCTCCCCTGTCCTCATCCCCACCTCTCCTGTCTCATCCCACCTCCTCCTGTCTCCTCCCACCTCCACCCATCTAATCCCACCTCCTCCTATCTAATCCCACCTCCTCCTGTCTCATCCCACCTCCACCTGTCTCATCCCACCTCCACCTGTCTCATCCCACCTCCTCCTGTCTCATCCCACCTCCACCCATCTAACCCCGCCTCCTCCTGTCTCATCCCACCTCCTCCTGTCTCATCCCACCTCCTCTTGTCTCATCCCACCTCCAACCGTCTAACCCCACCTCCTCCTGTCTCCTCCCGCCTCCTCCTGTCAGCCCTGAAAGAAAACTGCTCGTCCCAGAGAGTCTCTCTGATGTGATTTAGAAAGTTGTGCTATTGTGAAGGAAACTAGAGTTTTAAACTAGTGAGTCAACATCAAAGCTGGACATGAGTGTGAGGGCAGCGACTGACTGTGACCCTGCAGTGAAACAGCACCTCCTTCAGGAGCACCAGGCTGCTGTCTGCGAGCTCTCCTCTTCACCCGAGGTCCCACGCCCTGACCTTCCCTCCAGCCCATCCTCCTCAGCAGCTCCACCCCGACGGATGACCTGAGAGACCAAACCAACGTACCTCAGAGCAGCTTCTGGGCTCCAGAGGGTCACTCACATTCCTAAACACTGATGTCAGAACCAGAACAAATCCAGAACCTCCACTGGTCCGGAGGACGTGCAGACCCTGTGGAGGAGGAAGACAGCCGTTACCTGGCAGGTGTGATCAGCTCCTCCAGCAGCGTGTCTCCAGGGATCAGGGCGCTCTGAGCGCTGACGGCTCTGGCCTTCTCCGAGGCCTCGTCCCTGCGGCCGGACCAGAACTCCTGACTGGTGGTGATCTCTCTGGGGGCGATGCCGTGCTCGCTGAAATCCTGACCACAACGACAGCTACGTGAGATCCACACCTCCACCTGCAGCTGCTTCTGCAGCGCTGGTTCACCACATTATTCCCTCACACCACAGAAGACCAGGTACTGGTCTACCTGGACTCTACCAGGTAGAGACGGTCAGAAGAACAGGAGCAGAACTACAAGCTCAGCTCCAAAACAGCCGGGACGCTGAGTGAAATGTGAATAAGAGCAGACTGGAACGACGTCAAACCTCCTGAGTCATGGTTAATCCCAGCAGAACCTCAAGAACATGCTGAGACACCTGGCTGAGACACCTGGCTGGGACACCTGGCTGAGACACCTGGCTGAGACACCTGGCCACTACATGGAAACATCAGCTCATGCTGACTTTGATGGAAGCAGAACACATCTGTTAACAGCTGGAGCAGAGTTAGCAGGAGCAGACGTAGACGTAGAAGGAATAGAGGTAGATGTAGAAATAGAAGGAGTAGATGTAGATGTAGATGTAGGAGTAGATCTAGAAGTAGAAAGAGTAGATCTAGAAGTAGGAGTAGATCTAGAGGTAGAAGGGGTAGATCTAGAAGTAGAAGGAGTAGATCTAGAAGTAGGAGTAGATCTAGAAGTAGAAGTAGTAGATCTAGAAGTAGAAGGAGTAGATCTAGAAGTAGAAGGAGTAGATCTAGAAGTAGAAGGAGTAGATCTAAAAGTAGGAGTAGATCTAGTAGTAGAAGGAGTAGATCTAGAAGTAGGAGTAGATCTAGAAGTAGAAGATCTAGAAGAAGGAGTAAATCTAGAAGAAGGAGTAGATCTAGAAGAAGTAGGAGTAGATCTAGAAGTAGAGGGAGTAGATCTAGAGGTAGGAGTAGATCTAGAAGTAGGGGTAGATCTAGAAGAGAAGGAGTAGATCTAGACGTGTATGGAGTAGATCTAGAAGTAGAGGGAGTAGATCTAGAAGTAGAAGGAGTGGATCTAGGAGTGGAAGGAGTAGATCTAGAAGAAGAAGGAGTAGATCTAGAAGTAGAAGGAATAGATCTAGAAGTAGAAGAAGTAGATCTAGAAGTGAAAGGAGTAGATCTAGAAGTTGGAGTGGATCTAGAAGTAGAAGGAGTAGATCTAGTAGTAGAAGAAGTAGATCTAGAAGTGAAAGGAGTAGATCTAGAAGTTGGAGTGGATCTAGAAGTAGAAGGAGTAGATCTAGTAGTAGAAGGAGTAGATCTAGAAGTAGAAGGAGTAGATCTAGTAGGAGTAGATCTAGAAGAAGAAGGAGTAAATCTAGAAGGAGTAAATCCAGAAGTAGGAGTAGATCTAGAAGAAGAAGGAGTAAATCTAGAAGTAGAAGGAGTAGATCTAGAAGTAGAAGGAGTAAATCTAGAAGTAGAAGGAGTAGATCTAGAAGAAGGAGTAGATCTAGAAGAAGTAGGAGCAGATCTAGAAGTAGAGGGAGTAGAGCTAGAAGTAGGAGTATATCTAGAAGTAGGGGTATATCTAGAAGTAGGGGTAGACCTAGAAGTAGAAGGAGTAGATCTAGAAGAAGTAGGAGTATATCTAGAAGTAGGGGTAGATCTAGAAGTAGAAGGAGTAGATCTAGAAGTGGAAGGAGTAGATCTAGAAGTAGAAGGAGGCTCTGGTGTCTCAGCTCCTGAACTCGTGCAGTTATCTGTTCATTTGTCCACTTTTCATTTCTTCACAGAAAACTGGAATCTAAACTGGCTTTAGGACATGATAGAAGATAAAAGGCCGAGTCCTTGCTGGGGATGAAGATCGGACCAGCAGACTGAGATCCAGCCCACATCTGTCCTCCATCATTTCACTTGTGTTTGCTGCGTCTCCTCCTCCTTCTTCTACCTCCTCGTCCATGAAGTCCTCCGGTCTGGCATGATGCTTCTCTGCCTTCTGTTGCCGTGATGACACGAAGGTTGAAGGAGTCCAGCCTGGAGACAGGACGTCACCAGATCAGAGACAGCCCCATTTAAGACAGACTTCTGATCGTTCCAGCAATTAAAGAATGATGACACAACACAGCAGTCACTGGAAAAAAAAAAACAACTTCAACTTTAAACCTGTCTCAATCATCTTTCTGTTGCTCCCAATCAATCAATCAATCAATCAAGTCTGTCGTGTGCATTTCTATGGAACAGAAGAGAACACCTCATCCTCGGACTCTGAGCTCTGACCTTTAATGTTTGTGGTTCCTGGTTCTCCATGACAGAGACGCTGCATCATTCAGGAGCCAATCAGCTACCAGATCTGAGCTACGTCCCGCCTCCCAGTAGATTCTCAGCTGAGAAGAACTGAAAGGGATTCTGATTTCTGAGTTTGGTTTCTTGGATACAGATTCTGACTTCTCCTTCTCTGATTCAGGTTCAGGTTCTCAGATTTTGGATTTTGATTCTTTATAAAGACATAAAGGGCGTTGTGTAGACGCTGTAGCTTCAGCGTTGCAGCACGTAGCTGAACAAGCTCTTCGTGTTGCTCTACTAGCAGCTTCACTGCTCATCTGAGCCAGCTTCAGGAAGAACCAGATGGTCATCTGGTACGACTGCAGCAGTGGAGCAGCTGGTGGTGACATCATCAAAACCCAGATCCTCCACCTGCTCTGGAGACAGTCTACTGGTGACCTCCACCCTTCTGACTGACTGGTTTCTGGAGGTCTTCCTCCACCTGCTCCAAATCCACTCTCTTCTTTTAAGATCTAGGTCAGTTCCAAAGTTCCAAATTAAATATTTTTCCAGGCCTCAACTTCCCAGGTGGTGAAATTAGTGTTTCCCCATGTTCCTGATGTGGATGAGGGTGTTGTTTATCCTCCCCATCATGTTCAGACTGGTCTACTGGAGGACATCCACCCCAGTCTGAGTAGATGATGGTCATTATGGAGAAAAGCCCCCATGGTTGGACCACGGGGTGAAACAGACCTTCTTTGGATCCCACGGTGTTGAAGTAGCCGGCCGAGAACCCTCCGGTGAACGCTCCATGGAACCTCTGGTAGCGTCCCTTCTCGTCCCTGACGGTCTGCTCGTGCAGCGGGACGGGCTTCTTCAGAGGCTCGTCTGTGACACACAAACCAAGAGTTAACGAAGAGTTAACGAGGGCCGCAGGGACGCTAGAAGGGTGAACCAGGCGGCCCAGAGGCGCCAGTCCCGCCGCCCACTCTGGCCCACATCTAACCCCAACTCTGGCCCACATCTAACCCCAACTCTGGCCCACATCTAACCCCAAATCTGGCCCCAACTCTGGCCCACATCTAGCCCCACATCTAGCCCCAACTCTGGCCCACATCTAGCCCCAACTCTGGCCCACATCTAGGCCCAACTCTGGCCCACATCTAGCCCCAACTCTGGCCCACATCTAAGCCCCAAACTCTGGCCCACATCTACCCCAACTCTGGCCCACATCTAACCCCAACTCTGGCCCACATCTAACCCCAACTCTGGCCCACATCTAGCCCCAACTCTGGCCCACATCTAACCCCAACCCCAACTCTGGCCCACATCTAACCCCAACTCTGGCCCACATCTAGCCCCAACTCTGGCCCACATCTAACCCCAACTCTGGCCCACATCTAGCCCCAACTCTGGCCCACATCTGCCCCAACTCTGGCCCACATCTAGCCCCAACTCTGGCCCACATCTAGCCCCAACTCTGGCCCACATCTAGCCCCACATCTAACCCCAACTCTGGCCCACATCTAGCCCCAACTCTGGCCCACATCTAGCCCCAACTCTGGCCCACATCTAGCCCCACATCTAGCCCCAACTCTGGCCCACATCTAGCCCCAACTCTGGCCCACATCTAGCCCCAACTCTGGCCCACATCTAAGCCCCCACCACAACTCTGGCCCCCAACCCCAACTCTGGCCCACATCTAGCCCCCAACTCTGGCCCCCACATCTAGCCCCAACTCTGGCCCACATCTAGCCCCACATCTAACCCCAACTCTGGCCCACATCTAACCCCAACTCTGGCCCACATCTAGCCCCAACTCTGGCCCACATCTAACCCCAACTCTGGCCCACACATCTGGCCCACATCTAGCCCCAACTCTGGCCCACATCTAGCCCCAAACTCTGGCCCACATAGCCCAACTCTGGGCCCACCCCAACTTGGCCCACATCTAACCCCAACTCTGGCCCACATCTAGCCCACATCTTACCCCAACTCTGGCCCACATCTAGCCCCAACTCTGGCCCACACATCTGCCCCACATCTAACCCCAACTCTGGCCCACATCTAGCCCCACATCTAACCCCAACTCTGGCCCACATCTAGCCCCAACTCTGGCCCACATCTAGCCCCCCTACCCACACATCTAACCCCAACTCTGGCCCACATCTAGCCCCAACTCTGGCCCACATCTAGCCCCAACTCTGGCCCACATCTACTCTGGCCCCACATCTAACCCCAAACTCTGGCCCACATCTAACCCCAACTCTGGCCCACATCTAACTCTGGCCCACATCTAACCCCAACTCTGGCCCACATCTAACCCCCAACTCTGGCCCACATCTACCCCAACTCTGGCCCACATCTAACCCCAACTCTGGCCCACATCTAACCCCAACTCTGGCCCACATCTAGCCCCAACTCTGGCCCACATCTAGCCCCAACTCTGGCCCACATCTAGCCCAACTCCCCACATCTAGCCCCAACTCTGGCCCACATCTAACCCCAACTCTGGCCCACATCTAGCCCCAACTCTGGCCCACATCTAGCCCCACATCTAACCCCAACTCTGGCCCCACATCTAGCCCCAACTCTGGCCCACATCTAACCCCAACTCTGGCCCACATCTGCCCCACATCTAACCCCAACTCTGGCCCACATCTAACTCTGGCCCCCAATCCCCAACTCTGGCCCACATCTAGCCCCAACTCTGGCCCACATCTAGCCCCACATCTAACCCCAACTCTGGCCCACATCTAGCCCCAACTCTGGCCCACATCTAACCCCAAACTCTGGCCCCACATCTGGCCCCAACCCTGGCCCAACTAACCCCAACTCTGGCCCACATCTAACCCCAAACTCTGGCCCACATCTAGCCCCAACTCTGGCCCACATCTAACCCCAACTCTGGCCCACATCTAGCCCCAACTCTGGCCCTCTCTGTCTCTGTAAATCAAGGCCACTGGAGCCTCTTCTGTGAGAAAAGACAAAGATCTAATCCAACATCAGATCTTCAGAAGAATGTGGATCCAAAAATCACTCCTTTTTTTTGTTGCAAAGAAAAAAAAGATTATACATTTTATTCAACTGCAACTTTTTGACAAGAATTATCAAGTTTTGTGTTTTTCGTGTTTTAGTTTCCAGAGTTCCACACTTGTGTTTGTAAAACTGAAATGTTTTGTCCAGGTAAAACCGCTGCTCTCACCTGTTCCTCAGGTGTGTGATGTGAACGAGATGACACCAGGAACAGCTCATTATCGCTGATACTGTAATCTGTAATCCAATATTAATTATTTATGTGTGTAATAATAAACTGGGAAATTCAAATAGAGTAAACGATATTTCAGGAGAAAACCTCAGCTCAACTGATTTGACCTGTAGATTCAGAAATCTAGCCTTCTTTCCACCCCTCTTTATCACCTCAGCTTAGGTTCTGGAGTGACCCGAACACAAGCCGAACTCAAATGTGAATGTTCTTGACTAAAAACAATCAAACACACAGGGGGACTGCGAGCGCGCGTTCAGGCGGAGTGCGCGACAGTGTTAAAGCTGCGGTTTTTTTGAATGGAGTCTGGTTGAAGACAGAGTTAGCCGAGCCCCTGTTAGCAGCGCTGGAGACCCCGTCTGTCTCCGCCACAGGCCGTCAGGAACCGTCGGGAACCGCCAGGAACCGTCGGGGCTCCGGTAAGCTGTGACTCCCGGTGTCTGAATCAACTCTACCTTCCTCCAGAGGCTCCAGCGGAGTCCCGTAACACACCAGGTCCTCCTCACTGTCGCTGTCGGACACCATGTTTGAACCACAACTACGGAGCCCCGGAGGGACAAACTTCTACAGAGAACAAACACAGAAACGGCGACGTCTAGTGGTGGACTAGTGACACAGTCTATGAATAGAATAGAATAGAATAGAATAGAATAGAATAGAATAGAATAGAATAGAATAGAATAGAACAGTCTATGAATAGAATAGAATAGAATAGAATAGAACAGTCTATGAATAGAATAGAATAGAATAGAACAGAATAGAATAGAATAGAATAGACTAGAATAGAATAGAATAGAATGGAATAGAATAGAATAGAATAGAATAGAATAGAATAGAATAGAATAGAATAGAGAAACAGCGTCATCAAGTGGTGGACTAGTGACACAGTCTATGAAGAGAATAGAATAGAATAGAATAGAATAGAATAGAACAGTCTATGAATAGAATAGAATAGAATAGAATAGAAAAGAATAGAATAAAATAGTCTATGAATAGAACAGAGAGAAATAGAATAGAATAGAATAGAATAGAATAGAACTAGAATAGAATAGAATAGAATAGAACAGAATAGAATAGAATAGAATAGAATAGAATAGAACAGTCTATGAATAGACTAGAATAGAATAGAATGGAATAGTCTATGAATAGAATAGAATAGAACAGTCTATGAATAGAATAGAATAGAACAGTCTATGAATAAAGTATAATAGAACAGTCTATGAAATGAATAGAATAGAAGAGAAGAGAAGAGAATAGAGTAGAATAAAACAGTTTATGAATAGAATAGAATAGAATAGAACAGTCTATGAATAGAATAGAATAGAATAGAATAGAGAAACAGAATAGAACAGTTTTAGAATAGAATAGAATAGAATAAAATAGAACAGTCTATGAATAAAATAGAATAGAACAGAGAAACAGCGTCATCTAGTGGTAGAGTAGTGATACAGTCTATGTATAGAATAGAATAGAATAGAATAGAATAGAATAGAATAGAGTAGAATAGAAGAGTCTATGAATAGAATAGATTAGAACAGAAGAGAATAGAGTAGAATATAAGAGTCTATGAATAGAATAGAAGAGAATAGAACAGAAGAGAATAGAATAAAATAGAGAAACGGCATCATCTAGTGGTGGACTAGTAATACAGTCTATGTATAGAATAGAATAGAATAGAATAGAATAGGACAGTCTATGAATAGAATAGAATAGAATAGAAAAGAATAGAATAAAATAGTCTATGAATAGAACAGTCTATGAATAGAATAGAATAGAATAGAATAGAACAGAACAGTCTATGAATAGAATAGAATAGAATAGAACAGAATAGAATAGAATGGAATAGAATAGAATAGAACAGTCTATGAATAGACTAGAATAGAATAGAATGGAATAGTCTATGAATAGAATAGAATAGAACAGTCTATGAATAGAATAGAATAGAACAGTCTATGAATAAAGTATAATAGAACAGTCTATGAAATGAATAGAATAGAAGAGAAGAGAATAGAGTAGAATAGAACAGTCTATGAATAGAATAGAATAGAAGAGAAGAGAATAGAGTAGAATAAAACAGTTTATGAATAGAATAGAATAGAATAGAACAGTCTATGAATAGAATAGAATAGAATAGAATAGAATAGAATAGAATAGAGAAACAGAATAGAACAGTTTTAGAATAGAATAGAATAGAATAAAATAGAACAGTCTATGAATAAAATAGAATAGAAAAGAGAAACAGCTTCATCTAGTGGTAGAGTAGTGATACAGTCTATGTATAGAATAGAATAGAATAGAGTAGAATAGAAGAGTCAATGAATAGAATAGATTAGAACAGAAGAGAATAGAGTAGAATATAAGAGTCTATGAATAGAATAGAAGAGAAGAGAACAGAAGAGAATAGAATAAAATAGAGAAACGGCATCATCTAGTGGTGGACTAGTGATACAGTCTATGTATAGAATAGAATAGAATAAAATAGAATAGAAGTCTCTGTACATCTTTAACATCTGTGGGTCTGGGTAAATCTTTGACTGCCTGCACCTTGTCTGGGCCAATCCGAAGGCCCTCTGAAGTCAGTAAATGTCCAATATAAGGAACAGACTGTCTCTTTAGCTTAAACTTGTCCACATTCAACCTAATGTCCTTCTGTCTGCATCTCAAAAGAAAATGTCTCCATTTCTTGTTCTGACTCATTTGTCTTTTCTTGTGTCTCCCTCACCTGTGATGAGTACGACATACACCCCTGACCAGCCCTCCAGCGCCTGCATGAGCTCTCTCTGGAAGACTTCTGGAGCTGGGCGGATACCCATCCTGAAGCAGCGGTACCGCCCACATGGGGTCGACAACGTAGTGAGATAGCTTGATTCCTCGTCCACTTCAACCTGCCAAAATCCATGTTTCACGTCACAAACCATGAAAACCTTGGCCCTTGAACCGTGAAAACCTTGGCCCTTGAACCGTGAAAACCTTGGCCCTTGAAAACCTTGAAAAAACCTTGGCCCTTTGAAAACCGTGAAAACCTTGGCCTTGAAAAACCTTGGTGAAATGAAAACCTTGGCCCTTGAACCGTGAAACCTTGGCCTTTGAACCATGAAAACCTTGGCCCTTTGAAACCGTGTGAAAACCTTGGCCCTTGAACCGTGAAAAACCTTGGCCCTTGAACCGTGAAAACCTTGGCCCTTGAACCGTGAAAACCTTGGCCCTTGAACCGTGAAAACCTTGGCCCTTGAACCGTGAAAAACCTTGGCCCTTGAACCGTGAAAACCTTGGCCCTTGAACCGTGAAAACCTTGGCCCTTTGAACCTTTGAAAACCTTGGCCCTTGGCCCTTGAACCGTGAAAACCTTGGCCCTTTGAAAACCTGGCCCTTGAAAAAAAACCTTGGCCCTTGAACCATGAAAACCTTGCCCTTGAACCGTAAAACCGTGAAAAACCTTGGCCCTTGAACCGTGAAAACCTTGGCCCTTTGAAAACCTTGAAAAACCTTGGCCCTTGAAAACCTTTGAAAACCTTGGAAAACCTTGGCCTTGAACCGTGAAAACCGTGAAAACCTTGGCCCTTGAACCTTGGTGAAAACCTTGGCCCTTGAACCGTGAAAACCTTGGCCCTTGAACCGTGAAAACCTTGGCCCTTGAAAACCTTTTGAAAACCTTGGCCCTTGAACCGCTTGTGAAAACCTTGGCCCTTGAAAACCATGAAAAACCTTGGCCCTTGAACCGTGAAAACCTTGGCCCTTTGAAAACCGTGAAAACCTTGGCCCTTGAACCGTGAAAACCTTGGCCCTTTGAAAACCGAAACCCTTAAAAAACCTTGGCCCTTGAACCGTGAAAACCTTGGCCCTTGAACCGTGAAAACCTTGGCCCTTGAACCGTGAAAACCTTGGCCTTTGAACCGTGAAAACCTTGGCCCTTGAACCGTGAAAACCTTGGAAAACCTTTTTGAAAACCCTTTGAAAACCTTGGCCCTTGAACCGTGAAAACCTGGGCCCTTGAACCGTGAAAAACCTTGGAAAACCTTTGAACCGTGAAAAACCTTGGCCCTTGAACCGTGAAAACCGTGAAAACCTTGGCCCTTGAACCATGAAAACCTTGGCCCTTGAACCGTGAAAACCTTGGCCCTTGAAAACCGCCCTTGAAAACCTTGAAAACCTTGGCCTTTGAATTGAAAAACCTTGGCCCTTGAACCGTGAAACCTTGAAAAACCTTGGCCCTTGAACCATGAAAACCTTGGCTTGAACCTTGAAAACCGTGAAAAACCTTGGCCCTTGAAAAAACCGTGAAAACCTTGGCCCTTGAACCGTGAAAACCTTGGCCCTTGAAACCGCCCTTGAAAACCTTGGTCTTTGAACCGTGAAAACCTTGGCCCTTGAACCGTGAAAACCTGAATGAAAACCTTGCCTTGCCTTGAAAAACCGTGAAAAACCTTGGCCCTTTGAAAACCGTGAAAAAACCTTGGCCCTTGAACCGTGAAAAACCTTGGCCTTGAACCGTGGTTGAACCCCTGGCCCTTGAAAAACCTTGTGGAAAAACCTTGGCCTTGAACCGTGAAAAAACCTTGCCCTTGAACCAAACCTTAAACCGCCCTTGAAAACCTTGGCCCTTGAAAACCGTGAAAACCTTGGCCTTTGAACCGTGAAAACCTTGGCCCTTGAACCCGTGAAAACCTTGGCCCTTGAAAAAACCGTGAAAACCTTGGCCCTTGAACCTTGGTTGAAAAAACCTTGGCCCTTGAACCTTGGCCCTTTGAAAACCTTGGCCTTTGAACCGTGAAAACCTTGGCCCTTTTGAAAACCGTGAAAAAACCTTGGCCCTTGAACCGTGAAAAACCTTGGTCTTTGAACCGTGAAAAACCTTGCCCTTGAACCTTGAAAAAAACCTTGGCCCTTGAACCGTGAAAACCGTGAAAAACCTTGGCCTTGAACCGTGAAAACCTTGGCCCTTGGCCCTTGAAAACCGTGAAAAACCTTGGTGGCCCTTTGAAAACCTTGGTGAAAAACCTTGGCCCTGAACCGTGAAAAACCGTGAAAACCTTGGCCCTTTTGAAAACCTTGCCCTTGAACCGTGAAAACCTTGGAAAACCTTGGCCCTTGAACCGTGAAAACCTTGGCCCTTGAACCGTGAAAACCTTGGCCTTGAACCGTGAAAACCTTGGCCCTTGAAAACCTTGAAAAAACCTTGGCCCTTGAACCGTGAAAACCTTGGCCCTTGAACCGTGAAAAAACCTTGGCCTTGAACCCGTGAAAACCTTGGCCCTTGAAACCTGAAAACCTTGGCCCTTGAACCTTGGTGAAAAACCTTGGCCTTGAACCGTGAAAACCTTGGCCCTTGAACCGTGAAAAAACCTTGGCCCTTGAACCGTGAAAAAACCTTGGCCCTTGAACCGTTGAAAACCTTGGCCCTTGAAAACCGTGAAAAACCTTGGCCTTTGAACCGTGAAAACCTTGGCCCTTGAACCGTAAAAAACCTTGGCCTTTGAACCTTGAAAAAAACCTTGGCCCTTGAACCGTGAAAACCTTGGCCCTTGAACCGTGAAAACCTTGGCCCTTGAACCGTGAAAACCTTGGCCTTGAACCGTGAAAACCTTGGCCCTTGAACCGTGAAAACCTTGGCCCTTGAACCGTGAAAACCTTGGCCCTTGAACCGTGAAAACCTTGGCCCTTGAACCGTGAAAACCTTGGCCCTTGAACCGTGAAAACCTTGGCCCTTGAACCGTTGAAAACCTTGGCCCTTGAACCGTGAAAACCTTGGCCTTGAACCGTGAAAACCTTGGCCCTTGAACCGTGAAAACCTTGGCCCTTGAACCGTGAAAACCTTGGCCCTTGAACCGTTGAAAACCTTGGACCCTTGAACCGTGAAAAACCTTGGCCCTTGAACCGTGAAAAACCTTGGCCCTTGAAAAACCGTGAAAACCTTGAAAAACCCTTGAACCGTGAAAAACCTTGGCCCTTGAACCGTGAAAACCTTGCCCTTGGGCCCTTTGAACCGTGAAAACCTTGGCCCTTGAACCGTGAAAACCTTGACCCTTGAACCATAAAAACCTTGGCCCTTGAACCATGAAAACCTTGGCCCTTGAACCGTGAAAACCTTGGCCCTTGAACCATGAAAACCTTGGTCTTTGAACCGTGAAAACCTTGGCCCTTGAACCGTGAAAACCATGGCCTTGAACCGTGAAAACCTTGGCCCTTGAACCGTGAAAACCTTGGCCCTTGAACCATGAAAACCTTGGCCTTTGAGAGTTCCGGTAAGATGTCATCAATGGTGGGAAGGGGGAACGACTCCTCTTCAGGGCCTTGTTCAGGGGTTCGGTACAGACCCATACCTGTCAAGTCCTTGTTTTCCCATTTGGACTGCTGATCCAGTCCACTGCGCTCAACTGCTATCATGATGCTTTTCTTTCTCTTCAGCTCTTTCTTGAGTGGTGTCATGGTAGCAACAACTACTCTGCGCTCTGGCAGTTTCACTGGTTGTACACTTTTGTCTATTTCTATCTTGTACTCTCCTTCAAGTCAGCCTACTCCAGTGAAAAGGTCTCTAAATTCAGTCTTTATTTGTCCTTGGTCACTGCTTGGTCACTATTCTGTCTGTTACCAGGATGTTCTCCTACTGAACCTTGATCACTAGCTTTTCTCCCTCTAAGGGAATCCTGTCATCCGGGTCGACCGCTGGAACTCAAGTCTGTACAGTTGGTCATCTCTTGGGTTAGGGGTTCATTTTGTTTTGTCGTACATCAGCAGGACTTTCTCTGACTGCTGGAGTTGTGTGTCTGGATTTAGCAGGTGCACTGGTATCACTGGTATCACTGGTATCTGAAAGTCAATCCCTTCTTTATTCAGCATCATGTCTGCAAAGAGCTGTTGGTTTTTACTGAGCTTCTTTCACTTGGTTTAATGTCTCCTGTCTTTCACACACGTCTGTAATGGACAGGATGTCCTCACACGTCTGTAATGGTCAGGATGTCTTCACACGTCTGTAATGGTCAGGATGTCCTCACATGTCTGTAATGGACAGGATGTCCTCACAGGACTCGCTCTCTCATTGCAGAGCTATGTGCCACATGCGACGCCATCTCTAATTAATGAGTCCTTTATGTCTCCAAAGTGGCATGTACTGACAAAAACCCTCAGATCTGTGACATATTTGTCCCTATTCTCGTCTTGTCCTTGGTTTCTGACAAAAAAACTGGTATCTTTCCTTGGTCTCATTCAGTTTTGGATGAAGGTGTTTGTAAATCAGCAGTCATGAACTCGTTGTCCTCCTGGCAGTTGTCCTCCTGGCAGTTGTCCAGCGTGGTCAAAGCTCCCTTCCTCTCTCTCTGAGGTAGTTGTTGTCTCCTCTGCGTCGGCCATGGTCTTCTTTCCAACTTTTCCATGTCTTTGCTTAGTTTTCAGAGTCCTAAACTAACGTGGGTGGCGGCCTCAGACCTTCCATGGTGATGTCCGCCTCCCTCCACACCTCCACGCCTGGCTCCCACATGGACCAGACACACGCTAGCACTCAGGGCTAGGCTAACAGCGAGTTTCACGGTGAAACTCCACACCTAGGGTACCTTCATGACCGCTGCCACCGTGTTTCATTCTGTTTCTTCTCAGTTTAACAGAACGGACAGTATAGACCAGGGGTGTCACATCCCAGTCCTCGAGGGCCGCTGTCCTACACATCTTAGATATTTTCCAGCTTCAGCACACCTGATTCTAATGAATGGATCACCATAGGCTTGTCATCCAGGTCCGCTCAGGTCCGTTAACGACCCGTTCATTTGGATCAGGTGCGCTGAAGCAGGGAAACATCTAAAATATGCAGGACAGCGGCCCTCGAGGACTGGAGTTTGACACCCCTGGTATAGACGGTTCTAGTTTTTAATTTTTATGAAACAGCTCAGCGTAAAGGTGCAGCCTGCCCTGGACCCGGTGAGTCCCACACTCAAAACAGTCCCCTGGGAACAACAGCTTTTCTTCTCTCCTCTTCCTGTGGTTTTTGCATCTTCTTCCAGGTATTTGGTAGCCATCGGCGACCAGGGAGCATCAGAGCACGTGTCACTGACCTCTGTAACTCAGACAGCCATCCTGTCTGGTGAAATCAGAGGAGAAAGAGACCTGACATGAGAGTGAAAGCTTCACAGAAACCTGGTTTTCCTCTGTTAACTGCAGCAGCTGTTCTGGGCCGCTGGAGCAGTTCGACTTCAGCGAGCCCCAGGATTTAGCCCCAGCTAAATCCAGTAAACAGTGTCGTGTACTGTACAGGCGACCAAGCCAATGGCGTCTTGAAGGGACTGATCCTGTCTGATGGGCGTCAGCAGGAGTACCAGGGATCATAGTATGAAAGAGTGTGATTTATGAGAGACGAGGTAAGCAGGAAGGAAACGAAAGTGTGGATTCTTTTGTGACTGCTTCATACGCGTTGGCAGAACGTTGTGAACAGGTGCTCTGCATGACGAGTTAATCAGGGACAGGCTGGTCGTAGGGTTAGCCGACACGAGACTGGACGTGTGCAGCTCGACAAAGATCTCACGTTGGATGAGGCTCTTAGCATGGCGAGACAGAACGAAGGAGTAAAGACGCAGCAAACAAGTCTTGGTGGAGATAAAGTCACGCTCTGTGGATAGAGTTGCGTTCAAGAGCAACCAGCAGTAACGCAGAAAGATAAGAGAAACCACGCTAATGTAGAGAATCCCAAGCTGTGTCGTAAATGTGGGAACAATCCATCGCGCCCTCCAACCGGTGCCCTGGTAATGAACACTCTTGCTAAAACTGCAAACGTCTTTGCAGAGTCTGTTTGCCTGCCCAAAACAGTTAAAGCCTAACCTTCTGAGTTACTTTACAGAAGGAGCGTTTCAGAATAAATCTAACCAGAAACTAACCAAACTGAAAATCAGTTAGGGTTTGCCAGCCTCTCCTTCACGTGACTTTCTTAGTCTGTTGGATTGTACAATAAAGACGGTCTCGTACCGATACAAACTTTACTATCTCTGTGTCGTGCATTTGGGGTCGCATTTCAACCATAACAGTTTGTTGATTTCAGCTCAGCGTTCAACATGGTCATTCCCTCCAAGTTAATCAGCAAACTTGGACATCTTGGTATCAACACCTCCCTCTGTAACTGGATCATGGACTTCCTGACTGACAGACCTCAGCATGTTAGGTCAGACCGCCACTGCTCCACCTCCATCACCCTCAACACTGGAGCACCACAGGGCTGTGTACTCAGCCCATTCCTCTACTCCCTCTTCACCTATGACTGCAGTCCTTTGTATGGATCCAATTCCATCATAAAGTTTGCCGATGACACCACAGTGATTGGACTCATCAGCAACAACGATGAGTCAGACTACAGGGCAGAGGTTGAGCATCTGGCTGCTTGGTGCGCTGATAATAACCTTCTCCTTAATGCCACCAAAACTAAGGAGATCATTGTGGACTCAGGAAGTGAAGGGCGTCACATGACATACATCAACAGCGGTGATGGCGTCAAATCCGAGAGGTAGAGCTGTTTGTGTACGTCCACATGTGACCAGGTGGACGCACATTCATGCCATTTGGACGCGCTCTTTTACGCGCCGACATGCAAGTTGCGCTTTCGCAAAAACCAGCGAAGGTCATCAGAGCTCCACTTCCCGCCATTGAGGAGATCCAGAGGAAGCACTGTCTGCGCCGAGCACACAGCATCCTGAAGGACTCCTCCCATCCAGCCCAGGGTCTTTTCCAGCTCCTTCCCTCCAGAAGGTGCTACAGGAGCCTCAAGGCCAAAACCAGCAGGCTAAGAAACAGCTTTTCCCCCAAAGCTGTTTCCCTTCTGAACTCTCTCCCACGCTGATGCCCCCTTAGCCCCCCGCCCTGCCACTGCCATCTTACACTTTAAACTTTAGTTCTTTCCCACTTTTACATATCACATACTCCACTTTACTCCTCCCATTGCACTCTGTAGAACTGTTCCATTGCACTAGTTTATTCATACCTGTATATACAGTCATGGAAAAAATTATTAGACCACCCTTGTTTTCTTCAGTTTCTTGTTTATTTTAATGCCTGGTACAAGCTAAAGGTACATTTGTTTGGACAAACATAACGATAACCACAAAGATTGCTCATAAAAGTTTTATTTAAGAGCTGATATCTTACCATTTTCCATGGTTTTCTTGATTATAACCTAAATCACTTAAGTTTTTACATCAATAGCTATGGCATTGTACTGCCAAAAACACTGCTTTTATGCATTCAGTGCTTTCTTTTCTGTCTGTTTTAGTCACATGATGACGTTTAGTGGTACCAGGTATTAAAATGAACAAGAAAGTGAAGACAAAATGGTGGTCTAATAATTTTTTCCATGACTGTATTGTTCAATAATTCATCTGTAAATTGTACATACTGTCTATACTGTCTATATTCATCCCTACACTTACCAGCTGTATATTATTATAGTCTATATCCTGCTAATTTATCCTATACTTATTCCTTACTACTGCCCTTACCTGTTCTTACTGTACATTCTGTATATCATAGTATATATTCTGTATATACTGCACCTGCTGCTCTTGCACTTCCGATTAGATACAAAACTGCATTTCGTTACCCTGTATTTATACATGTAATGACAATAAAGTTGAATCTAATCTAATCTAATGTAAATTTTCTAAAAGTGTAAAAACATCTTTTCTCTTGTAAAATAGTGTTTTTTTTAATATTAAACTCAGTTTTTCATGTAAAATTGTGACTTCTTAATGTATTTTCACTAGTTTTTCTTTTAAATGTGACTTTTTCATAAAATTGTTTTAATTTCATAAATTAAAACAGATTAATGTGACTTTCTGCATGAAAACACGTCTAAGGTCTCATAAAACAACAGCTTTAGTCAAGTTAAATGACTTGACATTTTTATCATGAAATGTTTTGATCTAAATTGTTTTCCACATTTAAAGAAACTTTAAAACAACTTTTTGTTATATTTAAAAAATGTCATAACTGATGTTTTCCAGTGAGATCTTGATTTAAATGGCAACTTTTTAACATGAAAGCCAATATTTGTATAATTGCTACTTTATTTTTTAGCCTTAATTTCCTATTTCATCGTAAATCAGCAGTATTTCCATGTAAAATCCCAGGAGTCTCAAAGAAATGCTGCAGTAGATGCTGAGATCTACACCAGCGGTACGTGAGCGCTCTCTGGATGGTACGCGGGGGAATGTCATGACTTTCCACATTTTTTCCACATTTTCACTTTAAAAAAAATTGGAAAAATACAATGCATTATAAATACAACCTTTCAAATGAAAGGTGTAGCTTGAGATAATTAAAATTGTCTCATAAAAAATATATTTGTTGCATAATCAGTTGCAGTGCAGATGTAACAACTTTTGAGTGTTTATTTTCTCTGTATGAGAGTATGAGTACGTGAGAACTGTTGGACAGAGTTGTAAATCTCTGATTCAGTCAAGTAACAATTCAGGTAATAAAAAACCACAATAAGGAATAAACATCTCTGTGTGTTTAAAGCTAATTGAGAAGGCATATATAGCTATATTTTAAAAATGGTCATAATGGTGGAACTCAGAGAGCTGAACAGTTTCTCAAAGGTTTGAGAACCACTGGTCTAGACTGAATCCAGATGGAGAAAAACATTTGTGCTCATGCTCATTTTCCTCTGGAACCTCACGTGTGTTTCCTTCATGTAGACAGCAGATTTGTCCACACTCCTCCTTGAAGAGCAGAGCTGTCAGTCAGGGGGACCACTGTCCTGAAGCTCCAGGGACCCTGAAGCTCCAGGGACCCTGAAGCTCCAGGGACCCTGAAGCTCCAGGGACCCTGAAGCTCCAGGGACCCTGAAGCTCTAGGGACCCTGCAGTTCCTCCTTCATACAGCGGGGGGCAGCGTTCATCCACGGTCCTGTTCTGGAACGTCTGCAGCGTGATTGCGTAAGAAAATGATGAAACAGGCTGAAACGTGTGTGTGCATGTGTGTGTGTGTGTGTGTGTGTGTGTGTGTGCATGTGTGTGTATGTCTGTGCATGCGTGTGCATGTGTGTGTATGTGTGTGTGGTGTGCATGTGTGTGTGGTGTGTCTGTGCATGCGTGTGCATGTGTGTGTGTGTTTGGGTGTGTGTCTGTGCATACGTGTGCATGTGTGTGTGTGTGCATGTGTGTGTGTGTCTGTGCATGCGTGTGCATGTATGTGCATGTGTGTGCATGTGTGTGTGTCTGTGCATGCGTGTGCATGTGTGTGCGTGTGTGTGCATGTGTGTATGTGCATGTGTGTGCATGCGTGTGTGTGCAGTTACTATCTTCTTGTTTTGCGTTACTCTCACACACATTGACTTTGACCGATAAAGTGCGTCTGCAGCTGATTATCTCACTCTGGGCTCTCAGTCAAGTCTGTGATCAATCAATCATGATGACAGCTGATACGTCAGCCCCCCCAAACCTCGAATCACTGTTCCCACTGGAGTCCTTGCCTGTTGCTGTGACGACCAGATCAACCAAAATCAGTGCCAACCAGAATGATGCAAACTTCTCCATCTGGGAGAAGAAGGAGAGAAGGAAATTAGGAAGGAGATAAGGACCTAGGGAGGGAAGGAAGGATGTGAGATGTAAAGAAGAACTGAGGAGGAATGACCTCTGTGACCTTTGACATTCAGGTTTTGGTCCCTGGTTGCCAAGCTGATGCAGTTTAATGAACCTCTAAAGTGCTTCCATGTTCTTGCTTTCTTCTGGAGACACTCCAAAAAAAAAACTGTACTGGTTCAGTCTTCTGGTTCAGTCTTCTTCTGACTCTGATTCATGGTCAGTCCTGCAATGTTCTTTGAAATATTCCAGAAATATTCAAGAAATCATAATGCAGTGCTTCACCAACCATCCCCAGTTCTTCCAGCAACATTCCAGCAATGTTTCAGGATCATTCCTAAAATCTTTCTGCAAAGTTCTGGCAATGTTCCTCCATTACTTCTGCAATATTCCAGTAATGTTCCTGGAAAATTTCAGCAAAGATCCGCAAACTGTCCGGAATTTTTCCAGAAACATTTCAACAATGTTTCAGGACCATCCTGAAATCTTCCTGAAATGGTCTGGCAATGTTCCAGAAACATTACTTATATCTTTTAACATTTTATCAGTTCTTACCAGTAAAGTGTGTTTCAGGAGTCTGTGATGATTCTGGATCCCGAGGTGATTCTGGATCCTGAGGTGATTCTGGGGTCTGAGGTGATTCTGGATCCTGAGGTGATTCTGGGGTCTGAGGTGATTCTGGATCCTGAGGTGATTCTGGGGTCTGAGGTGATTCTGGATTCTGAGGTGTTTCTGGAGTCTGAGGTGTTTCTGGAGTCTGGGGTGATTCTGGAGTCTGAGGTGATTCTGGAGTCTGAGGTGATTCTGGAGTTTGAGATGATTCTGGAGTCTGAGGTGATTCTTGAGTCTGGGGTGATTCTGGAGTCTGAGGTGATTCTTGAGTCTGGGGTGATTCTGAAATCTGAGGTGTTTTTAGAGTCTGAGGTGATTTTGGATTTTGAGGTGTTTCTGGAGTCTGAGGTGATTCTGGGATCTGAAGTGATTCTGGAGTCTGAGGTGTTATTGGGGTCTGAGGTGATTCTGGAATCTGAAGTGATTCTGGAGTCTGAGGTGTTTCTGGGGTCTGAGGTGATTCTGGGATCTGAAGTGATTCTGGAGTCTGAGGTGTTTCTGGAATCTGAAGTGATTCTGGAGTCTGAGGTGTTTCTAGAGTCTGAGGTGATTCTGGAGTCTGAGGTGTTTCTGGCGTCTGAGGTGATTCTTGAGTCTGAGGTGATTCTGGAGTCTGAGGTGATTCTGGAGTCTGAGGTGTTTCTGGGGTCTGAGGTGATTCTTGAGTCTGAGGTGATTCTTGAGTCTGAGGTGATTCTGGGGTCTGAGGTTATTCTTGAGTCTGGGGTGATTCTGGACTCTGAGGTGATTCTGGGGTCTGAGGTATTTCTAGAGTCTGAAGTGTTTCTGGGGTCGGAGGTGTTTCTGGGGTCTGAGGTGTTTCTAGAGTCGGAAGTGTTTCTGGGGTCGGAGGTGTTTCTAGAGTCTGAGGTGTTTCTGGGGTCTGAGGTGTTTCTAGAGTCTGAGGTGATTCTGGGATCTGAAGTGATTCTGGAGTCTGAGGTGTTTTCTGGAGTCTGAGGGTTTCTGGAGTCTGATGTGATTCTGGGATCAGAAGTGATTCTGGAGTCTGAGGTGTTTCTGGGGTCTGAAGTGTTTCTAGAGTCGGAGGTGTTACTCGGGTCTGAGGTGTTTCTAGAGTCTGGAGGTTGTGTTTCTGGGTCTGAGGGTGTTTCTAGAGTCTGAGGTGATTCTGGGGTCTGAGGTGATTCTGGAGTCTGAGGTGATTCTGGAGTCTGAGGTGTTTCTGAAGTCTGATGTGATTCTGGGATCAGAAGTGATTCTGGAGTCTGAGGTGTTTCTGGGGTCTGAAGTGTTTCTAGAGTCGGAGGTGTTTCTCGGGTCTGAGGTGTTTCTAGAGTCTGAGGTGTTTCTGGAGTCTGAGGTGATTTCTGGAGTCTGAGGTGATTCTGGAGTCTGAGGTGTTTCTGGAGTCTGAGGTGATTCTGGAATCTGAAGTGATTCTGGAGTCTGAGGTGTTTCTAGAGTCTGAGGTGATTCTGGAGTCTGAGGTGTTTCTGGCGTCTGAGGTGATTCTTGAGTCTGAGGTGTTATTGGGGTCTGAGGTGATTCTGGAATCTGAAGTGATTCTGGAGTCTGGGGTGTTTCTGGGGTCTGAGGTGATTCTGGGATCTGAAGTGATTCTGGAGTCTGAGGTGTTTCTGGAATCTGAAGTGATTCTGGAGTCTGAGGTGTTTCTAGAGTCTGAGGTGATTCTGGAGTCTGAGGTGTTTCTGTCTTGTTTCTGGGGCGTCTGAGGTGATTCTTGAGTCTGAGGTGATTCTGGAGTCTGAGGTGATTCTGGAGTCTGAGGTGTTTCTGGGGTCTGAGGTGATTCTTGAGTCTGAGGTGATTCTGGAGTCTGAGGTGATTCTTGAGTCTGAGGTGATTCTGGGGTCTGAGGTTATTCTTGAGTCTGGGGTGATTCTGGACTCTGAGGTGATTCTGGGGTCTGAGGTATTTCTAGAGTCTGAAGTGTTTCTGGGGTCGGAGGTGTTTCTGGGGTCTGAGGTGTTTCTAGAGTCGGAAGTGTTTCTGGGGTCGGAGGTGTTTCTAGAGTCTGAGGTGTTTCTGGGGTCTGAGGTGTTTCTAGAGTCTGAGGTGATTCTGGGGTCTGAGGTGATTCTGGAGTCTGAGGTGATTCTGGAGTCTGAGGTGTTTCTGGAGTCTGATGTGATTCTGGGATCAGAAGTGATTCTGGAGTCTGAGGTGTTTCTGGGGTCTGAAGTGTTTCTAGTGTCGGAGGTGTTACTCGGGTCTGAGGTGTTTCTAGAGTCTGAGGTGTTTCTGGGGTCTGAGGTGTTTCTAGAGTCTGAGGTGATTCTGGGGTCTGAGGTGATTCTGGAGTCTGAGGTGATTCTGGAGTCTGAGGTGTTTCTGGAGTCTGATGTGATTCTGGGATCAGAAGTGATTCTGGAGTCTGAGGTGTTTCTGGGGTCTGAAGTGTTTCTAGAGTCGGAGGTGTTTCTCGGGTCTGAGGTGTTTCTAGAGTCTGAGGTGTTTCTGGAGTCTGAGGTGATTCTGGAGTCTGAGGTGATTCTGGAGTCTGAGGTGTTTCTGGAGTCTGAGGTGATTCTGGAATCTGAAGTGATTCTGGAGTCTGAGGTGTTTCTGGGGTCTGAGGTGATTCTGGGATCTGAAGTAATTCTGGAGTCTGAGGTGTTTCTGGAGTCGGAGGTATTTCTGGAGTCTGAGGTGTTTCTGGGGTTTGAGGTGATTCTGGGATCTGAGGTGATTCTGGGGTCTGAGATGATTTTGGGGTCTGAGGTGTTTCTGGGGTCTGAGGTGTTTCTGGAGTCAGAGGTGTTTCTGGAGTCTGAGGTGATTCTGGAGTCTGAGATGATTTTGGGGTCTGAGGTGTTTCTGGGGTCTGAGGTGTTTCTGGGGTCTGAGGTGATTCTGGGATCTGAAGTGATTCTGGGGTCTGAGGTGTTTCTGGAGTCAGAGGTGTTTCTGGGGTCTGAGGTGTTTCTGGAGTCGGAGGTGTTTCTGGGGTCTGAGGTGTTTCTGGGGTCTGAGGTGTTTCTGGGGTCTGAGGTGTTTCTGGAGTCTGAGGTGATTCTGGAGTCTGAGGTGTTTCTGGAGTCTGAGGTGTTTCTGGGGTCTGAGGTGTTTCTGGAGTCAGAGGTGTTTCTGGGGTCTGAGATGATTCTGGGGTCTGAGGTGTTTCTGGGGTCTGATGTGATTCTGGGATCAGAAGTGATTCTGGAGTCTGAGGTGTTTCTGGGGTCTGAAGTGTTTCTAGAGTCGGAGGTGTTTCTCGGGTCTGAGGTGTTTCTAGAGTCTGAGGTGTTTCTGGAGTCAGAGGTGATTCTGGAATCTGAAGTGATTCTGGAGTCTGAGGTGTTTCTGGGGTCTGAGGTGATTCTGGGATCTGAAGTAATTCTGGAGTCTGAGGTGTTTCTGGAGTCGTAGGTGTTTCTGGAGTCTGAGGTGTTTCTGGGGTTTGAGGTGATTCTGGGATCTGAGGTGATTCTGGGGTCTGAGATGATTTTGGGGTCTGAGGTGTTTCTGGAGTCAGAGGTGTTGGGGTTCTGGTGTTCTGGAGTCTGAGATGATTTTGGGGTCTGAGGTGTTTCTGGGGTCTGAGGTGTTTCTGGGGTCTGAGGTGATTCTGGGATCTGAAGTGATTCTGATTCTGGGGTCTGAGGTGTTTCTGGAGTCAGAGGTGTTTCTGGGGTCTGAGGTGTTTCTGGAGTCGGAGGTGTTTCTGGGGTCTGAGGTGTTTCTGGGGTCTGAGGTGTTTCTGGGGTCTGAGGTGTTTCTGGAGTCTGAGGTGATTCTGGAGTCTGAGGTGTTTCTGGAGTCTGAGGTGTTTCTGGGGTCTGAGGTGTTTCTGGAGTCTGAGGTGATTCTGGAGTCAGAGGTGTTTCTGGGGTCTGAGATGATTCTGGGGTCTGAGGTGTTTCTGGGGTCTGAGATGATTCTGGGGTCTGAGAAGATTTTGGGGTCTGAGGTGTTTCTGGGGTCTGAGGTGTTTCTGGAGTCGGAGGTGTTTCTGGGGTCTGAGATGATTCTGGGGTCTGAGGTGTTTCTGGGGTCTGAGGTGTTTCTGGAGTCTGAGGTGTTTCTGGGGTCTGAGATGATTCTGGGGTCGGAGGTGTTTCTGGAGTCTGAGGTGATTCTGGGACCTGAAGTGATTCTGGAGTCTGAGGTGATTCTGGGGTCTGAGGTGTTTCTTGAGTCGGAGGTGTTTCTGGAGTTGGAGGTTTCGGAGTCTGAGGTGGTTTCTGGGGTCTCAGGTGTTTCTGGAGTCTGAGGTGATTCTGGGATCTGAAGTGATTCTGGAGTCTGAGGTGATTCTGGAGTCTGAGGTGATTCTGGGATCTGAAGTGATTCTGGAGTCTGAGGTGATTCTGGGGTCTGAGGTGTTTCTGGAGTCTGAGGTGATTCTGGACTCTGAGGTGTTTCTTGAGTCTGAGGTGATTCTGGGGTCTGAGGTGATTCTGGAGTCTGAAGTGATTCTGGAGTCTGAGGTGTTTCTGGAGTCTGAGGTGATTCTGGGATCTGAAGTGATTCTGGAGTCTGAGGTGATTCTGGAGTCTGAGGTCCTTCTGGGGTCTGAGATTTTTACGGTTTTCCTCAAACATGGTTCTGGAGATTGAGGTTAAACAAGTCCAATTTGTTCCAGAAGTCTACTTGTTTGTTCAGATCCAGTTCGGAGATGGATGGGTGGTACCAGAATCTCACCAGAGAGAAGTTTCAGAGCTGAATGGGTTTCTGTTACCAGCAGCAGCATGTTGGTTTTGGATCCAGGTAGATGGAGTTCGCACCCTGCTGGGCTCAGAGTGCTGGTTACCATGGTTTCTGTGTTTGTGGGGAGTTCAGGGACACTTCAGAGTAAATAGTTTCACTGTCTGCTGCCAGAAATAACAGTGATGCTGTCAGCAGGTCAGACTGAACAAATATATAGAGGTTCCAGGATTTCAGCCATGACAGGTTTTCCTCCACTGTCTTCCCCTGGAACCACGTCCTACTCTCTCTGGGCTCTCTGGAGGAACAGGAAGTCATTTTTTCATTTGTTAGCTTGGTAGTTCTGTTTTGCCATCTTTTTTTGTAAATTCATGAATTTGTCAAACCAGATTTTCATTTTTTCTCTATCCCCCTCTATCTTTAAAATCTCCTAACCAGGAGGCAACATTTGTTTTTCAAAGTTGAGTTCAACACTGCTGTCAGAAAAGTTGCACTTCCTCTACCGACCACTAGTGACTGCAATTCCTCTATGGACCACTGGAGGCTGCAGTTCCTCTACTGACCACTAGAGACTGCAGTTCCTCTACTGACCACTAGAGACTGCAGTTCCTCTACTGACCACTAGAGGCTCCAGTTCCTCTACTGACCACTAGAGACTGCAGTTCCTCTACTGACCACTAGAGGCTGCAGTTCCTCTACTCTGACTAATAGAGACTGCTGTTCCTCTACTGACCACTAGAGACTACAGTTCCTCTACTGACCACTAGAGACTCCAGTTCCTCTACTGACCACTAGAGGCTGCAGTTCCTCTACTGACCATTAGAGACTACAGTTCCTCTACTCTGACCACTAGAGGCTGCTGTTCCTCTACTGACCACTAGAGACTACAGTTCCTCTACTGACCACTAGAGACTACAGTTCCTCTACTGACCACTAGAGGCAGCAGTTCCTCTACTGACCACTAGAGACTACAGTTCCTCTACTGACCACTAGAGACTGCAGTTCCTCTACTGACCACTAGAGGCTGCAGTTCCTCTACTGACCACTAGAGACTACAGTTCCTCTGCTGACCACTAGAGGCTGCAGTTCCTCTACTGACCACTAGAGTCTGCAGTTCCTCTACTGACCACTAGAGGCTGCAGTTCCTCTACTGACCACTAGAGACTGCAGTTCCTCTACTGACCACTAGAGACTGCAGTTCTTCTACTGACCACTAGAGGCTCCAGTTCCTCTACTGACCACTAGAGACTGCAGTTCCTCTACTGACCACTAGAGGCTCCAGTTCCTCTAATGACCGCTAGAGGCTGCAGTTCCTCTACTCTGACCAATAGAGACTGCTGTTCCTCTACTGACCACTAGAGACTACAGTTCCTCTACTGACCACTAGAGGCTGCAGTTCCTCTACTGACCACTAAAGGCTGCAGTTCCTCTACCGACCACTAGAGACTGCAGTTCCTCCACCGACCACTAGAGACCGCAGTTCATCTACCGACCACTAAAGGCTGCAGTTCATCCACCGACCACTAGAGACTGCATTTCCTCTACTGACCACTAGAGGCTGCAGTTCCTGAGCTAGCAATGACCAAGCTATCAATGGCCTAGCACCAGCTTGTTCTGTACTAGCAATGACCTAGCACTGAGCTGGCTCTTAGCTAGCAACAAGCTAGCACTAAGCTAGCAACAACGTAGCATCAAACAATCACTGACCGAGAACTGAGCTGGCACCGACACTCCTTAATAAACACCACAGGCGACCACTAGAGGCTGCAGTTCCTCTACTGACCAATAGAGACTGCAGTTCCTCTACTGACAAATAGAGGCTGCAGTTCCTCTACTGACCACTAGAGGCTGCAATTCCTATACTGACCACTAGAGGCTGCAGTTCCTCTACTGACCACTAGAGACTGCAATTCCTCTACGGATCACTAGAGGCTGCAGTTCCTCTACTGACCACTAGAGACTGCAGTTCCTCTACTGACCACTAGAGGCTCCAGTTCCTCTACTGACCACTAGAGACTGCAATTCCTCTACGGATCACTAGAGGCTGCAGTTCCTCTACTGACCACTAGAGACTGCAGTTCCTCTACTGACCACTAGAGGCTCCAGTTCCTCTACTGACCACTAGAGGCTGCAGTTCCTCTACCAACCACCAGAGACTGCAGTTCCTCTACTGACCACTAGAGGCTCCAGTTCCTCTTCTGACCACTAGAGACTGCAGTTCCTCTACTGACCACTAGAGGCTCCAGTTCCTCTACTGACCACTAGAGGCTGCAGTTCCTCTACTCTGACCAATAGAGACTGCAGTTCCTCTACTGACCAATAGAGGCAGCAGTTCCTCTACTGATCACTAAAGACTGCAGTTCCTCTACTGACCACTAGAGGCTGCAATTCCTTTACTGACCACTAGAGGCTGCAGTTCCTCTACTGACCACTAGAGGCTGCAGTTCCTTTACTGACCACTAGAGGCTGCAGTTCCTCTACTGACCACTAGAGACTGCAATTCCTCTACGGACCACTAGAGGCTGCAGTTCCTCTACTGACCACTGGAGACTGCAGTTCCTCTACTGACCACTAGAGGCTCCAGTTCCTCTACTGACCACTAGAGGCTGCAGTTCCTGAGCTAGCAACGACCAAGCTATCAATGGCCTAGCACCAGCTTGTTCTGTACTAGCAATGACCTAGCACTGAGCTGGCTCCTAGCTAGCAACAAGCTAGCACTGAGCTAACAACAACTTAGCATCAAGCACTCACTGACCGAGCACTGAGCTGGCACCGACACTCCTTAATAAACACCACAGGCGACCACTAGAGGCTGCAGTTCCTCTACTGACCACTAGAGGCTCCAGTTCCTCTACTGACCGCTAGAGGCTGCAGTTCCTCTACTCTGACCAATAGAGACTGCAGTTCCTCTATTGACCAATAGAGGCTGCAGTTCCTCTACTGACCACTAAAGACTGCAGTTCCTCTACTGACCACTAGAGGCTGCAATTCCTTTACTGACCACTAGAGGCTGCAGTTCCTCTACTGACCACTAGAGACTGCAATTCCTCTACAGACCACTAGAGGCTGCAGTTCCTCTACTGACCACTAGAGACTGCAGTTCCTCTACTGACCACTAGAGGCTCCAGTTCCTCTACTGACCACTAGAGGCTGCAGTTCCTCTACTGACCACTAGAGACTGCAATTCCTCTACAGACCACTAGAGGCTGCAGTTCCTCTACTGACCACTAGAGACTGCAGTTCCTCTACTGACCACTAGAGGCTCCAGTTCCTCTACTGACCACTAGAGGCTGCAGTTCCTCTACTGACCACTAGAGACTGCAATTCCTCTACGGACCACTAGAGGCTGCAGTTCTCTGACCACTAGAGACTGCAGTTCCTCTACTGACCACTAGAGGCTCCAGTTCCTCTACTGACCACTAGAGGCTGCAGTTCCTCTACCAACCACTAGAGACTGTAGTTCCTCTACTGACCACTAGAGGCTCCAGTTCCTCTACTGACCACTAGAGACTGCAGTTCCTTTACTGACCACTAGAGGCTCCAGTTCCTCTACTGACCGCTAGAGGCTGCAGTTCCTCTACTCTGACCAATAGAGACTGCAGTTCCTCTACTGACCACTAGAGACTGCAGTTCCTCTACTGACCACTAGAGACTGCAGTTCCTCTACTGACCACTAGAGACTGCAGTTCCTCTACTGACCACTAGAGGCTCCAGTTCCTCTACTGACCACTAGAGGCTGCAGTTACTCTACCAACCACTAGAGGCTGCAGTTCCTCTACTGACCACTAGAGGCTGCAGTTCCTGAGCTAGCAACGGCCAAGCTATCAATGGCCTAGCACCAGCTTGTTCTGTACTAGCAATGACCTAGCACTGAGCTGGCTCCTAGCTTGCAACAAGCTAGCACTGAGCTAGCAACAACTTAGCATCAAGCAATCACTGACCGAGCACTGAGCTGGCACCGACACTCCTCAATAAACGCCATAAGGTGCGTAGCTGCTACGGGGAAGCATAAATCAGTCTTCATAAAGGTTAATTATGTTTCAGGCTGAAGGTGGGTGTGTCCCAGCAGTCTCCAGTCCTGCTTGCTCCACCCCTCTACCACCTGACATCACACAGAGCCCAGAAGAAGAGGCTTCAGAGTTTCAGAAGCCAGCGGGCAACACAGGATGGGGCTGTTATTAATCCAAACCGTAATCTCACCCAGGTCAGTTATTTCAGTTGTCTAAATTGTTCAATAAACAATCATAAATAAATTATCTAATAGTTAGTGAGTACCTTTTCCCAGGTACACAGTGATGACATCACTGTGAGATCATATGTGATGTGTTGGGTTTTTCTAAGGGAGTAAGCTGTTGACACCCAGCCCAGACTTTCTCTGGCGGTTCTGGTGTCTCGGACCCGGCTGTCCCTGTCGGGGGGGGTGTCAGGAGGGCGTCGGGGGGTCCGTCCATCACTTGTGGTGTCCTCCCCACACAGCTTGCAGCAACTTGCACAAGTCGACCCGGCTGTTTATCTGATCACTCTGTGTGTATTTTCGTCTCCTCTGGAAATCGGGTCGATGCAGTGGTTGCGAAACAGCTGGAGGGCTGCTGTTGTGTCATGTTCGCTCGCTCGCTCGGCTGTGGGGTGAGCTGACTGGAAGTGCTGGCTCAGCAGGATGGATGCTGAAGGTTAATGAAGCTGCTCCCTGGCCAGAACTGATGGAAACCAGAGAGCCGTCTGCAGCTCGGGCCTCTCAGCGCCACCTCTGACCTCGTCACCCTGGGCGGCGCTGGTGCAGCAGAGGTGCGCTAGGCTCTCTCTGGAGTTTCTGGAGGGAGGAACCCTGCCTTCAGCCTGGGGTCCTCCAGACCTCCAGGGGTGAACTCTGCAGCAGTGTCAGCATTCACCTGAACCTTTAAAGAGGAGCTTTGGATCTTCTGAAGCCTCCTGAGACTCTGATAGAGCTGTCAATCATCCAGCTCCTTCATCCTTCAGAGACCAGCCACAGCTCAGCAGACTGAAGATACGAGCAAAGCAGAACAGTTCTTGATGACAGGAACTCAGATGTTGACTGATAATAATGACATGGAAGCAGCTGGATGACTGGACCACACGAGTGTAGCTGCTGGTTAATTATCAGTCACGTCCTCTGACGATTAGAGCGCCTTAATGCTTGTTTGGACGCTGCTGATCCAGAAGTTCAGGGACTTCAGAATTGACACTTGAAATCAGTATGTTTGGACAGGTGTGATCAGAATTAATAGAATTTATATTAAACAATATCGATGAGCACTTTAGGTTAGCATGAGCTAGCTGACCAAGCTAAAACATCAACCTGAGAAAGGAGTGATGTAGATGTGGTCCAGATGGTTTCCATTCCTGCTGGTTCCGACTGTTAGGACATGGTGCAGTGCGCTGCGACTAAAAAGAGTCTTCAGAGACCTGAGACGAAATCACGGTTGGTCCAGAAACCTGACACAAGGTCCCGGTAGGTCCAGAAACCTGAGACAACATCATGATCGATCCAGACACGTAAGACGACATTACAGTTGATCCAGAAACCTGAGACAACATCACGGTTGGTCCAGAAACCTGAGACGAAATCACGGTCAATCCAGAAACCTAAGATGACATCACGGTCGATCCAGACACCTGAGACAACATCACCGTCATTCCAGACACATATGACGAGATCACGGTGGATGCAGACACGTGAGACGACATCACGGTCAATGCAGAAACCTGAGACAACATCACGGTCGATCCAGACACCTGAGATGACATCACGGTCGACCCAGAAACCTGACACGACATCATGGTCTAATCCAGACACATGAGACGACATCACGGTCGATGCAAAAACCTGAGACGACATCATGGTTGATCCAGAAACCTGACACTATATCACGGTGGGTCTAGACACGCGAGACGACATCACGGTCGATGCAGACACGTGAAACGACATCACGGTCAATGCAAAAACCTGAGGCCACATCACGGTTGATCCAGACACCTGAGATGACATCACGGTTGATCCAGAAACCTGACACGACATCACGGTCGATCCAGACATGTGAGACGACATCATGGTCAATGCAGAAACCTGAGACGACACCAGCATCGTTCCAGACACATGAAAGGACATCACGGTCAACGCAGACACGTGAGACGACATGACGGTCGATCCAGAAACTTGAGACGACATCAGGGTAGATCCAGAAACCTGAGACGACATCACGATCGATCTAGACGCGTGAGACGACATCACGGTGGGCCAAGACATCTGAGACAACATCAGGGTCAATGCAAAAACCTGAGACGACATCATGGTCGATCCAGAAACCTGAGACAACATCACAGTGGGTCCAGAAACCTGAGACGATATCACGGTCAATCCAGAAACCTGAGATGACATCACGGTCGATCCAGACACCTGAGACAACATCACCGTCATTACAGACACATATGACGAGATCACGGTGGATGCAGACATGTGAGACGACAACACGGTCAATGCAGAAACCTGAGACAACATCACGGTCGATCCAGACACATGAGACGACATCACGGTCAATGCAGAAACCTGAGACGAAATTACGGTTGGTCCACACACATGAGACGACATCACAATCGATCCAGACACCTGAGATGACATCAAGGTCGATGTAGAAACCTGAGAAGCAGGGGCGCCGCTAGGGATTTTGGGCCCCATGAAAAGAATCTTTACCGGGCCCCCCAACACAGCGGCGAAATTTGTTGATGCTATTTTTGATCATCATTAGGGGCCTCTCTGGGCCCCCCTCAATCATGGGCCCCTATAATCCGTATCCTTTACCCCCCCTTTTCGGCGCCCCAGCTGAGAAGACATCATAGTCAATCCAGAAACCTAAGACGACATCACTGTGGGTCGAGACACGCGAGACGACATCACGGTCGATGCAGACACGTGAGACGACATCACGGTCAATGCAGAAACCCGAGACCACATCACGGTTGATCCAGACACCTGAGATGACATCACGGTCGATCCAGAAACCTGAAACGACATCATGGTCGATCCAGACATATGAGACGACATCATGGTCGATGCAGAAACCTGAGACGACATCACCATTGTTCCAGACACATGAGAGGACATCACGGTCAACACAGACACGTGAGACGACATCACGGTCGATGCAGACACGTGAGACGACATGACGGTCGATCCAGACACCTGAGATGACATCACGGTTTGTCCAGACACCTGAGACAACATCACAGTGGGTCCAGACACATGAGACGACATCATGGTCGATGCAGACACGTGAAACGACATCACGGTTGATCGAGACACCTGAGATGACATCACAGTCGATCCAGAAACTTGAGACGACATCACGGTAGATCCAGAAACCTGAGACGACATCACGATCGATCCAGAAACCTGAGACAACATCACGGTTGATCCAGAAACCTGAGACGACATCACGGTGGGTCCAAACACGTGAGACGACATCAAAGTTGATGCAGAAACCTGAGACGACATCACGGTGGGTCCAAAAACCTGAGAGGACATCAAGGTCAATGCAGAAACCTGAGACGACATCACGGTCGATCCAGAAACCTGAGACGACATCACGGTTGATCCAGAAACCTGAGACGATATCACGATGGGTCCAAACACGTGAGACGACATCAAGATCGATGCAGAAACCTGAGACGACATCACGGACGATCCAGAAACCTGAGACGACATCACGGTGGGTCCAAACACGTGAGACGACACCAAGGTCGATGCAGAAACCTGAGACGACATCACGGACGATCCAGAAACCTGAGACGACATCACGGTGGGTCCAAACACGTGAGACGACATCACGGTCGATGCAGAAACCTGAGACGACATCACGGTCGATCCAGAAACCTGAGACGACATCATGGTGGGTCTAAACACCTGAGACGACATCAAGGTCGATCCAGAAACCTAAGACGACATCACGGTGGGTCCAAACACGTGAGACGACATCAAGATTAATCCAGAAACCTGAGACGACATCACGGTCAATCCAGAAACCTGAGACGATATCACGGTGGGTCTAAACACCTGAGACGACATCAAGGTCGATCCAGAAACCTAAGACGACATCACGGTGGGTCCAAACACGTGAGACGACATCAAGATTAATCCAGAAACCTAAGATGACATCAAGGTCGATGTAGAAACCTGAGAAGACATCATGGTCGATCCAGAAACCTAAGATGACATCACG